>JANAVB010042618.1:37969110-38114110 GCA_029216955.1 Iris pallida
AAAAGTAAAAAACAAAACTAGTAAAAATATAGGTAAAACCCAATCACTAACAAGATAACATAAGACTATTTGCATGGCAAATTCATAAGACCTACCAATGGCAGATCACTATAGCCCCATGTTAGAATTAAAACATCAGAATTAGACAGCCCAGTATTATGGGAAACAAAATATAGGCAGAATAACAACATTAAATCCTAAAAGACATGCCTCCAGCAGTAGATATGGGGAATTCCTGTCAAATAGACCAAACAAATTGCCATTTGGTGACTTTAGACTCAAATTTTACGCCAATCTTATGTCTAAAAGATTGCTAAAAGTTGGCTACCTCTAGACATTTCAGAAAATGACGAAGCTGCCTACTTTAGCATTATAACTTCCGATATCAATTCAAATCAACTTAGCTCGTAGGAATCATCCCATATTCATCATTGCCAAGTTGGTGTCTTTAGACTCAAAGGTCACACCAAACTCATCATCTAAGAAAAGTGCAAAAAGTGGACTACGTAGGATCGATGACATCTCTAGAAATGGGTGAATAGAGTGCAGCGGAAAAATATTTCCAATAAAAGTTAAGCAGGTAAAGGCAGATATAAGTAAATACTTAAATGCAGTAAAGCAAAGCAGTATTTAAATAAGGCAAGAAAGCAATACGCAGACACCGAGATTTATACTGGTTTTCCTCTGAGAGGAGTCCAGTTGCGAGAACTCTTGCCCGCTATTAATCCACTATTTGACCGCGTACTTTACTCCGAAGAAACGCCAACTTCAACACCGTCGTGTTTTAATCCGAAGTTCACGATCAAACTTCATTACATTTCTAAAGAAAGTTTTTATACTCCAAGTTTGTACAACTCGAATACTGCTAATTGAAAACCACCAGCACTTAGAAGAATATGAGTTGTCATTGAAATAGAAAGATTGAAGCTTTTTGTAGATAGTAAGACTTTAGAATAGATAGAGAAGATGAAGATGAATGAGTGGTTAGAAATGACAATTTTTTCTCTATTTATAGGAATTTTTAGACCAGAGTTCGGGCAGAACTCGGTTAGGACAACGTTCAAAATTTTGAACGTTAGAGAACCAAAGGAATAGAAATTTGCTGCTGACCAAGAGTGAACCAAGGGGACCGAGTTCGGTCCGAGTTCAATCAGAACTCGGCCCGAATACGGCTAAGAGGATTTCAGACCTAACTTTGATTTTAGCAAGAGTTTTTGGATGAGTAGGAGTTTAGGATTTGGTTTGGGTCAAAAGTATGGATTTGCGAGGATAGACTTCTAAATTGCTAGTGATCCCGACTCACAAATTATCCTAGACTCAAATAAAAAGAAAATACAGAATAAAGTAGAAAAATCTGCTTGATTATATCTGCTGTGATCTTCTGTCTTTTTATATCAAAGTCGGAGTTTAAGTCAATTATCGAAATCAAGTTGACTATGGCTATATGGGCCAACAATTTCTCCCATTTTGATAATATGACAAAACTACGATTGGTACTTTAGCACCGTTCAGCTTTGTTGGGAATAAGACTTGATGAGGTACGAAAGTAGCTTGTCCATCGGTACAAGTGTACTTGCTCTCCCGTAATCAATGGTTACTCTCCCGTAACAAATCAAGTTGACTTAACATCTGTGAAGTTTAGACAAAAATCTCAAACAAAAACCTTTGAGCAACAAAACCTCTTTTATCTAGATAATCAACAAAGTATCATATTTTCTTCCTCGTTTTGTCATATAAGCAAAATGACACAATTATAAAGTGATGTACTCAGCACAGAAAAAATATTGCATAAATTAAAAGAAAATTAGAACTCATAGTGCTGGAAATAGTAAACTACTATAAACGAAAAGCAGAAAATGCATACACTAATACAAGCCAGATAAAACTAAAAGTCTCATAATAACTAAGTCTAATAATGCTTGAAAGAAGCATTTATCACTAATACATAACAAAATATAACTAGTGCATAAATAGAGACGCTATATCACTAGGGAACATCCTCAATCGTCATCAGTATCTGTCATCCTAGAAGGACCGGACTCAGCAATACGGTGAGGATCATAGCGGGCAGCAGCTGGGTCAAAGTAATGCTGAGCCTCTTGATCATCAATGAGATAACCAATCACCAAGGGGTCACGAACCATGGGAATAGGACCACCAGAATTGTGAGCAAAACTGTAGGTAACATCCCTTATGGTGTTGGATACGGCCTGTAACTGAAGAGTGGTACGAAAATCTATGAACCTGAACTGATCCAACATCAAGGCCTGAAGAGACTCAAGGGTAACACCACCGGAAGGATGAGAAGGATGTGAGCTGTCGGCTAATGGGTCAACTGGAGTAGGAGGAGCCTGAACCGCTGGAACAGGAGCGACTCTACGATGCTCATGAAAATGGGCAGGTGGAGCAACTTGGGCACAATTGTCCAAGATAACCTCAAAGAATTGAAAGATGTAAGGCAGATACATCACATAGAGAGGTTATCGTAGTTTCTTACGATACTTTTCCATAGCAGCGATAATAGTCTTCGAAAGACTGAATTGAACTTGGAAGTGGAGATGGTAAATAGCAGAGAGTTTCAAGTATGTGATTTCATCGGTGGTGGTTTGTTTGGGAAGAATAGCAAAAAATACCATCCGATGTAAATCATAAAAGTAGTCATTCAGATGCTTGGGGCGAAGACTGCCGTTGGGACATGAATTGGGTGCACATAAAGAATCACGAAAAGAGTCAAAAGTCATAAGGGCTGGAAATTGTACTGATGTGATATCCACTAATGCTTCCCCTACAATAGAAATGTGAAGCATTATTGCCAGATCATCAGCATTAAACTCAATGTTAATTCCATCAACTTTTGATTTAACCGTGCCTTTGTGACTAATAGATTACAATAAAACATTCTAATAGCATTAGAATAGATAGGAAAACTAGATTGAACTAGGTCGACAAGGTCAAAGTGTGCAAAGACGTTTGTATGATCGAGAAATAAGTTAAAATTGATTGGACTTTCCGAACAAATTTTTCGTTGATGAAAATTATTGAACCATTCATCCAAAGCATCTTGTGATACGAAAATAAAATCATCAAAATAAACTCCGTCCGACATGGCGGGACTAAATAGAGAAAATGAGCCTTCCTCGGGAGCAGTGGAGGAAGAAGCTTCTCCAATTTTTCTTTTCTTTTTAAAAAAATAAGGAATTTTGGAAGCCACAGGAATTGAAAAGATGAGGAAAAAGTAGAGATATACCGAATTTTACTCGAAACAGTGGAAGAGAACCCTGAGATAGCTCCGAATCCAAGTTTTTAGGGCTTGAGTGGCTTGGAATATGGTATATAGGGTGGCTAGGGTTAGGATTTTGGTGATTTTTGGCTGCTAGTAGATGAAGATGATGAAGTTTGAGGGTGTTTATAAAGGGCAAACATCAACTGGTCATTTCTGTTCTGACTTACCTTGGACCTAGTTCGGCCCGAGTTCGGACAGAGCTTGGTCCGAATTTGGTCTCTGTGTATTCAGGACAAATGAATATACATTGATATAGATTTTAACTTTTATGCAAAGTATAATTAGAAATACTTGTGTTGAAGAGAAATAATTTATATTAATTAACAAAAATACTCAAAACGTATGGAATATTTTGGGTTAGTTGTAGGGGCCGGATCCCAGCTAGCGGTAGTCCGAAAATACTTGGCACCGTGTCGCTTAGACCGAAGAAAATCTCAATCTATAATGAGAAAATGATAGTATTACATCTTTTTGTCAGAAGGGCCCTTTCGGCTTGTAACCAAATTATTTTCTACGAATTTATGACTTCAGATCAAGTAATATTCAATTATAAAACTTCAACATCCAAAATTCTTAATTTTTTTCGTATAAAATTAAAACGATCTTCAGCTAGGGGTTAGTGAAGATGTCACCTAATTGATGCTCAGTGTCAACAAATTCTAAACTAATATCTCCCTGTAATACATGGTCTCTAAGAAAGTGATGCCTAATCTATGTGTTTAGTGCGAGAGTGAATTTTCATCTATATCAAGCTTTATAGATGTTGTCATAAGAGTTCTAATTGGTTTGACATTGTCCATATCAAACTTCTTTAGCAGGTCTTTTGTTTACTTTGCTTGATTGATGAAGATCCCTTGTAAACTTTGTTTGATTTGTAGCCCAAGAAAGAATGTTAGTTCTTCCATCATGCTCATTTCAAATTTACTGTGTATACACTTAGCAAACTCGTTACATAGCATCTTATTTGTTGATCCAAAAATAATGTCATCTATATATATCTGCACTAATAAAATATGCTTATCCAAAGATTTTATAAACAAAGTAGAATCAACCTTCCCTTTTAAAAAATCGTGTTCAAGTAAGAAGGAACTAAGGTGCTCATACCATGCATGAGGTGCTTTTTTGAGTCCATTATGAAGCTTAAATACGTGATCAGAATTTTTGAAATCTTCAAAACCGGAAGGTTGTTTGACAAAAACTTCTTCTTTTATAAAACCATTTAGAAAAAGCACTTTTGACATACATTTGAGACAGTTTGAAACCATAAAAACATACAAAAGCACAAAGCATACAAATGGATTCTAGTCTAGCAATTGGAGCATATGTCTCATTATAGTCAATACCCTCTTCTTGATTATAGCCTTGAGCTACTAGACGTACTTTATTGCGTGTGACTGAACCATTCTCATCTAACTTATTTTGGAATACCCACTTGGTACCAATGACCGGATGATTACTAGGTTTGGGAACAAGTTTCCAAACTTGATTCCGTTCAAATTGGTTTAGTTCCTCTTGCATTGTAAAAATCCAAAATTTATCATTAAAAGCTTCTACAACATTCTTAGGTTCTATTTTAGAAATAAATGCAACATTTGCAACTATATCTCTAGTGCTTAAATGAGTACTTACGCCTTTCGATAAATCACCTATTACCAGTTCTTTTGGATGGTGTAAATCGCAATCGCTTCGATAGACTTTCCAGGTACGAGATAGGTGTATCTTCAGGTGTTTTGTCTGAGGGAGTTTTTTCATCTTCATTGTCACTGTTGTTGTTGTGTTGATTGTTCAGCTCATCGAAGGTGACGTTTATTGATTCTTCAACAACAAGTGATCTTTTGTTAAATATTCTGTATCCTTTGCTCTTTGCAGTATATCTCAAAAATATGCCTTCATCAGCTTTTTTTTTATCAATTTTTCCTAAGTTGTCTTTAGTGTTTAAAATAAAATATCTACAACCAAACAATTTGAAATAGCTGATGTTAGGAGTTCTATTGAACCATAATTCATACGAAGTTTTCTTGGAAATTGGTTTAATAAGAACTCTATTTAATACATGGCATGCTGTATAAACAGCTTCTGTCCAAAAATACTTTGGAAGATTATGCTGGTTAACATTACTTTGGCCATATTGCCAAGAGTTCTATTCTTCCACTCCACAACGCTATTCTGTTGAGAAGTTCTGGGGCAAGAGAATTCTTCTATTAAGTATGTTGGAATTGAAATAATTAGTTATTTTGTCTTGCCTCGGAAGCACGACACTCCTAAACAGCGCCACGCCAGTGTCATACACCTATAAGATATGATATGGACACCAAAATAATTGACTAGGACATGCCAAATCTGGTTTCTAGTCTGTTAATTCTCATTGTGATGTCGTATTCGTGATGCAACTTAGGTGTTTGCTTCATACTTAGGCCCCTTGGAGTGATAGAAATCTTCCAAATACTGATGATGGTTCATCCCTAAACTCATCCACACATTTGTAGTCTATGGCAAGCATTTCACTGCTGCTATGGATTGCTTATTCTGTAGTTGGTTTTCCTGAAAACTAGATACTTGGTTCACGCCCTACACTCGCTGGTATCTACATTATACCACAGGTTACACACAGAACACAAATACTTACGCACATACTGCTATACACTCTGAACGTTGCACCGATGCACAAGGCACTATCCTGCAAGAGTTTAGCAGTACAAGGTTTGCACAAAGTAGTGCACTTCCTGTAGGAAACTGCTGCTGGCATAGCTGGGAATGTAGTTGCTACTACTGAGCACTATTGCACATGTATACTCTCAAATTTGCCCAAAAATCAATTTGTCCTTATCTAATCCGGTTTCTATTTCATATCAATTTTTTTAGAAATACTATCCAATTTCCATAATAACTAATCTATGTTCGATCTTTCAAAATTATATCCAACCAACTATAGTAACTAAATATGGTTTTCAAAATCAAATTGAGTTCATTTTGAGATATTTGTATTCATTTGTGTGTGTTTCTATCAGTGTAGTTTACAATAGGATCCATGTTCTTGGCATCATGCGTGATTTGTGCATGTGCATATACCCTTCAAACATGTTATTCTGTAGCATATGAATATGTAGCTAGTCCTTCATCTTGCTACTACATTACATGTCTCGTTCATAGCATTCATATTATATTTTCATTGTTCAAGGTCTTCCATCTTAATTCATGTTTGCTTGTGGATTTTTTACATAGCAGAGATAATTGTCTTTTCTTTTGAGAACAGTTATGCAGAGATGATTAGTTTAGCAATTTAAATGTGCATTCTAAGACCCTTACTTGATGCGGTATATTGATTTTGCAGAAACAAAAATACGTTCAGTTGGAATACCTTGATGTAGAGTTCAAGTTACGCACCCAGGTAATTTACTTGCCTAAAACCTTCAATAGTTTTTATTATTTTTCCCAAAATTATATTGTAGCATTATGGATTTGTTGCAATTCCTCTCTTTTGCCTTATTTTCATAAAGTATGGTTGTGTTCCCAATTTGGTCTGTACCTATGTTGCATGAATACTAATACATCACAATGTGACTGACTTTTGCACGTTCTTGTTTGTATGTTGGAGTACTCATGTTGTGTCTAATACATGTCTCTGTCCCTCATTTTTATTAACTACTATAGCTTATTGGCTTCTATGTTTTCAATATAATGACAACAATACCAACAAGAACAAGAATAATAACATACTTCCTCTTTGGCTAGGATCTTGTGGTGGGGGTTGCCTAGGTATTGGACTTTGAGTACCATATTTGGCCATTAGAGAAGAGGGGTGCCATGAATTGGAATGAAGGGGGTGAACTGGAGAAGGAAAAGGTGGAATTAATTAATTTTATCCAGCTTGGTGGCTGGAGCAAATTTTATAAGATGAAAAAGAAACCTTCCAATCAGGGGAAATTCTTGACTTTTTAGTATGATCCCTCTTCCTCTCTTCCCGAATTCCTATGTAATAAGTTTCAAAAAGTAAAGAAGAAAAAGTGACATTCCCTGATCTAGTTACTTGATACCCAAAATTGAGGAATTGATCAATGGTTGATTTCCTTGTGGGTGATTCCACTACAAAAAAGGCTTTTAGCGACGGCGAGATCCATCGCTAAAAGTCGTTTTTTTCGTCGCTAAAGCCAAATAGCGACATATCAGCGACGGAAATGGTTTATCGGGAAATCACGTGTCGCTAATTTAAATCAGTCGCTATTTTGTCGAAAATAATGACTGATTAGTGACGCATTTAGCGACAAGCTATTTATTGGAAAATGCGACGTAATAGCGATGAAAACTCTGTCGCTATATTTACCGACGAACTACCGACGTCGCAGCGGCATAATTCAGCATGAGAGTCGCGACGGCCTAGCGACGAAAAATTACGTCGCTAAGATGTTTTCGATATGCTTTTGGTGTCGGACAAGAACATAGCGACGGAATAGTAAGTAAAACTTACGTTACTATTCAGTCGCTATACTGGAATATAATATTTTCCAGAACCTTAGCGACGAAAACTATAGTTGCTATTCCGTCGGTAGCCTGCAAAGTAAATTTTCCAGGCATGTAGCGATAGAAAAATTGTCGCTGTTCCGTCGCTAGACTACAATGTTCCAAGTTTTCTATCGCTGTTCCATCGCCATTCCGTCGCTAAATACAATATTGCATGTCAGTATTTGTGTTTTCTGCACTCCATATCCCTGTCGACAGTTACACACACAATATACAGTCATATAAATAATTTTCAAATACAATATCAGTATTTGTGTTTCCAGCAGTCCTTATCCCTGTTGACAGTTTTATAGTAGGCATACGTATCAGTATTTGTGTTTCCTGCAAATTCTCAGTTTCATGCACACGTAACCCAAATGTTTTAATACATAAACACATATCCAAAATTAGCTTCATACACACATACGAATAATATTTTAATATAAGAAATATTAATACACATATCCAAAATGTTTTAATACAAGAAAGTACTGGTACAGTAAATCTAGATCGTCGGGCGTGATGGAAACCTCTCGGCGGGCATGATGAAGACCTCTCGGTGGACTTAATGAAGATCCAAGCTGCAAACGTTAACGTAGCCCTCTCGGCGCCATAAAAAATTTGAAAGAAATAATAAGTGATGATGTGTTAAAAATTAAAACTACTGTCATTTCATTATACTAATGGAACTCGTATATTAAATTAAAACGTACGTACTAGTCTGATTCATCTTCCCAAGAGTCTTCTGAATCATCGCTTGATTTCGAAGTGTCTTCTTCTGCTTCTTTATTTTCACTATCACTATTATCTTCATCTTCATCTTCCAATACTTCTTCCTCAATATCTTCCAATTCTTCATCAACGTTAACCTCCATAATGTCATCTACCGCAACCTCCATATCTTCTAAATCCTCTTCCTCAACACCAGCCAAACTTATATATGTTGGTTGAGGCTTGACCACCTCTTCCTCTTGGTAGGCTACATCCCCAACATTATATGTATTTCTTGCTTTGGTTTTGCATACAGCCCACCAATCCAGGGTACTGCGCCGTCGGCTAGGATAACTCGTATAGTACACTTGAACGGTTTGACTAGCCAACACAAATGGTTCAAAACCTCCATATCTTTTTCCATATTTTATATCAACAAAGCCAAATTGTTTGTCAATCTTCCATCCTTGCTTGGGTGTTGTGTCGAACCAATGACATTTAAAAAGCACAATCTTCGTATCAACAGAATATTCAATCTCTACGATATCTCTTAGAACACCGTAGTAGTTGAATTCGGGATCGGCATCGTAGACTGAGGCTCTGACACAAACTCCCAAATTTTTGGTATAATTAGCCTCCTTATCGACAAATGAATGATTGATAGGCTTATCAGTAGTTTTAAAGTTAAAGCCATTGATTGTATATCCGCTCCAACACTTCGCCTTCTTGTTCGGTCCAATAGCAATTGCTCTTAGCCCTTTGTTCTGCAACTGTGTACCAGGATGGAAGACCTAGTGTGGGTAGTATCAGAAAAGTCATTAGACAAAGTGTGGGTAGTAATATATCGAATTTAGAATGGCTAATGATTATAATACTTACATAATTTTGAAATCACGACGGAAACTTCATATCGACCTCTCTAGCAAGATCATCATCATCAATATCAGGTCTTTCCTTTCTAATCTCTGCTCTAAAAGTACTGTAATAATAGGGAGAAATGTTAGCACACTTCTAAATATCGAATTTAGAATGACTAAATGGTGTCGCTTACTTTTCAGTATCTTCCATCTCTTGGATACCGCTATTGAGGCATATATACCGATGTGCGGCCTCAAACTCATCGTCATCCAACCACCGTAATTTAGTCGCACTTGTCGGCTTGCCCCCCCACATTGAAGATTGTACGGATCCCTTCGTTCGGTGCATTGATATCACCTTCATCATTCCTCGGCGCTCTATTTCGATTTGTTCGGACATGAGTATCGAAGTAGATCGAGCAGAAGTTAGAAACCTTCTCAATGATGTACGCTTCGTATATTGAAGCTTCTACATGAGCCTTATTGTCCACTTTCTTCTTCAGGTGACCTAGATATCTATAAGAAATATATTAAATATTAGAATTATTTAAATAAAAAAATACAAATTAGAAGATTATTTTATACCTCTCAAATGGGTACATCCATCGATAATGGACGGGAGCACCGACACGTCCTTCGTATGCAAGATGAATCGACAAATGTTCTATACTATAAAAGAAGCTGGGAGGGAACACCCTTTCTAACTTGCACAACGTCACTACAACTTTCTCCTCAAGTTCTAGCATATGTTAGACTGTCAACTTACTTGAACACAAATCTCTAAAGAAGATAGATAACTCGGCTAGCGGAGTCCACACATGAGAAGGTAGCATCTCTCTAAAAGCGATAGGAAGTAATCGTTCCATGAAAACGTGACAATCATGACTCTTTATCCCCATCAACCTGCGTTCGTTGAGATCGACACATCTCGCCAGATTCGATACGTAACCGTCAGGAAATCTCAACTTTGAAATCCATTTACATATTATCAGTTTATCATCTCTCTACTCAATATAAATGGTGCTGGAGGCTTCACCCAGTTACCATTGGACCTTTGCGACAGATGCAACTCTAGACGCTTGCAAATAATTTCTAAGTCCTTCCTTGCTTTATATTGTCTTTCGTTTTTCCCTTAATATCCATCACAGTATTAAATATGTTGTCAAATATTTTTTTTCAATATGCATGACATCGAGATTGTTTCTTATGAGATTGTCCGGCCAATAAGGCAAATCCCAAAAGATACTCCATTTCGTCCAATTGTGATGTTGTCCGAAGCCTTCAATGTGATGGCCCGATCCCGAATTTTCTATGACAGTCGGTAAATCTCGAACCTCTTCCCAAACTATATCTCCCGTTAATCTCAACGGAGGAAGAGATACTTCCCATTTACCAGCCCTGAAGTCATCTCTGTTCCTTCTCCACGAATGTGACGAAGGAAGAAACTGGCGGTGGCAATAAAAAAAACACGCCTTTCAACTCGTCCACCAACGGTTGCAAGTAGATATTGATATTCTTCTTTGGATTTCTTGGATCGGGTATGATAAGTGTGAGGAACATGTAAGGAGTTTTTAGGCACATCCACGGTGGTAGATTGTACGGGATCAAAATCACCGGCCAACAAGAGTATTGCGTCACCGACTGTCCGAATGGAGTTAATCCATCAGAATATAAAGCCAATCGAACATTCCTAGGCTCTGCAGCAAAATTAGGATGACACCAATCAAAATGCTTCCATGCTTCTCCATCGGCAGGATGAAATAATTCTCCTTCATCCATCTTCCGTTCTTTGTTATGCCATGTCATGTGTTGTGCAGTATTTGCAGACATATACATCCTCTGCAGCCTCTTTGTGATTGGCAAGAACTGCATGTACTTTTATGGGCGCATTCGCGTCCGGGCAATTGATTTTTCTTTGCGCCGGATTGGCTTGTACCGGTCCTCGTCACAGAAAATGCATTTGTCTTTATCACTATTCTCCTTGTAGTATAGCATGCAACTATTTTGACAGCAGTCTATCTTCTGGTAGCACAATCCGAGTTTTTTGCTTCATTATCTTCGACTTGTAGAAGCTTTCAGGCAAATCATTTGGTCCTTTTGGCAACAACTCTCTTACAAGCTGAATTATCCGGTCATAGCATTCTTACGGTAAATTAAAATTAGATTTAAGGTTCAACAGCCGCATCACCACCGATAATACCGAATGAGAATCACAACTCGGATATAACGGAGTATCAGCATGCTTGAACATATCGTAGAACTCCTTTGCATCAGGATTCGGATCCTCACGTGCCACAGCAAAATCTAATACCATCTCACGTGCCGAGTTTGTTGGTTGCCGATATTCAAAATGATCTCCGAAAGAAGAATCTTCCACCTCGGTATTGAAGAAGGACTGAGATTGGGAAGCCGAAGATTCTCCTTAATTAATCCACACGTTGTAGTTCGGCATGAAACCCTTCTTGTAAAGGTGCTCTCTCACGAGTGATACCTCTCTAAATGGTATATTCTTACATTTGACACAAGGGCACTTTATGCGCATTCCGTCCATAAAATCGGCATGGCTACTTGCATATATGAGAAATTGCTCGACGCCTGTCACGACCCGCACCCTTATCAGGGGCACGAGCACGTGGGTACGTCCAGCCTACGCCGCAGAATCGACGGTAGAACGCTGTATATAACGTCTGTAAATACTACGACTAAACAGTATAAAGGTACCTGTACAGTATATACACTCCGAATGGAGGTGACATAGCAAATACAGTCTCAATCACAAGATAAAACTAAGGTAGATAGCACGGAAAGGAAATATGATAGATGAAAATAGGAAATAAGTTCAAGATCCAACACAAGACCAAAGATATACACAACATCACAGGGTCACAAAATATAATTTCGACTACTACAGTCTGAAAGTACTAGCTGGATCGCAGTCCAGGCAAACCTAACTAAACTATACTACTCTGGGTGTGCAAAGTCTAGTGGCTCTATTATCAGGCCACGGTCCTGGCCTAAGTCTCCATCTGTCTCGACCCCATAGTAGGTCGAGCAGTCTGCCTCAGAAACATCTGTAATATGTCAACGGTATCCTGTCAGAAAAATAAGCAAGTACAAATACTAACAGCAGTTCCATATGAATTGACAAATTCTATAAGAGAGAGTATAATAAAATACAAAACAAAGATATGGGATGACTTGGGAACTATTCGAAAAATGAGCTACAACCCGTAAACCAAACAAGGACCGGGGTTGTAACCCTTCTTCCGAACAGAACCTAGCCTCCAATCAAGGTATAGTATAAGAGCGTGTAGAACATGTGAAATACAAGACAAATCAACATAAAATATGTAATAGGATTTGAGTACCGAATAGGACGACAATATATAGGATGACTTGGGAACTATTCGGAAGCCGAGTTACAACCCTTAAACTAAACAAGGACCGGGGTTGTAACCCTTCTTCCGAACAGAACTTAGCCTCCTATGATAAATAAATATAAAATATGACTTGAATTATTAGAGTGTTATGTGATCAGCTTGGGAAATTTTATAGGACAGGCTATCCACTTGGCCCGACAATCACATAAAAATCACTGGAAAGGGTCATGCCGGCCAACCTAGATAACGAGCACATGAATAAGATCTCGCTACACCCTACATGAGGTGAGAGTGGCACAAGCACATGAATATAGTGACAAGAGGCTTTGATCACATAGCCCTTAATAATTCCCCACTCCCGAATAGTATAATGGATCTGGACATGACTCGTCATGACACGGGATTCCATAAGAGGGTAGCAAGGAATCAGTGTCTATACAAGTACGGGGAATAAGACAGGAAATATACCAATATACCAAGAAAATCTCGGAACAACATCTCATGACATGATCCAACATACACTAGTTCGTGAACTATCGTGACTGGAAATCGAGTAAGACACTACAACTGAATCGGATATAGCAGATATCAAGACAATGAAAACTATCAGTAAATATACTCGCCTGTGGTCCTGAGCTGATAAGGTGAACAGACGCTCAGAGTAATCACAGACCTAAAGATGAGATACTATAAGTCAAACAGGGTTTTATAATAAAAAGGAAACTAATTTAGGTCATGATATGCAAGTCTAAGTCAAACTAGGTCAAACTGGGTCAAAGATTGACTTACAGTTGACTTTTGGTCAACTGGTCAACCCTGGTCAAATCTAGGTCAATGTTGACTTTCAATCAACTGGTCAACTCTGGTTTGGTTTCAGGTTGATTCTAGGTCAAGCGTTGACTTGAAGTTGACTTTCGGTCAAAAAGTCAACTATTGGTCAACGGGAGTCAAGACTAGCCTAAACTACCCTCATCTACTCATTATCTACCAAGACAACCTATTTCTAAGCCCATCTTAGAAGTCAAACTTAATACCTTAACTATACCCCATTACCTACATTTACCCTTCACAAGGTAAATACCAATACCTTGCACATACCAAGGTAAACCACTCTAACCTTGGAATACTAGCCTAGGCTTCCTAGGATAGCTAGACACTAACCCACCTAACCATTACCAACCATAAAATCCTAGTACCTAGCTCATCTAACCCATCTTATGACACATGTTGGTTACCCTCAACATACCTTAAGTATCATAAGATACTCTATAGTATCTTAGGATACCATTCCACAAAACCCACTTCCATCCTCTATCTCCAACTTAGTATTCTAATACCAAGTCCAATTATCACTCCCTAACTTCTAACCCATTAGGATACTACTACGACGCTAACCTATCTAAAATCATGACTCACTCACACACACAATACTCACTCACTCACTCACAATATTTCTCTCACAAATACTCTCAAAACATTTCTTAAAACACTCACACATAGGCTCACATAGTGCCACACTTAGGCTCACATAGGGGGTCAACATTTGGGGCTAAATGGGGGCTACAATGGGACTGATCCCCCCTATACACTGCTACCAAGTAGCAGTTCTCACTGCTACTGCTGCTGAATTCTATTGCAGTCCCCTGTGGGGACTGCTGCCACACTGCTGCTGCTCTTGGCAGCAGCACACTGCCCGAGCAGTGTTCCCACTGCAGCTGCAGTTCTTAATTCCCCCTCCCTTCCACTCCTTCACTTTTTCACTCCCTCTACCACTCTGTACTTCTATCCATATCCCATTCTCCATATCTCTCTCTCACTCTCTCTAGATAAATCACTCAACACCTACACCTAAATCAAATGAACCACACACACACACCAATATATATATATATATATATATATTTTTTTTTTTTTTTTTTTTTACCAATATATATATATATATATATATATATATATATATATATATATATATATATATATATATATATATATATATATATAAGATATGATACAATATGATACCATATGATACATTAAGAACAACACTCTAACAATATAAAATCTGAGGTTAAATATGAATTAAATCATTCACTCAACATATCAAAATACAAGTGTGTCCAAAATTGGGGATTTTCTACATGGACACAAAGCACAACAAGGACACACCTAGAAGTCTCCAAATAGACACAAAATGGACACAAATGGAGATACAACCATGGGGGTCATTCCTATGGGTTCAAAATAATCCTATATGCATATAGGAATGAAATAGATAAGAAATTATACCTCCCGGTTGATCGAATCTAAGAAAACTCCTCCCGATACGACACCGAGACGAAGAGACCTCCAAATGGACACGAACGAGTTCCGAAACTCTCCAAATCTAGCTAGCTCCTCCTCTTGATGAAAATAGATAAGAAAAGAAAGGGATTGATAGATGAATGGATTGATTTGATGGTGGAATGAATGGAGACTTCTCTCTAATTTTTGGGGAAGAACAAGAGAGAGAAAATGGAGTGGATAATAACAAATTAACCCATCCCTATCCCTCTAGCTATAGCCGGCCATGTGTAGGCATAGGTGTCCCCCTAGCAAATGTCCAAAAATCCCTCATTTGTCTTATTAATTAATATTAGGAAAATGGTTTTAGGTTGAGGCTAAATTAGTAATATTTTAAGTCTCTAATCAAACTAAACCTATCCATGAATAATTAGTCTAACACACTAACTAAAAATAATGTCATGTGGGCCATGCCTAACTAATGAGTGGGTCCCACTAGAGTCAAAGCTATCCCGGGTCCCCAATACAAGTCGGATTGAGTTAAAATTCGAACCCGACTCAAATAACCCCAAAACAATATCATAAATAATAAAATAAATTTCAAAAATATTCTAGAATGGGAAATGACCAAAATACCCCTGTTCTTGAAAACTGGGGATGACAAATCTATCCACCTTAAAAAAAATTTCGTCCTCGAAATTAAAACAAAGCAATTACAGAAAAACACATGCAGAAAACAATCCCTCTCAAATACTTCTAAAATTTTTTTCAGTAAAATAAAAATCTCTTAAGGCACAACAATACTTGCAAATAAAAATTGTTACGTGTCCGACACGGATACGAAACCAGCACAAAATCACACCTATCAAAAGTCAAATCAACAATCACCAATACAATAATATCAAAAATAAATCAAAGAGGTCCAATGACCAAAATACCCTTGGGCCAAAAATGATACTGAAAGCATCCTAATCACATGGTTAGGCTCTAAGTCAAACAGTCTCTAGGGTTTTACTAGTAACACACCAAAATCACAAGTCATGGCTTAAAAATTTAAAATGATTAAAATCTCCAAAATCAAAGCATGAATTAAATAACAATAATTAAATGACTATAGTTATAAAATTTAAAATTACTTTCAATTAGAAACTGGGTGCTACAAGTCTATCCACCTTAGAAGAATTCATCCTCAAAAATTAAGGTGGTAGTGCTCCATATAGGTCAAACATCTCACAAACAAAAATCTCAAAATTATGCAGTTCGATAATCATATGCGTCTGTCCAGAATCATGATACTCAGAATCTCCGTCATGCTAGTGAGCAAGGCTACGATAACCACAGAGTCCTCGACTAAGGTACATACCTCTAGAATCATGGCATTTAAAATTTTTGCATTGCCGCATGCTTGGCAGCGAAAACCTTTAATTCCCACACCCAAAAAATATATCCATAATTCGACTATATGTCCTCACTATGCCTGCTAGCATGACCCTAGAGGATTCTAAAATCTTATAATCGGGGCGGCCTAGTCCATACGACTTATCACAGAAGAATATCACATCACAAGAACAAAATTTTATCAAACGATCAAGGAACAGATGGAATCGAATTTCAAGACAGTTTATAAGAAGGCAAATGCGGAAATGAGTTCAAAAGATTGGAGCCTGCAATCTGCCCTACTACTGCCTGAGTGCCCTCAACTGTCATGGTGAAAGCTCGCCCCTGCTGGCCTCCCCTAGCCTGCTGTACTCTGTTCTGGCCAGCCTGCCTGGCTGCATGAGCAGCACAGTTCTTCATCTGGTGATCTGGAGCCCCATAGAATAAACAAACTCTCAGCCTCATCCTGCAAACCTCCCGGGTATGCCCCGACTTCTAGCAGAAAGCACACTGTATGGCCTGCCTCTGGCCCTGACCCTGCTGTTGGTAGGTACGTGCTGGTGCCTGCTGTACTCTGTCCTAGCCTCCTCGGACTCCACGAAAGCGGCAATCCTTCAGCTGGTGGTCGGGCACCCCACAATATAGACACATGCCCAACCTCTTCCTATATGCCTCTCGACTGTGCCCCGACTTCCCGCAGAAGCCGCACGGAGTAGTCTGCCTCTGGTTCTGTCCCTGGTGCTGAACTGGGGCACCCTGAACTGTACCCGATACAACCCTCTCAACTGCTGCCTTCGCCAGCTGGTGGGAGTTCTCTATGCTCTGCCGTAACACCTCTGTCTGGCGGTACTGTGCCTCGTCCTGGGCCCTCTGGGTCTGCAACATCTGCTATAGAAGGGCCATCATCTGCTGTGCATCAGTCGGTAGCGGAGGCGGCGGTGGAAGAGTCTCAGGAATGACTATAGACGGTCCCGCAGCTGGAGGTGGAAGACCTTCTGGAACCGTCGCTGCTACTCCCGCCTGAAGGGCAGAACTGAGGTGGCAACTCCCTCAACTGCAGCTCCCTCAAACGGAGGTGGAGGTCCTACTGGATCGGGCCTCTCTGGAACAGCACTAGGTCCTGCTGCCTGAGAGCGAGTAATCACCATCCTGAGGATAGATTGAAATAATGAGATAAATATGGCACATGATAAGGAATATCAAGGAAGAACAATTGAATTCAATGCAAGAAGAGTTGTCATGGTAATCAAAAGATTAGAATTTTTCTAAAATGTGATTGAGTAACTCCTTTCATATCCTAGATCCTATGTCCTAGTCGCACGCTCGTAATTAGTACTCTAAGTCGAGCACCATTACGAGATCGTACTAATTACGACACAGACCTGCATGGGCCACCACAAAAATGTGTCACGACTCGTACCCTTATCAGGGGCACGAGCACGTGGGTACGTCCAGCCTACGCCGCAGAATCGACGGTAGAACGCTGTATATAACGTCTGTAAATACTACGACTAAACAGTATAAAGGTACCTGTACAGTATATACACTCCGAATGGAGGTAACATAGCAAATACAGTCTCAATCACAAGATAAAACTAAGGTAGATAGCACGAAAAAGAAATATGATAGACGAAAATAGGAAATAAGTTCAAGATCCAACACAAGCCCAAAGATATATACAATATCACAGGGTCACAAAATATAATATACACTACTACAGTTTGAAAGTACTAGCTGGATCGCAGACCAGGCAAACCTAACTAAACTATACTACTCTGGGTGTGCAAAGTCTAGTAGCTCTACTATCAGGCCACGGTCCTGGCCTAAGTCTCCATCTGTCTCGACCCATAGTAGGTCGAGCAGTTTGCCTCAGAAACATCTGTAATATGTCAACGGTATCCTGTCAGAAAAATGAGCAAGTACAAACACTAACAGCAGTTCCATATGAATTGACAAATTTTATAAGAGACAGTATAATAAAATATAAGACAAAGATATGGGATGACTTGGAAACTATTCGAAAACTGAGCTACAACCCGTAAACAAAACAAGGACCGGGGTTGTAACCCTTCTCCCGAACAGAACCTAGCCTCCAATCAAGGTATAGCATAAGAGCATGTAGAATATGTAAAATACAAGACAAATCAACAGGAAATATGTAATAGGATGTGAGTACTGAATAGGACGACAATATATAGGATGACTTGGAAACTATTCGGAAGCCGAATTACAACCCTTAAACCAAACAAGGACCGGGGTTGTAACCCTTCTTCCGAACAGAATTTAGCCTCCTATGATAAATAAATATAAAATATGACTTGAATTATTAGAGCGTTATGTGATCGGCTTGGGAAATGTTACAGGACAGGCTATCCACTTGGCCCGACAATCACATGAAAATCACTGGAAAGGGTCATGTCGGCCAACCTAGATAACGAGCACATGAATAAGATCTTGCTACACCCTACGTGAGGTGATAGTGGCGCAAGCACATGAATATAGTGACAGGAGGCTTTGATCACATAGCCCCTAATAATTCCCCACCCCCGAATAGTATAATAGATCTGGACATGACACGTCATGACACAGGATTCCATAAAAGGGTAGCAAGTTCCCTTAGGAATCGGTGTCTATACAAATACAGGAAATACGACAGGAAATGTACCAATATACCAAGAAAAGCTCGGAACAACATCTTATGACATGATCCAACATATATTAGTCCATGAACTATCGTAACTGGAAATCGAGTAAGACACTACAACTGAATCGGATATAACAGATATCAAGACAATAAAAACTATCAGTGAATGTACTCGCCTGTGGTCCTGAGCTGATAAGGTGAACAGACGCTCAGAGTAATCACAGACCTAAAGATGAGATACTATAAGTCAAACATGATTTTATAATGAAAGGGAAACTAATTTAAGTCATGATATGCAAGTCTAAGTCAAACTAGGTCAAACTAGGTCAAAGATTGACTTACAGTTGGCTTTTGGTCAACTGGTCAACCCTGGTCAACTCTGGTCAACTCTAGGTCAATCCTATATCAATATTGACCAACTGTTGACTTTCAGTCAACTGGTCAACTCTGGTTTGGTTTCGAGTCGATTCTAGGTCAAGCGTTGACTTGAAGTTGATTTTCGATCAAAAAGTCAACTCTTGGTCAACGGGAGTCAAGACTAGCCTAAACTACCCTCATCTAGTCATTACCTACCAAGACAACCTATTTCTAAGCCCATCTTAGAAGTCAAACTTAATACCTTAACTATACCCTATTACCTACATTTACCCTTCACAAGGTAAATACCAATACCTTGCACATACCAAGGTAAACCACTCTAACCTTGGAATACTAGCCTAGGCTTCCTAGGATAGCTAGACACTAACCTACCTAACCATTACCAACCATAAAATCCTAGTACCTAGCTCATCTAACCCATCTTATGACACATGTTGGTTACCCTCAACATACCTTAAGTATCATAAGATACTCTATAGTATCTTAGGATACCATTCCACAAAACCCACTTCTATCCTCTATCTCCAACTTGGTATTCTAATACTAAGTCCAATTATCACTCCCTAACTTCTAACCCATTAGGATACTACTACGACGCTAACCTATCTCAAATCACGACTCACTCACACACACAATACTCACTCACTCACTCACAATATTTTCCTTACAAACACTCTCAAAACATTTTTTAAAACACTCACACATAGGCTCACATAGTGCCACACTTAGGCTCACATAGGGGGTCAACATTTGGGGCTAAATGGGGGCTGCAATGGGGCTGATCCCCCCTATACACTGCTACCAAGTAGCAGTTCTCACTGCTACTGCTGCTGAATTCTATTGCAGTCCCCTGTGGGGACTGCTGCCACACTGCTGCTGCTCTTGGCAGCAGCACACTACCCGAGCAATGTTCCCACTGCTGCTGCAGTCCTTAATTCCCCCTCCCTTCCATTCCTTCACTTTCTCACTCCCTCTACCACACTCTACTTCTCTCCATATCCCATTCTCCATATCTCTCTCTCTCTCACTCTCTCTATATAAATCACTCAACACCTACACCTAAATCAAATGAACCACACACACACACCAATATATATATAAAGACACCCACACACCCATATGTATATTGACACTATATATATATATATATATATTTCTATATATATATATATATATATATATATATATATATATATATATATATATATATGATACCATATGATACATTAAGAACAACAATACTCTAACAGTATAAAATTTGAGATTAAATATGAATTAAATTATTCACTCAACATATCAAAATAAAGTGTGTCCAAAATTGGGAGTTTCCTACATGGACACAAAGCACAACAAGGACACACCTAGAAGTCTCCAAATAGACACAAAATGGACACAAATGGAGATACAACCATGGGGGTCATTCCTATGGGTTCAAAATAATCCTATATGCATGTAGGAATGAAATAGAGAAGAAATTATACCTCCCGGTTGATCGAATCTAAGGAAACTCCTACCGATACGACACCGACACGAAGAGACCTCCAAATGGACACGAACGAGTTCCAAAACTCTCCAAATCTAGCTAGCTCCTCTTCTTAATGAAAATAGAGAAAAAAAAGAAAGGGATTGATAGATGAATGGATTGATTTGATGGTAGAATGAATGGAGACTTCTCTCTAATTTTTGGGAAGAACAAGAGAGAGAAAATGGAGTGGATAATAACAAATGAACCCATCCCTATCCCTCTAGCTATGGCCGGCCATGTGTAGGCATAGGTGTCCCCTAGCAAATATCCAAAAAGCTCCCACTTGTCTTATTAATTAATATTAGGAAAATAGTTTTAGGTTGAGGCTAAATTAGTCATATTTTAAGTCTCTAATCAAACTAAACCTATCCATAAATAATTAGTCTAACACATTAACTAAAAATAATATCATATGGGCCATGTCTAACTAATGAGTGGGTCCCACAAGAGTCAAAGCTACCCCGGGTCCCCGATACAAGTCAGATTGAGTTGAAATTCGAACCCGACTCAAATAACCCAAAACAATATCATAAATAATAAAATAAATTTCAAAAATATTCTAGAATGGGAAATAAGCAAAATACTCCTGTTCTTGAAAACTGGGGGTGACAACGCCCGCCTTGAAATTGTTCGTCAAGCCAATCATACTCTCATGTTGCCGATTGTACATGCACGAACGGTCAAGTAAGTATCGACTCATTGTTCTAATCCACGTGAATGATTCTGCACCAAGAATTAAGATGCTATATATTGTTTTCCATAAATAAATTCACTTTATTTATTGTGTTTCTGGAAAAATACAACTGTAGGAATCCGATCTAGAAGACGATCGCTTTATCCCTTGGACGATACGAAGAAGAAAAGCTCTCAAAATTTCAATAGCAATTTAGATATCTATGTATCTGTCCAATGAATGAGAAAAGAACTCTATTTATAGAATCAAAAAAATAACTAAAAAGATAACTGTCTTCACAACCTGTGCATAGTTGAAAATCACGCAGAATTTAACATACGCAAGGTTATGAGCAGTTACTGGACGTGGCCTGTAACTGTTGGACACATGGCAATCGTGCATGAGTCGTGTGCAAGTTACAGGACACGCAGGTGAGAGATCGGTGGCATGGCTGCCACGTACTCCAATTTGATGAAATTCACGCAGGCTTGTTGAGGACGAAATCCACGCAGCCTTGTGGCAGAAAGCTTCAGAATCCACGCAGACTTGGGGCAGAAAGCTTCAGAATCTACGCAGACTTGATACAGAAAGCTTCAAAATCCACGCAGACTTTGGGGCAGAAAGCTTCAGAATCCACGCAGACTTTGGGGCAGAAAGCTTCAGAATCCATGCAGACTTTGGGGCAGAAAGCTTCAGAATCCACGCAGACTTGATGCAGAAAGCTTTAGAATCTACGCAGACTTTGGGACAGAAAGCTTCAGAATCCATGCAGACTTTGGGGCAGAAAGCTTCAGAATCCACGCAGACTTTGGGGCAGAAAGCTTCAGAATCTACGCAGACTTGAGTCAGGAACATAGAAGTTCAAAATACACGCAGACTTGAGTCAGAACGGCCAGCTGTCTTGATTCGACGTGCCTCGACTGACACAAAATCTCTGACATTGATTGTCTTTTGTCAGTTGTATTAAATGACAATAAGCTCTTTTGGTACGCCAACTTGATGAAGGCTGAGTCTTGTTGAAGAAGATTTAGAAAGTCACGCAATAGTTGGCTGTGATCTCTCGAGTTCCGTGCATACGTGGCATACGAGGAGACATTTTTTGACTGTCGTGCTGTCAGTCATAATGGCATTCTGATAAATGATGAGCTGTCTCTCAGCGTGACTTTTAAACATTGTCTTGATCAACTCAGCGTGACTTTTAGACTTTGTCCTGATCAACTCAGCGTGACTTTTAGGCTTTGTTCTGATCAACTCAGCGTGACTTTTAGGCTTTGTTCTGATCAACTCAGCATGACTTTTAGGCTTTGTTCTGATCAACTCAGCGTGACTTTTAGGCTTTGTTCTGATCAACTCAGCGTGACTTTCATTTTTGAGGCCTACAAAACCCCCTTCAAAGTTTTCGAAAAATGATAAATTATTTCGAAATACTTTGAAATCGAGATGATAAAATGAATTTAGTCACGCCGAGATGACTTTAAAGAGAGATTTACTCCGAAATGATTGGACTGTTGGGATTCTGTACAGTTAGGATCCCGTACAAAGCTCTTAAATCGAGGCAAATAATGATGTTGCCGTTTGGAATTCTTTATGAGCCTATAAATAAGCCATAAACCACTTCTTTATTTCTTTACTGCTTTAGAGAGAGAATCCACAGAAGAGAAACTTCATCTTCCCCGATGAACTTCATCTTCCCCGACTTCTTCTTCCCTTTCTCAACAGCAATGGCTCCTAAGAAAACCGACGCTCAGGCCAAGGGGAAAGCTCCTGCGACTTCCTCGCGTGCCACCACTGACAGACTTCCTCGATGCGAAGTCACGCATCCTCCTATGCAGCGTAAGTGATGGATGGAGATATGAACTGTTGAAGATGACTTGATGAAGATGACTTTGATGAAGATGAACTCCACATAGAAATCTTAGGATCTTAAGACAAATAATAAACTTCAGAAATATATCCCCCCTTCTTAGGGCAAAGGATATTAATAAAGTATGCCCCCTCTTTAGGGTCGGCCATACTTCACATCTTCGTATTTACGAAGCTCTGTGTTTCACGCAAATGAGCATGGCTCTCATGACTCTGCGTGATTTTTCATGTATTGACAGGGATGTCAATGTTTGAATTATTCACGCAGCTTTCATGACTCTGCGTGATTTTTCACATGTTGGCAGAGATGTCAATGTTTGAATTATTTACGCAGCTTTCATGACTCTGCGTGATTTTTCACATGTTGGCAGAGATGTCAATGTTTGAATTATTCACGCAGTTTCTGAGAGTCATCCTCTGGATAGATTAGTCTTGATCTGTCAGCATATTTTTGTCATTTTTACTTAAATGTGATTCTGGCAATGATGCGTGACTTTCATTCTAATCTGTCTGGACTTTGCGTGAATTAATCACCTGCGTGAATAAATCATTCAGCGTGTCTTGATAGTATATCTGTCTGAAGTCTGCGTGACTTATGAGATTTCCTTCAAGCACTGCTATACACGCATAAGACTCATAGACATAGATTTTACTGAAACACATCTGACCTTGTCTTCTTTTATTTTCTGTAGTGAACATCAGAAGTGAAGAGGCAGATTATGAAGGGCACTTGAGTTTTTTATTTAAACATGATTTATCTCATGTGCAATTTCCTCAGTTTGACCTTCCAGAAGCCAGACTGTCGTTGTTGGCAAATCAAGACCATACAACTCTACTCTGTCTGATGAATGGTCAACCCTTTCAGAGTCTTGATTTGGTATCTCACAAGAAACCAGCATTTCTGTTCGGGGATGCCATAGTACCGAAGTCACAACCAAAGGGCATCAGAGAGAAGGTCTGCTTCTGTTTCGAAGGTGATGCAAAACAGCCCATGTACTGGCCGAAGGTTTCTAGGGGCTTATCTATCATGAGATTCATGCATGCTAGTTATCCCGAAAAGATATCCTGGCACTTAACAGAATATCAGCAGGCAAAGGCGAGCCGTATCATTTACAGGAAGGAGGAATTCTTCAGTTCCCCAGAGAATCATGTATCCGTGTTTCGAGGTTTGAAACCGGGATGTGTACCACCTGAAGACTCATCAATATTGATGCCATTCAGAATGCCTGTTTTCATAAATGAATTCATGGCAAACGAGAATGCATTTTACCCCACTGATTCGACGCCGAGGATGAACGGCTTAATGAATCAGGAGAACGTGAGATGGAGGACTTTGGTCCATTGGGCTCTAGAGCAGTTTGAGAGTGAGCTGAAGAAGATAAACCTTTATGACGCGATCGTCAATTCCTTATACGTCTTCAGACCCAACCCCTTTCTGTTCCTGGCTTTGGTTGAGAGGTATAACCACAGGACGGGGACATTTATGACTCCCAAAGGGGAGATGGGCTTTGCCCTTCATGAGATGGAATACATCTCGCATCTGCCTTCAGGCACACTATCGTATGAAGGGTATATGCCTACGACAGAAGAGCTGAACTTTCTGTCGGAGAAGAATCCAGAGATGGTGCACCTATTTGAAGAGATGATGTGCCATTTCGGCACATGTACTCTGTATTACAAGAGTTCTAAAGATGAAGCCGGCAACCACATCCAGAAGTGGATGTCTTATCTTTTCCTGAACCGTAAAAAGGATGAGAAAAAGATAAACGAGAAGAGATGGTACCAAATTAACTTCTTCAAGCCTCTCTCTGAGAGTGAAATCATTTATCTACTAGAGAAGTATGACTGCAAGGATTTCACGATCACTGAAGACTGGTATGAGTTTAAAGCTGGAACCACCTTCAGCTCGTATGTGAGACAGAGTGGAAAGACTCTGTCAAAGAACGGTCATTTAGCCGGATTCCTATCTCTTTGGTTAAGAAGATTCATCGTTCCTGGCTCCAGCTCTCTAGACAGAATACATAGAGGCGTTATCTTTGCAGCAGTGCGCCTTATATATGGTTATAAGATAGACTTATTATCAACGATGACCTGTAGGCTGAACGCAGGTCTTCGGAATTTTGTAACCAATATGCTATCTAATCAGAGGAGGATGACCGATGAATTCCCCAGAATAGAGATGCCCTTCACATATCTATATGGTTGGCTTCTTCTCCATCATGACGGTCTGATACCTCCGGGAGCAGGAGGGAGTAGCAGTCTCTTTTTGGAGAAGTATTCTGGAGAAACTTTCTGGAAGGTTCACACCCTTCCAGAATGCAGAAATATTCTGAATCGAGCGTCACATTGGTCCATTCAATGTGTCCCTCCACCATTGGGTTATGAGAGCATATCCTTGAATATGATAGATGGAGATAAAGGGAACAGGCTAGATGATGTAGCCTTTCAGTGGTTGCAGAGAATCTGGCCCTCTCATCTAGTATACCGTCATGAAGAAATGACGTATCTAGAGCCGTATCTACCAAGCCAATTTGCCAGGCAATTCGGATATGACCAACTTCATGTTGGGAACGCCACTACCTGCCTTTCTGCTCGTGGAGGGCTTATTGACGGAGCTCGGGCCTGGAGATATTTCGCGGCTAGAGATACAAAAGCTGTATTCTCTATGCCTAATCCTTTATCCAGTACGGGGACGAAGATGCTTTACACATATGCTCGCTTCTATTTTTCGTCGAGCACCTTCATGCCGAGTTTCCATCTGAAGACTTTTGTTGCGAAAGACGACCCAACAAAGAGGTCGAAGAAGAAAACTGTTATTCAACAATTTCCTTCGGAACCTGAAGATGAGACAGCGGAGGTTGAGCCCCTATGACTTATTTCAGGAGGGAAATTTTCCTGATGAAGTTCTTCCTCCCATATTTGTATCCCTTTCTAAGAGGAAGCGAAGCGATAAATCTGATACAGTCTCCAAAAAGAGTACTAAGTCTCAGACATCTAAGAAGAAGAAGAAAGGGGTCTCAGTAACTGCCACTTCATCTTTAGGTGGCATCTCGGTTGATGAAGATGACGCCGCCGATAAAGACGAAGATACAGATGAAGACGATGCTCCTTTGATAACAAGGAGGTCGAGAGGCAGGTATGTCAAAAAGACCGTCGGCAAAATGAAGGGCAATGAACTCCTAGAAACGATTATGAGTGGAGGGGTCTTGCCAGAGATTAATGAAGCGGCTTCCACTGAGAAAACAGAATCTGATAATGTGCATCTTCCAGCAACTTCTGCTGAACAGCCTGAGGTAGAATCCACTCGAGCTCAGGGAATGACTACTCCGACAACAAGTGAAGTAGCTATTGAACCCTCAGAGATGAGGATGATCCCTTTTGAACATGGGACTGAAGGCGTCATCCAGGCATTGGATGACCAGATTGAATATTCTGAAGAAGAACCAGCCCCGGTAGAGGTTATGGAACAACCGGAAGTTCCAGAAACTCAGGTTGAGGAAAATATTTCTTTGGCCAGAGGCGATGAAGACATGTCAACGTTCGAGCTATCAGCTGCTGATGACTTGTTGAAGAATGTTTGTAAAGACATCATTCTTCGAACTGATATTCCAGGGGAAACTGAACCGGCAGTCGATACTAAGCTTGCTATCATTACTGTTCCTGAGATTCATTCATCTCAAGGAATAGATAAAGATGTGAACATCATGGACTCCGGATCAGAGACTCATCTTGAAGCCGAGGATGAAAAAGAGTCTGAAGAAGAAGAAGAAGCTGAAGAAGGAGATGATTGGCATGCTGGCACTTCTACTCCTTATGATGAAGATAAAGTCAGAGGGAACAGAATGGAACTCAGCCCCGAACCTGCTCAATCTCCGGACAACGCTCCAGTATCCAGTAATTCTGGAGCTGGAAGCAGTCACATAAAGCAGGTGTCGGACACCATCATGGACCGGCTACGAGAAGACGCAAGACTCCCTCAAAATTTAGAATATGAACCTCAGCCTGGTAGAATTTTATTCCAAATTCTGTTTTTGCTGTTTCTTTTTCTTTAGATGCTGATTATTTTTTTCTTTGACTAGTAGGAACTGCTGCAGCAATGAGTTCAACTCATGCTCCACTTGTCCAGACTGATGCTGATGAAGGGAGCTCGCACTTGCCAACTTCTCCAGCAGCACATACCTCCGTTCCCAGGATAGAAAACATACAAGCTTCTTCTTCAATGATGACAGCGACTCCTGGGTTCGAGACGGGACTGGCAAGAACTCTGGGGATGTATTCAGATATCATTTATTCATATCTGGATACATACTCCAAGCGTTTCTTGAAGGACGAAGCTATGCCCTTCTCTGAGCTTCGAACTATGATCAATTTCCCGCTCATGGCGTTGCGACATGCTGGTTGCGAATCTCAGTGCATCTTCTTCGAACATCTCCTGGATGAGTTGGAAATAACTATCCGAAAATACTGGGAGACTAAGAAGGAAGACATTCATTCTTTAACGGTGGCTGAGATCAGTCAACTAGAGCATGAAGCCCAGTCCCAGCAAGCTGTATTAGAAGCATTTCTTGCCTCTTCTTCTGAGAAATTAGTAGAAAAGGGTGAAAAAATATTAGCTACTCGTCAGAGAGTAGAGCTTCTGGAGAAAGATAAAGCATCCAAAGCTGAAGAGCTGAAGAAGTTGAAAGAGGAGTTGGCTCGTCTTCAAGAGCGAATTGCTGTCATAGAAACAGAGCAAGCTGAGGTCATTACTGCTTATATTTCTGAAGTCGAACGCTGTGAAACTCTTCAAAAGGAGCGAGAGTAGATGCAAACAGAGCAAATTGAAGAAGTTAATCGTCTCCAATCTGCTATTATCATTTTTGATGAACAAAATGTCGCTGTTGAAGCAGCAGAAAAAGTTCGAAAAGCTCATGAAGAGAAAATGAGTATTGTACTTGATCGTATTAAGGAGCTAATAACTCCTAATAAATAGATCTTGTAATCAATATTTTGATTTCGAATAAAGACGAATGAGAACTTTTGATCTGATTTTTGACTTTGTTGTTTTGATAATGATATATTTATAGAAAATATGTTCAGAGGTAAATAATACATGACACATTTCAATAGAATAGAATATACAAATAAACTTTGCAATTCTATCAGATGATATTAAACCAGAGATGATCTTAGTTTAATACTGATTAGAAAAAATAGAATTCAGACATAAAAATATCTTTGAACTCAATTTTTCATGATCTTTGGACTCGAGAATCAAAAGACTAGATATTATTTTCAAAAATATGATACGGACATGGATGATGAACAATGATGAATTGTTAATGTATGTGAAATGAACGGGAAAACCGACAAATGATGGAATAAATGGATAAACTGTCAAAAATGAATGATAATGAACGGATGAACCATCAGATGATGATGAATAAAGGAACGGATGAACCGTCAGGCATTAATGAACGGGCGAACCGTCGGATGAATGTGATAAATGAACGGATGAACCGTCAGGCATTAATGAACAGGCAAACCGTCAGATGAATGTGATAAATGAACGGATGAACCGTCAGGCATTAATGAACGGGCGAACCGTCGGATGAATGTGATAAATGAACAGATGAACCGTCAGACATTAATGAATGGGCGAACCGTCGGATGAATGTGTCGCTTCATTATTTGAGGGACTTCTGCCTATAAATATAGCAAAAATCTGACAGGAACGAACACTTCTACTCTTCAACATAAAAATGTCGTCTGAAGAAGTATCCAAGAAGGCTGAAATCGCCCCGAAAGTTCAGAAGGGCATTGAAGAACGCCCTGCCGATCCAGTTCATCCGAAGGAGGTAGAAGCAGGCGAAGGTTCGTCTGCACCCAAGCCACCACGAGACATTCTGGACTTTCTGCTTGATCCAGGAAGGACTGAAGAAGAGGAAGTCATGAGGATGGCTGCTTGCAAATTCCTCGTGGGTTCCAGCAAAGAAGTTCTCAGTTCTTTTGCTGATCGCGTTTTCGAGAAGGACGACAGCGGTCTGCGTCCAAACGTAGAGAAGGATGATAGTGACCTTCCTTAATATCATGTACTATCATTCATGATAAAATAACATTTGAATTTTATTCATGAACTTGAACTTTGTCTGATGATTTACAAGTATTTATATTTATACATAACACTTTTTAAGGAATTTGCCGTTAATAGGCATCATAACATTTCGACCATCCAGTTCTGAGAGTTGATAAGCTCCATTTGAGAAAACTCTGCTCACAACATAGAGACCTTCCCACTTTGCGTGAAATTTGTCTTTGCTCATATGAGTTATAGTCATAGGACGTCTGACTGCAAGAACAAGTTCTTCTTTTTGATATGCTCGAACTCTGACTTTCTTGTTAAAAGCTCTTGAGATTCTAGCTTGATAGAATTCGATATTCTGTTGAGCAGATAATCGCTTTTCATCCAAAGCTTCTAATTCCTGAAGTCGAAGACGATCATTATTCTCGGTGGTAAGTTCATTAGCGATTGCTATCCTTAAAGAAGGAATTTGAATCTCTAATGGAAGAACAGCTTCGCATCCATACACCAGAGAGAAAGGTGTACATTTAGTAGCATTACGAACTGTAGTGCGGTAAGCCCACAAACATTCACCGAGTTTCTCACTCCAATTACGTTTGTTGGTAGAAACAAACTTCTTTAAGAGTTTGATGATGGTTTTGTTGAAAGCTTCTGCTAATCCGTTAGCTGTCGGATTATATACGGTAGAAGACACATTGTTGATCCGATGATCGTCGCAGAATCGAGTAAACTTTTGGCTGACGAACTGTGGTCCATTATCATGAATAATGCGTCGAGGAATGCCGAATCTGTAGATGATATGGTGCTTGATAAAGTTGATGACATTGGAAGTTTTGACTTCAGATAAAGGAATAGCTTCGGCCCATTTGGAGAAATAATCGGTTATTGCGAGAATAAACCGATAACCTTTTGATGAAGGCGGATTGATTGGGCCAATAATGTCCATGCCCCAAGCTTCAAAGGGCCATGATGCTGCTGTTGGATGTAGAAATTCTGAAGGTTGATGAATAAAATCTGCATAGATTTGACAAGCTTTACACTTCTTTGCATATTCGATGGAATCTGATACCATAGTGGGCCAATAATAACCCATACGTCGAATACGGTCTTGAAGTTTTGGTCCAGGCTGATGTGCTCCACAAATTCCATCATGTGCTTCACGAATAATTTGTTGAGCCTCATCACCGGCAACACATCGAAGAAGTAAACCATCATAAGCTCGACGATATAAGGTTTTTGTAGTATGATTATAATAGAATCTGAGTGATCGTCGTCTGATAGATGCTGCCTCACTCGGATTATCTGGAAGAATATCATACAATACAAAATCTAAGAAAGAAAGTCTCCAATCTTTATCCGTATTCTGATTTTCAGCTGAATTACTGAAAGTGAATTCCATACTAGAATCAGATGAGGATGATAATGATTTACAACTTAATCCAAATCCTCTTGTTGTATTGACATCATGAGATGTTGATTCTTCAGTGTCAACTGGAAGTCCTAGAGTTAAATTATTTTCGAGATAAAATAATTCTCGATTGCAAACAACAATCATTTGTTGACGTCTAATCGGAATAGCCAATACTGCCGCGAGATTAGCAAGAGCATCAGCTTCTGTATTACATGCTCGCCTAACATGCTCGATGAAGAATTCTTCAAATAAAGAAGCCATAGATATAGCCGATCTATGATAAGGAACCAGATCTTGACGGCGAACTTCATAAGTACCCCTTATCTGATTGACAATGAGTTTAGAATCTCCATACACCCCCAAATATTGAATATTCAGATGTTTAGCGAGCTGAAGACCAATGAGTAATGCATTGTACTCAGCAACGTTGTTTGAACATGGCTGATCAAGAGAATAAGCTCTTTGGATAGCAAGACCTTCTGGTGATACAAGAACGATTCCAACTCCAGCAACGATGTCACCATTAGGACCTATTCTTGAAGCTCCGTCAAAGAATAGACGCCAAGTAGAATCTTCTTCATCAATTTGGTTTGTGTCTAGGACTTCATCTGGGATGTCATCGTAGAGTTTTGAATTCTATGGAATTGAATGAGCAGCCAGAAAATCAGCTAAAGCTTGTCCTTTGACTGATTTCTGAGGGATATAATGCATGTCATACTGAGCAAGTAAGATTCTCCAGTTAGCCAATCGAGAATTTAAAACACTTAGTTTCTTCATCATGACTCGTATGGGGTTGACCCTGGAGATGACATGAATAGTCTGGCCAATGATATAATGTCGTGTCTTTTGAACAGCGAACATCAGGGCTAGACATTCTTTTTCGACCGGTGAATATTGAGGTTTAGCTCCGGTCATAGTACGACTGAGATAGTAAATGGCTTGTTCATGACCATTTTTATTCTTTTGAGCGAGCAATGCACCCAATGAATGACTCATTGCTCGGGTATATAGGAGGAACGGTATTCCTGAGACAGGAGGTACCAATACTGGAGGGCTCATCAGATATTGTTTTATGTCATCAAATGCTTTCTGACATTCATCATTCCAGACAAAAAACACCTTTCTTCATAAGTTTATTGAATGGTCTGCAGCGTCCTGAAAGATTAGAGATAAATCTCCTGATATAAGCAATCCTTCCTTAAAATTCTTGTAGCTCTTTTAAGGTGCGTGGAGGACGCATCTTTTGGATGGCTTTGATCTTCTCGGGATCCACGTGTATACCTTTCGAGGTAATGACGAAGCCAAGAAATTTGCCACTAGAGACGCCTAAGAAGGACTTAGTAGGGTTCATCTTTAATTGATGCTTACGTATTAGATCAAATATAGTCTTCAAATCTTGGATGTGATCTTCTTTTTGTCGACTTTTGACTGCAATATCATCAACATAGCATTCGACTGTCTTCTGCAAATGTTCACGGAATATAGTGCTCATAGCTCGTTGATAAGTTGCTTCTACATTCTTGAGACCGAATGGCATAACTGTATAACAGTATGTACCGATCGGCGTTCTGAAAGAAGTATGTTTCTCGTCATCTGGAAACATTTTAATCTGATTGTATCCAGAATACCCGTCCATGAATGACATCCGTTCAAACCCACAGGTATTATCGATCATAACATCAGTAATTGGTAGAGGGAATTCGTCTTTAGGACATGCCGTATTAAGATCGCGGAAGTCTATACATACTCTGATCTTACCAGTCTTTTTAAGGACAGAAACTATATTAGCCACCCAATCGGGATGTTGTTCCTCTCTAATAAACCCAGAAGCCATGAGTTTATTGACTTCAGCTTCAATTGCATCCATAATGTCTGGACAAAATCGTCGCTGTTGTTGTTTGACCGGTTTAGCATTCGACATGATATTGAGTTTGTGAGTTGCAATCTGTGGATCAAGTCCTGGCATATCTTCATAACTCCAAGCGAAGACATCGATGTATTCATGAATAAGTTTGATCATGTCTTGCTTATCAGTTTTTGAAAGACTTTTACTAATAAATATTTGTTTGGGGGATCCCTCCTCACCAACATCTATTTGAACAAGTTTGTCTTCAGTCGGAGGTTCTTTTTGCTCAAATCGGAATTCCCATTGATTATCTAACCTTTGAGCCCATTGCTCTGATTCAGGTGAGATTTCAAATTCGTCTTCGTTTTTATCATCTTCTTCAGAACCGTCAACGGAGACCATGTTGGAAGACAGAATGTTGCAGTGGAAGTCACCGATACTTGTATCGGAATCCCAAGAGGTGGTACTAGAAGAATCAGATCTCTTATCTTCGTCAGATTCAGGATCTTCATGGACAGTATTGATAAAAGGAGTAGGAGCAATATAACCCAATCCGTATTTTGTCCTCCCATATTTCAGAGAAGGAATCCGGACAGGCATTTTTCTTCCTCTTCCATCACTGAGGCCAGTTCTGAAGTCATAGCCCATATTTTTGATAATGTCTTTAGATTGCTGACTATAACGACGTAATTGTAACCTTCCAGTATCATCGTCTTTGTCATCGTCTTCCAAATTAGAAGGATTCTGAGGCCCTTTGTAGAAGAATATTGGAATATCTCCTGGCTTTCTACTAGGAACCAGAAAGTATGAAGTTTGTACTGATTCTAGAGACACGTCTGTATGAAACGTCTGTACAACTCCTATGGTATTATTCTCAAGTCATCTAACAAATGTAAATAACTATGAACATGATTACACACATCAATATACTGCAAAGATGGAGACTTTTCATTAAATTTAAAAGCAGTAATATTTATATTGGGAGAAGGCTGAGCCTTAGAAATCTTAGCCAAATCAATGACTAAAGGGGGAGAAGAAGAACGAGAGGAAGTTTTGTTTTGATTAAGATCGATAACAAATGGCTCAGAAGAGGTGAGCTCCCTTGAAGCCTGAGATGGAAGAGTAGTCCGCCCTCCAACAGGGATTACTAGAGTATCCTGTTTTATATATGAAGATACAGGAACTATAGTACGCCCACTGAAAGGAATGATCAGTGTGTCTTGAGTAGGCGACTGAGGTAATGGAGAGATCCGTCCGCTCACTGGAATAATGAAAGAACCTTCTCCAGAGGGTTTAGGAGATTGTTGCTGAGTAGTTCGACCTTTAACAGGAATTATCAAGGTCTCACTTTACGGATCCTCTTTTTCCATGGCTTGTACTAATTTTGTATAATCTTCTTTGTACCACCGGGAATCACTGAAATAAGCTTCAACCCCACGGAAAGGATTTATATCAGCAACTTCCTTTTGTACTCTTCCATTGCTGTCAATGTATTTAAAGCACTGATGAAGAGTAGAAGGCACTATATTATTTTCATGAAGGAAGGGTCTTCCCAGGAGAAGATTATAAGAGCCCACGATCTCAATCACATAGAAAGTGACTTTGGATCTGAAATCGCCTATTTGGAGTTTCAGATGAATCTTTCCCAACGGCTCGCTTCGACTTTGATTGAATCCCAAGATAGTAGTAACCGTCTTGGAGAGCTTGTGAAGAGGGATTTTTAGTTCATCCAACAGACTCTTTGGTATTATGCTTAAAGCAGACCCTGGATCAATGAGGATACGATCTATCTTCATCGTATCGATATAACCGGTGTAGTAGAGAGGCCGATCATGTCGATTATCCTCCAATAACATGTCATCTTGTGTAAAGGTGATATTCGGGATGATCTCCAATACACTATTGCAATGTAAGCAAGTAGTAGGTTCTTCATCTGGCTTCTTTAATTGTGCAAGACAAGAGTCCGCCTGAAGAAGTGCCTCACTTAACGTCTCCCGAGTCTCTTTAGAAAGACGTAGAAGTTCAAAGAGGGACATTCTAGCTGGAGTATTAGCAAGTTGAGCTAGAATGTCGAAGTTATAAGGCTTCTGAAGTCCAAGAGGAGGGGACTTCTTGATTGGTTTGTCGAAGCGAACCTGTTGTTTGCCTTTCTCAAGAGCTGTGGGCTTGGAAGGAGTAGGTTCAATCGGTACAGTTGAAGGAACAGGTGCAGTGGATGATTCTTCTTCAAGAGGAACATTAGGAGCATCTTTGTCAGCAGGAGGGATATCAGGAGTATCCTCAGGACTCTTGGAATAATCCTTTAGATAAGGTTTCCCTATTCTAGTAGCACCAGCAAGTGCTTCTTCTTTATCTTTCGGCTCTGTGTCGGAAGTAGACTCGAAAGAAGTCATATGACATGACTTAGTTTTTCCATCCTTCTTAGATTTTCGGGAAGTAGTCTTTTGAAGAGGAGAAGATTCAAAATCTGCCACTAGATCAGGATGAATCCATATGATTTCTCCTGTGTCCATAGTGATCGGTACTAATCCTTCAGACTGTGGAGGAGGAATATTCACTATTTCAAGAGTTGCCTTGGGAATAGGAATGATCCCGCTTTCAAGGAGTTGAGGAGGAAAATCTTCGAATTGCATAGAGACGACGTTGGAGGTGACGGTCTTCTCTTTCGGAGTAAGAGTGATAGCTCCAGATTTGATCATTTTCTGGATCTTTCCTTTCAGTACATAACATGTACGAATTGTATGGCCCAACATTCTGTGGTACGGACAGTATTTAGGATGATCTGTCTTACCAGCTTCATCAGGTTTCTTGATTTCAGGTAATTGTATTTTATTACCTTTCAGCAGACATTCAAAGATACCAAGGACATCATCGTCATCAAAAGAGTATTCTTCTTTAGGACGAGGTGCTCTTGGTTGTTGAGTCGTAGAGGCAGGAGGAGTTTGAACAGTCAATGCATCTTTACTCTGAAGATTAACTTCAAGGGTTTCTTTTTCCTTGCGAGTATTGGATTTAGCATTATTGTTAGTACTTTGACCTGTTTCTTTGGGAGTCATCTGTACTCCTAAACCTTTGAAGGTTTCAGCACTAATTTCTGCAGCCTTGGCACTAACTATGAAGGAAGGCTAATCTTAAAATTGAGTAGATCCTGTCCACATGCTGATGATTGGTAACAGATTTGATTTGTATGTGTCGATGGTAACAGCATCAGGAGTTCCAAGAGGCATCTTCAGAGCTTCTCTTCGAAACCGTTCAATGAAATCCTCTGTAGTTTCATTATTTTTCTGCTTGATTCTTATAAGAGCAGACATAGTCATGTCATTGAGCCCTTCATAGAACCGTTCAAGAAATATTTGTTTGAAACCGGCAAATGAGGTAATACACCCATCCGGGAGACTTCTATACCATTCATAAGCCGTTCCTTTGAGACATCCGACAAACACCCGAGTAAGGAGGGCGTCACTTGGTTGTAGCTGGTCAGTCATTACTTCAAAGTGATTAATAAATTGACTCGGAGAAGTGGTTCCATCATAGAATGAGATAGTAGGAGGCTTGTATTTAGGAGGATAAGATACTTGCTTCCATTCTATCGGATAAGGTTGCTTGATGCCTAACCTTTGTAAACCATCCTTCTGTTTGAATGCCTCAAATTGAGTTCGGAGATTCCTCAATTCTTCAGTAACAACTCCGAAAGATTGTGGAGTTGTAGCTTGTAGAGAATAGTTGGAAGGAGGAACAGCATTATAAGCACTACCCCCAGCTCCCGAGTGACTAGGAACTGGTTGAGCTTGCCCAGGAGTAGTGGATTGTACTACTGGAGGAACATGTACTGGACTTACACCAGTGTCAATTGGTATGGCTTCAGGTACAGTCTGTCGATTTTGTATCTGGGCTGCCATAAGTTCATACATCGACTTCATAGTATCAGCCATAGATTTTATTTGCTGTTCTAAAGAAGCAATTCTTTGTTCTTGAGGAGTCATGGAAGAAGAAGGTTCATCAGTATTCCTATCGACCATATAGGTTGTGACTGTACGAGGGATTGTTGATGAATTAGTGGATGTTGTATGTTCTGAATCATTACTTTGTGTATCAAAGTCATTTGTAGGAGAATTACCCCCAGTAGGAAGAGGTAGGAAGTTAGATTCTCCAAGAAATTCAGAATCATCTTCAGAAATTAAAGTCCTTTGATTAGAAGCCAGGACTCTTGCTCTGGTGCCTCTGTATACTCCATCTGGACTATCAGTTCTACCCCCAGTCTCCCGAGAGGTCATGTTGATAGAAGCAAACAGAGGTTCATCTTCATCAGGCATAGGTTCACACTGAATCCGATTGAAGACAGATTGTCGTTTAGTTTGACATCTGCATTGCATTATGACTCTCGGTTGGAAGTCACATTCAGCATGGTCATGATCCATTGATTGACATCTGCATTGAATTATGACTTTTGGCTGGAAGTCACATTCAGCATGTTCAAGATCCATTGACACAGAATTATTCCTTCTCTTCTGTTGAAGATGTTCTCGTAAATCTGTCTGTGAATATTGAGGTACATCAGAGAACATTCTTTGTGTATTTTTAGGAATATATTTCCGGTTCTTGGGTCTTGATGGTTCTTGATTATATAGAGAGTGATTAATCTGAGCCACATAATTTCTTGCATACTCTGCATCTGGATCTCTTGCTTTTGTTCCCGTTTGGTATGGTTTTTTGACACCAGAAGTGTTTCCCAAACGGGTTTGATTAAGTTTTGTTCTTAGATCAGTTGGAGGTAAAACATTGGTTTTTGAAACTTGGAGTTTTCCTTCCATTGATCTGGATATTTGTAGAGAAGGAAAAGTTGAACCATCCCCTTGATTAGGAGTTGGTAACAGACCCTCTTTTATAGACAAATTCTGTACCCAATTCGAAGAAGTCGCAGAAGAAGACATTAAGAAATGTTTCTTCTTAGACTTATTCAAGTTTTGAGACATAGAATGTCCAGAAGGAAGAGTAGTCAAAAGACCATCTCCTTTTCTTTGACTAACAAAACTGTCAGTCAAAGCTGTTCCTGAAGTAAACAGTACAGGAGCAGAAGAAACAACTAAAGAGTTGTTTCTTTTCGAAGGGACTTTGTGTGCCATTTGTGAAGGAGTTTTAGCAAGACTACCCCAGTTCTAGTAGAAGTTGGCAAGGAAGAAGAGATAGCTACAGAGCTATTCTTCTTAGATGATGTATACGGAATACACGCTGAAACAGGCTTGGTTAAAGAACCAGTGCTGTTAGCGTAACTTTTGATTTTAGAAATACATGCTGGAACAGATTTGGCTAATGAGCCAGTGCTATCAGCGTGACTTTTGGCTTTGAGATTGCACGCTGGAACATGCTTGGTTAAAGAACCAGTGCTGTCAGCGTGACTTTTGGCTTTGAGATTGCACGCTGGAACAGGCTTGGCTAAGGAGCCAGTGCTGCCAGCGTGACTTTTGACTTTTGTCGTCTTCGAGCACACAAGAGCGTGTGTGCTTGCAGTAGAGTTCTTGCCAGTGTTAGGAGTAGACACTGTGGCAGAAACTTTACCATTGGTTGCCAACAGATTCTTAGGGACGTAGATAGACCGTCCCTTCGACTTGGCAGTGGTGATGGAGGCTGAAGTGGGCTTGCCACCCTTAGCCCGCTGCATTTCTTCATAGGCGAGTTGATCGAATTGGATCGATATCACCTTCTTCGTCGAGCCGACTGACGAAGTGTCGTATTGAGTTGTTGCCATCTCAGAAGAGGAGATGGTTTTCCCCAGCAGAGTCGCCAATTTGTTTTCCATAAATAAATTCACTTTATTTATTGTGTTTCTGGAAAAATACAACTGTAGGAATCCGATCTAGAAGACGATCGCTTTATCCCTTGGACGATGCAAAGAAGAAAAGCTCTCAAAATTTCAACAGCAATTTAGATATCTATGTATCTGTCCAATGAATGAGAAAAGAACTCTATTTATAGAGTCAAAAAAATAACTGAAAAGATAACTGTCTTCACAACCTGTGCATAGTTGAAAATCACGCAGGATTTAACATACGCAAGGTTATGAGCAGTTACTGGACGTGGCCTGTAACTGTTGGACACATGGCAATCGTGCATGAGTCGTGTGCAAGTTACAGGACACGCAGGTGAGAGATCGGTGGCATGGCTGCCACGTACTCCAATTTGATGAAATCCACGCAGGCTTGTTGAGGACGAAATCCACGCAGCCTTGTGGCAGAAAGCTTCAGAATCCACGCAGGCTTGGGGCAGAAAGCTTCAGAATCCACGCAGACTTGATACAGAAAGCTTCAAAATCCACGCAGACTTTGGGGCAGAAAGCTTCAGAATCCACGCAGACTTTGGGGCAGAAAGCTTCAGAATCTACGCAGACTTGATGCAGAAAGCTTCAGAATCTACGCAGACTTTGGGGCAGAAAGCTTCAGAATCCACGCAGACTTTGGGGCAGAAAGTTTTAGAATCCACGCAGACTTGAGTCAGGAACATAGAAGTTCAAAATACACGCAGACTTGAGTCAGAACGGCCAGCTGTCTTGATTCGACGTGCCTCGACTGACACAAAATCTCTGACATTGATTGCCTTTTGTCAGTTGTATTAAATAACAATAAGCTCTTTTGGTACGCCAACTTGATGAAGGCTGAGTCTTGTTGAAGAAGATTTTGAAAGTCACGCAATAGTCGGCTGTGATCTCTCGAGTTCCGTGCATACGTGGCATACGAGGAGACATTCTTTGACTGTCGTGCTGTCAGTCATAATGGCATTCTGATAAATGATGAGCTGTCTCTCAGCGTGACTTTTAAACATTGTCTTGATCAACTCAGCGTGACTTTTAGACTTTGTCCTGATCAACTCAGCGTGACTTTTAGGCTTTGTTCTGATCAACTCAGCGTGACTTTTAGGCTTTGTTCTGATCAACTCAGCGTGACTTTTAGGCTTTGTTCTGATCAACTCAGCGTGACTTTTAGGCTTTGTTCTGATCAACTCAGTTTGACTTTCATTTTTGAGGCCTACATATATCACTTGGTATCAAAAACAAACCTAGTATAACTTGGTCTGGCGTACCCCTCACGTACATTCACCCATAAAACAAACCTAGTATAATTAGGTATCACGTTGATACTCAAGTATCAAATTGATACTCAAGTATATATCTCATTGATCAATCAATTACCTTAGTAATCTAAAACTACAACACCTATTTATTTCGTGTCCGAGTCCCGTCAAATTTCTAAAACTATTATACCGATAAATTTCTATTTATCTACTATACCCACTACTATACTGATAAATTTCAAACACGAAATTGAAATTGAAACCCTAGAACATGTTGAGAAAATACAAACAAAGCATAAACAAAAATAAATATAAATTAGGGTTTAGGGTTTCGGACCTTGAAGAGGTTGGTCACGGAGAGGATCTCAGGTGGTCGCCGGAGGTGGGGGCTCGACGGAGGAGGAGAAGAGGGGGTGGTTAGGGGGTTCGATCGGAGGAGGAGAAGAGGGAGTGGGCCGGAGTGGGGGAGGGCGTCGGAGGGGGGTCGCCGGAGGGGGCCGCAGTCGGGGTGGAGGGGGGAGGGGGTGGGTGATCGTCGGTCAGGGGGGGAGAGCGGAGGAGAGAGAAGGATTTTGAGAGTGAGAGAGATTGGGAAATTTTCAAAATTTAAGTAACTTTCAAATTTTTACAGCAAATTAGCGACGAAAATTTTTCGTCGCTACGCCGTCACTACATAAAAATGTCGACATTTACAGCAGCTTAGCGACGCATATATCTGTCGCTAATCAGTCGGTTGACATATTTCATCGCTAAATGGTCGCTGATCTGTCGCTAAACTTATAAAAAATTTAAGTGAAAAAATTCGTCGCCCGTAAGTCGCTTGTCGGTCGCTAATTGGCGACTGATTATGCCGTCGCTAATTTTCAGTCACTATTTGCCTATATTTTGGTAGTGTTCTGTTTCCCAGTCTCATAGTTGGCGGATTGGCATTAAACTGGACCATAGTCAATTAAGGCCTATATTTTGAATTCAAAGGTTAATAAAGTAGGTCCCAGGTTGATCATCAAGAGGGGGAAGAAAAAATGATAGTATTTCATGCAGAGAGGTTCATGCTAACATGCCAGGGAAAGCCTTAATTCGGCATGTATAGTGAGAATTACTGGGTGTTGATTAGAGTTGTCCGGGTCTTATACTTTATGAGATGGTTTTCAGCATTGTTTAAACATATCCTTTTCTAACAAAAGTTAGAATATGGTTAGACATAAGAAAAAAAATGATACCATCAACAGCAACAACAACAACAACAACAACGGTAGAATCAACAACAAAAACAAGAGCGGAAACGAGAGTGAAAATTAGAAGAATGTATTTGTTTTTGTATTATAATTACAATCAATATATTTTTATTTATAAATTATATTTTTTTTAAAATTGAAATACAATCAACAACGTTTAAAAACTATTGTAAGAAAATATTTTAACAACTTTTCTAAACATTGTAAACTAATTAATTTATAATACTTGTATATCATTGTTGACATTACAATTATAATATACAAATATTATTTACAACGTTTGGTAAACATGATTGAATAACATATACAACATTTTCCAAAAGTTGTATGAATACCTTTTTTTACTATGTTTGTACATTGTTGTACAAAATCTATGCACAACGATTACTGAAGAGCTAGATATTATTTCTACTACAGCTGCAGAATGTTGTTGAAATTATATTTACAATACTTGTAATATGTTTTTAAAATTTTTTTTCAATACTTGAAAAACGTTGTAAAAAGTTGTCAAATTTTATAATTTTAACAATGTTTGTAAATTGTTGTGGGAAGAACTTTTACAACGTCTTCGCAACGTTCAGTTGTGGAAGATACCCTACCCTTTACAACCCTGGATATAACAACCTTATATTAAACGTTGTAAAATCCCTTTCACAACATTTTTTTAACGTTGTAAAAAGAGTTTTTTTTTCTTGTAGTGCCACTTTCATCTATATCAAGCCTTGTAGATGTTGTCATAGAAGTTCTAATTGGTTTGACATTGTCCATATCAAACTTCTTTAGCAGGTCTTTTATTTACTTTGCTTGATTGATGAAGATCCCATGTAAACTTTGTAGCCCAAGAAAGAATGTTAGTTCTTCCATCATGCTCATTTCACATTCACTGTGCATACACTTAGCAAAATCGTTACATAGCATCTTATTTGTTGATCCAAAAAGAATATCGTTTATATATATCTGCACTAATAAAATATGCGTATGTAAAGATTTTATAAACAAAGTAGTATCAACCTTCCCATTTGAAAAATCGTGTTCAAGTAAGAAGGTACTAAGGCGCTCATACCATGCACGAGGTGCTTTTTTGAGTCCATTGAGAGCCTTACGAAGCTTGAATACGTGATCAGGATTTTTGAAATCTTCAAAACCGGAAGGTTGTTTGACAAAAACTTCTTCTTCCATAAAACCATTTAGAAAAAGCACATTTGACATATATTTGAAACAGTTTGAAACCATGAAAACTTGCAAAAGCACAAAACATAAGAATAGATTCTAGTCTAGCAACTGGAGCATATGTCTCATCATAGTCAATGTCCTCTTCTTGATTATAGCCTTAAGCAAATAGACGTACTTTATTGCGTGTGACTGAACCATTCTCATCTAACTTGTTTTGGAACACTCACTTGGTACCAATTGTTTGCCATTAAAACACTTTAGGATTGATGTTTTTAATTACAAACAGAATAGAGTACAATGTAGGACTTAGATGTAGTCCTAGGATTACACTTTTGTTTTTATCTGGTGTGACGACCCACACCCAGTGAAAGGGTACGAGAAGTGAATACGCCCAGCCTACGCCGCAGTGTCGGCGGTAGAATGCTGTCCTGAGCCACAATCTCTAACACAGTCTAGAATAAGCTCCGAATGGAGAGTAAATAATAAGTAACTCAATCACAACACTAAGATGGAATAGAAGAGTAAATCTTAAGAGAGTCACAGATAAAAATAGAAGTCTAGGTATAAACCACCAGAACAACTCAAGTATAACTCCTAATGTCTCAAATCGAAAGACAATAAAAAGAAACTAAGTCTCAGCTAGACTATGGGCAAGTCCTCAGCGACTGCTGGATCCTCTTGGGGGTCCACGTCACCAGTGTCATCTAAGCCAATGCCATAATAAATAGGGCAGAACTCTTCATCATCACCTGTAAAATTTTCAACATGCCCAGTCAGGACGGAACGAGCACATATCTCTCACAACAGTTCATATCAGGATTGGACATATAAAGCAAGCTATAGAAAACTATACATGAATCGTTGTAAAGAAAGTCAACAAGAGAGAGACTATAGAATGAGATATAATATGATAAATAGAGAAATATAACCTTCTACGTGATTTAGAGCATGAATTGGTTATGTAAACGATTTGGGTTGCACATGGGTACAGCTATGGAGTGCACATGGATACCTACTGGGGATAATGATCACATAACCAACTACACTCTCCCTGCCCCCAATCAATACACAAGGATCAATACATGTTATGTTATTACACATGGATAACAACTACTTTATACATGGGGCTCATATGGTCATGAGTGTACATGAATAACACATGAGTGCACATGGATAAATATGAATACATGGAGTACATGATGGCCATGATAAAGTACATGAACATGATATACTCGATGTATTCGAGGGGATAACATCGCATGAAAAGATCCATAAAGTACTAATCCGTGTGAACATCGTGTCAGTATCAAGTATAATAGTCTATAACAAGAGAACATATCCAAAGAAGTATGAAAAGATCAGAGAATGTACTCGCCTGGCAAACTGAACTGATAATAATGAAGTGTAGCTAAACTGGGGCAATATAAACCTATTTAAAGTATACATATGTCACAACCCAGTTTAAAATATCAAAAGAAATAGCTACAATGCAAGACTACATGCTTCTAGGTCCATTTGGTCAAAGTCAACCCTCGGTCAACTCCGATCAAACCTGGTCAACGCTGGTCAAACCTGGGTCAACTAGTCCGTCTACTAATTTCTAGGTCATACACAAAATTCTAGGTCATTTGGAGTTCGTTTGAGTTGAATTGGATCAAGTTTGACCCAAAGTTGACTTTTGTCAATTTGGTCAACTTGTCGGCCAATTCGACTAAACTAGGCTCAAAATGTCAAACGAAATCTGTCCTAGGACTCCTATAGTCATATACACAACTACAATCTATTCTAAGGGAATTATCAAGCATAAATATCTATATACATATGGGTATATACACACATGTGTATTTACAATACAAACAAAACCTTAAATCTAACAATTGATGGTGTGTGTGTGTGTCCTGGAGCTTACTAAAATGGGGTGAATTCTGGGATTAAAAATAGCAAACACAAACCATGGTATACGACAATTTAATATACTATTTATATACATATATACAAATTAAGAAAACTATATATATATATATATATATATTTTATATATATATATATACAAATATACAAATGCTCAAATGAAAGATTGGCAATGGTTTGAGATAATTTAAAGAGTCAAAAAATCTGGAATTAAATCCCCCTCGATCTATTCTCAACATATATGTATTAACAATGGGTTTCAGCGGGGTTATATATATATATATATATATATATATATATATATATATATATATATATATATATATATATATATATATATATATATATATATATATATATATATAAATATATATATTATATATATATATATATATTTTTTTTTTTATTTTTTTTATATATTATATATATATATATATATATATATATATATATATATATATATATATATATATATATATATATATATATATATATATATATATATATATATATATATATATATATATATATAGCTATATAGAAAGCATATATACTCATAAATGAAGGTAAAATTATGAAACAAAACCAAAAGTTGGTTCCCACAAATCCGAAACCTCATATACGTACTGAAAACTCAGATTTTATAAGCTAAATAGCTGGAAATCAAAATATCGCATTTAAACTCAAAAATCGAAATTAAAGAAAACTCATCCATTACACACAACGACCCAAAATGCAATATACACCAAACGAACCCGCGAAACTCGGCATACACGTTGGTCTCGACCCACGTGATGCGCTCGTATACTCTCGGGTTCAAAATCGTGTCCGTGTCGTGTCCACAGAACGCGTATTGGAATTTCCCGATACCACGTGACAACGCGTGCGTTCTGGCTCGATTGAGCGCCGCACACACAACGAAAAGCCCCGTGCTTGTGCAATAGCTAGGAGGGGTCCTGGGGTAGGTCCAGGACATGGCCACGCAGCGACATGCCGTGCCAAAGCGACGCACGCAGCCCCCGTACCCGCACGGCCTGCTACGCGTGCCCGCCCGTGCGCCCTTGTGCACGCGGTTCCGATCTCGTGGCTCGCTCGTCGGGCCACGCCGCGACTCGGGGTTCATTCCTCGGGTAGTCTAGGTATAGGTCAATGTGTTCCATGTCCTGGAATGGGTCTTTGTTGCGTCATGTGCGTGCATGAAGTCCATTTCAGTGACAAAATAACAGGCTGAATGTATAGTGGCTGAGCGGTGCACGCACGATTTCTCCGCGCTCGCTCAACGAAAAGCCGTGAAATTTTACGAGCATGGGGGCAGAGGTTGTCCCCACGTGCTCAAGAAATTTCATGCAAAAATACGGCCTGTGCATCGAGAAACAATGTTCGGACAGCAGGGCACGCACGGCCTCGTGCATGGGATCCGTACACGTGCGTCCGATGCCCGAAACGCCGCTGCAACGTTGTCAAAACCAAATCCGTCTTCACAAAAGTTTATCAAAATAATATTATCTAAACATCCATGAAGACATAATCAAAAAACAGAAACTTTCTATCCTAAGCGGCATTTCGTCGAACACGTGCCGTAAAGGACCGACACGTGTCCAATACCGCCATCAAATAAAGTCAAAATCCAACCAAATTTCGTGGGCAAGACTAGGGCACCTATATGGATGCAAAAATGAAAGAAATTCTATATTTACAATGTTAGATTAGGGTTTACCTATTGAGTGTCAAAAACTCAATGAATGGAGCCCCTCGGTTATCGTGTCGGCCGATTTCCCTTAAGCAAAAGCCTCCGTCTCCTCGCTAGAAATGCTCCAGCAGATCTTCCTCTCCTCGAAGAGTGCAACGGAGTTCATTTGGGAAGAAACGGACTCCGGATGAAGGAATTATGAGTTTTGGAGAGGAGAAACTATTAGGGTTTCCTTGTGGAGGCTCAAAACTTCACAAATGAATACAAGGGGGAGGGGGTACTGCTGTTGGGCGGCCATGAATAGGTATCCTAGGGTTAGGGTTACACTTGGGCCAACTCATTCTCATGTAGAAATGGGCCCAAGTCAAAAAGGCTTAAAGGCTTGCATGCAAAAAGGCAAAAATAAATCAATTAAAGCCTTAAAAACAATCTAATGCCTAAAATAAATTCTAAAAATAAAAATAACAATTCTAATGCATGGTTAGGCCCCTATACAATGTCCACTAAGGTTAAACCAGTTGTTAGCACAACACAAGTCAACATATCTAGAAAATCACAAAATGGCCAAAATGGCTAAAAAGACTAAAATACCCTTCTATGAAAAAGTGGATGCTACAAGTCTACCCCCCTTAAAATAATTTTGTCCTCAAAATTAAAGACAAAAATGCATGATTAAGAAAGGACAAAATTATATCTCAAGACTGGAAAAGATAGGGGTATCGTTCGCGCATCTCATCCTCTCTCTCCCAGTTGGACTCTCCTGGAGAGTGATGCTTCCAAGCTACGCGAACTAAGGGTATCGACTGGTTCCGCAACACCTTCTCCCGTCGGTCCAAAATCTCTACAGGCTTCTCGGGATAACTGAGAGTAGGTCCCACCTCAACCTCAGAATGGTCCAGTACATGGCTAGAATCTGCCACATACCGTCTCAACTGCGATACATGAAATACATTGTGGACTCCCGCTAAGGAAGAAGGCAAGTCTAGTCTATATGACACATCATCGACCCTTCCGCTGACAACGAAAGGTCCGATATAGTGTGGGCTAAGCTTCCCTCCTCCACCGAATCGAATAGTGCCTCGAGTCGGTGAAATCCTCAAGAATACCATATCTCCAACCTAGCACAAGTATGGTCTCAATTAACTAAAAACAATCACACAATCAACAAAACACAAATAACAAGATTCTAATCCTAAATCTAAGCTATACCTCAAACTGCAAAGGTCTCCGGTGGCTGTCGATCCAATGTCACTGTCTGTCCTGCGCCATACAAAGTCTATCCCTGATGAGCTTTACCTTCTCCGCTACGTCGACAACCATCTCAGGTTCCAGTAAAGCTCGCTCTCCAACATCATCCCAAGACAAGGGAGTATGACATCTACGCCCGTACAACGCCTCGAATGGAGACATACCAATGCTGGCCTGGTAACTGTTGTTGTATATAAACTCTACCAAGTGAAGGTGATCCTCCTATGATCCTCCAAAATCTAGAACGTAAGTCCGCAACATGTCCTCGAGAGTCTGAATAGTCCTCTCCGACTGTCCGTCCATCTGAGGGTGGTACGCAGTACTGAATTTGAGCTGAGTTCCCAAACTAGTCTGCAAACTCTGCCAGAAATAGGAAGTAAAGCGACTATCCCGATCCGAGACAATGCTCACCGGAACTCCGTGTATCCTGACAATCTGTCGCATATACAACTCCGCTAGCTTCTCAGTAGACGTCCCCACTTTTAATGGCAAAAAGTGGGCCGATTTGGTCAACCTGTCTACGATGACCCAAATCGCATCTTTCCCTCCAGATGAACGTGACAATCCAGAAACAAAATCCATCATGATGTGCTCCCACTTCCACTTTGAAATGGGCAATGGCTGCAACAGTCCTCCTGGCCTCTGCCTCTCTGCCTTAACCTGCTGACAGACAAGACACCTGGCTACGAAGCGTGCTACCTCCCGCTTCATCCCATACCACCATATATGCTCCTTTAAGTCTATATACATCTTGTTGGCACCTGGATGCATGGTGTACTGAGAGCGATGGGCCTCCTGCATAACCTGCTTTCGAAGCTCTCCGTTAGGCACACACAGTCTGGAACCGTGCCTCAATGTACCGTCCTCCGCAATGATGAACTCCATATCTGCTAATCCTGCTCGAACCTGCTCTCGGATACACCGTAGGGTAACATCGTCAAACTGAGCTGACTTGATCCTCTGCATCAAGTCTGATTAAATCTGAAGGCCCCATATCTGCATCTGGACTCCTGGCACGATCACCTCGATCCCCAAACTCTCCAAATCTGCTAATAGGTGACGATCCATCGTCAAGCACATAGCTACCGGATACCTGCTCAAGACATCGGCAACCACGTTGGCCTTTCCTGGATGGTACTGTAATGAAATGTCGAAGTCCTTCATCAACTCCAACCATCTGTGCTGTCTCATATTGAGCTCTTTCTGTGTAAACACATACTTCAAGCTTTTGTGGTCTGTAAAGATCTCCACACGCTCTCCGTATAGATAGTGCTTCCACAGCTTCAGAACAAAGATAACCGCCGCCAACTCCAAATCATAGGTAGGGTAGTTCTTCTTATGCGGATGTAACTGCCTGGATGCATAGGCAATCACCTTCCCATGCTGCTATAAGACACAACCCAAACCTTTTCCTGAGGCATCACTGTAGATAGTGAACCCGTCTGATCCTGATGGCAACGTCAAAATCGGGGCTGTCGTTAGTCGCTTCTTCAGCTCATCAAATACAACCTAACACTCCTCTAAATAGACAAACTCTACGTCCTTTCGGGTCAGCCTAGTCAATGGCTCTACAATCCGAGAGAAATCCTGAATAAACCTCCTGTAGTATCCTGCCAATCCCAGAAAGCTCCTTATGTCTGCGACTGAACTCGATGCTGTCCATGCCTCAACTGCTCTGATCTTCTTCAGGTCGACTGAGATCCCATCTTCGGTCACCATATGACCTAGGAGATCAACTCAATCCAAGAAGAACTCATACTTCGAGAGCTTGCCGTAAAGCTGCTCCTTCCTGAGAGTCTCCAGAACCACTCTCATATGCTCCTCATACTCCTCTGGGTCTTCGAATACACCAAAATGTCATCGATGAACACCACCACGAACTTGTCTAAGTACTGGTGGAACACCTTGTTCATCAAGTTCATGAACACCGCCGGGGCGTTAATTAACCCAAACGGCATCACCATGAACTCCAACTGGCCATACCGAGTCCTGAAAGCTGTCTTCGGAATATCCTCCTTCTTTACCTTTACCTGATGATATCCTGACCTCAGATCAATCTTGGAAAATACCTTCGCTCCGTTCAGCTGATCGAACAGGTCATCGATCCTCAACAGCGGGTACTTGTTCTTGATCGTGAGACTGTTGAGTTCCCTGTAGTCGATACACATCCGTACCGACCCATCCTTCTTCGGTACAAAAAGTACTGGCGCACCCCACGGTGAAGAACTCGATCGGATGAAGTCCTTGTCCTGTAACTCATCCACTTGCTTCTTCAGCTCCACAAGCTCACTGTTGTTCACTCTATAGATATGCTGTGATATCGGCTCTGCGTCGGGTACCAAGTCTATAGAGAACTCCACATCCCTGTTCGGAGGCAACCCTGGCAACTCCTCCAAAAACACATCCATAAACTCAGCTATCAGTGGATGTGGCACGCTCTGCTCCTCTGCTAAAATCCTGCAGAAAACTCCGCTGCTCTGCTCTGACTCCCGCCTGGTGAACTCGAACTCTGGCTCTCCTGGCATGTTGAAAAGAACTCTATCCCGCGGCAATCTACACTGGCATGGTGCCTGCTCAACCAATCCATACCGAGTATAATATCATAGTTCGGTAATTACATCACGAGCAGACTCACATCCAGTTCTCGGCCTCCCAAAACTACTCTCCGATCCTTGCAAACATCACTGACAAGGATAATACCACCCCCAGTCATGATCTTGCAAGTCCTAGGCAAAGGTTCAGAAGAAAGCTGGTGTCTAATGGCAAAAGATACAAACACGAAGCTATGGGAAGCACCCGAATCAAATAATGCAAATGCGGGAAAAGAGTCGATAAGAACAGAACCTGCTATCAGATCGCCTGCTACCTTGGTATCCTCCGCTGCCATGGCGAAAGCTCGCCCCTGCTGGCCCCCTCTAGTCTGCTGCTGGTGCTGAACAAACTTCTGCTGCTGAGTCGACAAGGGTCCTCTCTACTGCTCCACTGGAGCCTTGGTTCCTGCTCCCTGTCCCTTACGCCCGAAAGCCTCAGGATACTCCCTCAACTGATGCTCTGATGAACCACAGAGTACGTACTTGCCTAGCCTCTTCCTGCACTCACTCCACCTGTGCCCTGGCTTCTTACAGAAGTCACAAGTGGTGGCCTGCTGCTGTCTCGATGCCTGCTGACCTTGTCTCTGCTGTGTCTGCTGGAATGGCCTCTGCTGCTGGAAGAACCTCTGCTGATGCTGCTGCTAAAAATTGGGCTTCTTGGTCGGTCCTCCACTGCCACGGACTGTATGGGAATCATGACCCCTCTTCTGCTTTAGCTCCAGATTATCCTCTGCTGCCATTGCTCCCATCAAAATCTCCTCGAATGTAGCATTCCTGTTGCTCTTGGTTAAGGACTTAACTTCCTTAGCCAAACCCTTCCTGAATCTTCTAGCGTTCGCTGTCTCGCTAAGGCCCTCCACAAATCTGCTCAGGCGGCAGAACTCCTCGGCGTACTCCTCTACAGTCTGGTTCCCCTGAACCAGGTTCTCAAACTGCGTCTCCAACGTGCCAAGTGCAGTATCGGGGAAGAACTTCTCCTTAAAAAGCTTCTTAAAAGCCTTCCAAGTTTGCCCCGTAGTACCAACCCTGGGGTCGGTCTGGTACCAAGTACGGGCAAGGTCCTGCATCATGCTGCTCGCTGCTTCCACCTAAAGTCTAGTCGGTATCTCTGCGAGGCAGAAAATCTCCTCTATAAGCTCGATCCAGCCGTCCGCGTAAAGGATACCCTCCGTACCCTTGAAGTCCTGCGGCCTCATCTTCTGGAGATCCTGAATACCTGAAGTCCTCGATTGGTATGGCTGAATCTGCCCTTCTTGGAGTTGGGCAGTCACCTTCTCCACTGCCACCATCGCTAACTAGTGGGCATTATCAATGCCCTGCCTCATGTCCTCTGCCTGGCGTCGTTGCATCTCCATCATCTGCTGTATGAAAGCGAAATACTGCACCGCATCAACTGTCCCCTGGGGCGGTGGTGGTAGCATCCCGTGAACTCCTGGGGTAGTCCTCGGAGCTGGTGGAGGAGCACCCCCAAAAGTAGCAGATGGGCCCACCTGAGCTGGAACAAGAGGCAATGTGGTCCCTGGGGCCTGCTGAGTCGGACAAGAAGTAGCAGACCTCTCAGTGATATCCCTAAGACCAGAGCGCTGCGATCGTGTCTCCACCATCCTGAAGACAGATCAAACAAGGAATCAATTTCTGAAAAAGAAGCAAAATTATCAAAGGAGGACAGTTGTTTTCAAAAAGAGACACTTAACAGCAAGAATTGATAAGAGTTTTCCTAATGTGATTGAGTACCCAACTTATATCTTATATCCTACTGCAGGCTGTAATGATACTCTAGTTCGAGTACCACTACGAATCACACTAGTTGTGATTGGACGACTTGCATGGGCCACCACTAAAAACGTGTCACGACCCGCACCCAGTGAAAGGGCACGAGAAGTGAATACGCCCAGCCTACGCCGCAGTATCGACGGTAGAACGCTGTCCTGAGTCACAATATCTAACACAGTCTAGAATAAGCTCCGAGAGAGTAAATAATAAGTAACTCAATCACAACACTAAGATGGAATAGAAGAGTAAATCTCAAGAGAGTCACAGATAAAAATAGAAGTCTAGGTATAAACCACCAGAACAACTCAAGTACAACTCATAATGTCTAAAATAGAAAGACAATAAAAAAAACTAAGTCTCAGCTAGACTATGGGCAAGTCTTCAGCGACTGCTGGATCCTCCTGAGGGTCCACGTCACCAGTGTCATCTAAGCCAATGCCATAATAAGTAGGGCAGAACTCTTCATCATCACCTGTAAAATTTTCAACATGCCCAGTCAGGACGGAACGAGCACATATCCCTCACAACAGTTCATATCAGGATTGGACATATAAAGCAAGCTATAAAAAACTATACATGAATCGCTGTAAAGAAAGTCAACAAGAGAGAGAGAGACTATAGAATGAGATATAATATGATAAATAGAGAAATATAACCTTCTACGTGATTTAGAGCATAAATTGGTTATGTAAACGGTTTGGGTTGCACATGGATACAGCTATGGAGTGCACATGGATACCTACTGGGGATAATGATCACATAACCAACTACACTCTCCCTGTCCCCAATCAATACACAAGGATCAATACATGTTATGTTATTGCACATGGATAACAACTACTTTATACATGGGGCTCATATGGTCATGAGTGTACATGAATAACACATGAGTGCACATGGATAAATATGAATACATGGAGTACAAGATGTCCATGATAAAGTACATGAACATGATATACTCGATGTATCTGAGGGGATAACATCGCATGAAAAGATCCATAGGGTACTAATCCGTGTGAACATCGTGTCAGCATCAAGTATACTAGTCTATAACAAGAGAACATATCCAAAGAAGTATGAAAAGATCAGAGAATGTACTCGCCTGGCAAACTAAACTGCTGATGATGAAGTGTAGCTAAACTGGGACAATATAAACCTATTTAAAGTATACACATATCACAACCAAGTCTAAAATATCAAAAGAAATAGCTATAATGCAAGACTACATGCTTCTAGGTCCATTTGGTCAAAGTCAACCCTCGGTCAACTCTGGTCAAACCTGGTCAATACTGGTCAAAACTGGTCAAACTTGGGTCAACTAGTCCGTCTACTAATTTCTAGGTCATACACAAAATTCTAGGTCATTTGGAGTTCGTTTGAGTTGAATTGGATCAAGTTTGACCCAAAGTTGACTTTTGTCAATTTGGTCAACTTGTCGGCCAATTCGACTAAACTAGGCTCAAAATGACAAACCAAATCTGTTCTAGGACTCCTATAGTCATATACACAACTACAATCTATTCTAAGAGAATTATCAAGCATAAATATCTATATACATATGGGTATATACACACATGTGTATTTACAATACAAACAAAACCTTAAATCTATCAAATGATGGTGTGTGTGTGTGTGTCCTGGAGCTTACTGAAATGGGGTGAATTCTGAGATTAAAAACAGCAAACACAAACCATGGTATACCACAATTTAATATACTATTTATATACATATATACAAATTAAGAAAACTACATATACATATATATATATATATATATATATATATATATATATATATATATATATATATATATATATATATATATATATATGCTCAAATGAAAGATTGGCAATGGTTTGAGATAATTTAAAGAGTCAAAAATCTGGAATTAAATCCCCCTCGACCCATTCTCAACATATATGTATTAACAATGGGTTTCAACGGGGTTATATATATATATATATATATATATATATATATATATATATATATATATATATATATATATATATATATATATATATATATATATATATATATATATATAAAGCATATATACTCATAAATGATGGAAAAATTATGAAACAAAACCAAAAATTGGTTCCCACAAATCCGAAACCTCATATACGTACTGAAAACTCAGATTTTATAAGCTAAATAGCAGGAAATCAAAATATCGCATTTAAACTCAAAAATCGAAATTAAAGAAAACTCATCCATTTCACACAACGACCCAAAATGCAATATACACCAAACGAACCCGCGAAACTTGGCATACACATTGGTCTCGACCCACGTGATGCGCTCGTATACTCTCGGGTTCGAAATCGTGTCCGTGTCGTGTCCACATAACGCGTATCGGAATTTCCCGATACCGCGTGACAACGCGTGCGTTCTCGCTCGATTGAGTGCCGCACACACAACGAAACGCCCCATGCTTGTGCATATAGCTGGGATGGGTCCTGGGGTAGGTCTAGGACATGGCCATGCAACGACACGCCACGCCAAAGCGATACACGCAGCCCCCGCACCTGTGCGGCCTGCTGCGCACACGTGCGCCCTCGTGCACGCGGTTCCGCTCCCGTGGCTCGCTCGTTGGGCCACGCCGTGACTCGAGGTTCATTCCTCGGGTAGTCTAGGTATAGGTCAACGTTTCCCAGGTCCTGGAACGGGTCTTCGTTGCGTCGTGTGCGCGTACGAAGTCCATTTCAGTGATAAAATAACAGGCTGAATGCACAGTGGCTGAGCGGTGCACATGCGATTTCTCCGCGCTCGCTCAACGAAAAGCCGTGAAATTTTACAAGCATGGGGCAGAGGTTCTCCCCATGTGCTCAAGAAATTTCACGCAAAAATACAGCTTGTGCATCGAGAAACAACGCAAGGACATCAGGGCACGCACGGCCTCGTGCACGTGCGTCCGATGCCCGAAACGCTGCTGCAACGTTGTCAAAACCAAATCTGTCTTCATAAAAGTTTATCAAAATAATATTATCTAAACATCCATGAAGACAGAATCGAAAAATAGCAACTTTCTATCCTAAGCGGCATTTCGTCGAACACGTGCCGTAAAGGACCGACACGTGTCCGATACCGCCATCAAACGAAGTCAAAATCCAACCAAATTTCGTGGGCAAGCCTAGGGCACCTATATGGATGCAAAAATGAAATAAATTCTAGATTTACAATGATAGATTAGGGTTTACCTATTGAGTGTCAAAAACTCAATGAATGGAGCCCTTCGGTTGTCGTGTCGACCGATTTCCCTCAAGCAAAAGCCTCCGCCTCATCGCTAGAAATGCTCCAGAAGATCCTCCTCTCCTCGACGAGTGCAAAAAAGTTCGTTTGGAAAGAAACAGACTCCGGATGAAGGAATTATGAGTTTTGGAGAGGAGAAACTATTAGGTTTTCCTTGTGGAGGCTCAAAACTTCACAAATGAATGCAAGGGGGAGGGGGTACTGCTGTTGGGCAGCCAGGAATAGGTCTCCTAGGGTTAGGGTTATACTTGGGCCAACTCATTCTCAAGTAGAAATGGGCCCAAGTCAAAAAGGCTTGCATGCAAAAATGCTAAAATAAATTAATTAAAGCCTTAAAAATAATCTAATGCCTAAAATAAATTCTAAAAATAACAATTCTAATGCATGTTTAGGCCCCTATACAATGTCCACTAATGTTAAACCAGTTGCTAGCACAACACAAGTCAACATATCTAGAAAATCACAAAACGGCCAAATGGCTAAAAAGACTAAAATACCCTTCTATGAAAAAGTGGATGCTACATTTGGGCACTGTGTCTATGGAGTGAGTGGTAATAGGTTGACTCCGTTGATGATCTGACGACGATCTTGAACTCTCTAAAGGTCTGGGTTGCTCTGGATGCCGGAGCATTGCGAGGAAAAGTGGACGTTAAGTGTCTCTTCTGGTCTCTATATGTGGATATAATAGTCTGTCTGTATACATCTCTCTCTCTCTCTGTGTGTGTGTCCCTCTATCATGAAGGAGTGATCCTTCTATTTATAGATAGCAGGCTGGCTGCTCATGCACGCATATGTCGGATGCGCCTGGACGTGGGAACGCCATGTGGCTGATGCTGGCGGGGGCGTATTGACGATACGTCGTGAGTTGTAGTGGTATCTGCTCGAACTGCTTCGTTGGGCTGCGGAGGAGCTGACACGTAGCAGTTGTTGAGATTTGGTTGTTGCTGAGATCTTGGGTGGTTAGCACCTATTCTTTGAATAGAACTTAGTCAAGGGATGCGTGACGTATGCCTGTGGCTCAAAGGTCTCAATTTTGGAGGAGAGTAATTTGTCGGGGGTACGCATGGGATCGGGAACATGGAGGCAACTTAGTCCTATGATTTTTAGGCATCATAGACAAGTCTGGGCGAATGGTTTTTGAGGTGCATGTAGAGCTTCGCATCAGGGTGCGCCTAGGATCAGGCGCAGGGGAGGCGACTTGGTCTCATGACTTTTAGGAGTCATGAGCAACTCCAGACACATGGCTTTTGAGGCACATGCAGAGCTTAGTCTTATGTTGCTTGAGATCAGAAGTGAGCTGAGGGGGCGTATGACCACTGGGCGCACGTCGTCTTCTATGCGCATGGCCACGAGGCTCATACGAATGATCGATCGGCCACGTGGAAGTTGTTGCCGACCCAAGATGTAATGATGGTGTTGACATCAGCGGCTCTTCATTTTCTGCAAAGGGCTTCTGATTGGACGGCTCTTGGAATGCGTTGCCGCATTTGCCATTCAGCATTAAATGCTTGATGGTGATTAGTTTGAAGAGGGTACATCGGTTAGTGCCCCTTTTGGCGCATGGGTCTCTGGCCCATTTGGGCGCATCCCTGACGAGCACATGATGTTGATGGCACATCAGCTAGGTGTCGCATCCTCTTTGGCCCGTCCGTTGAGTTCTTCGAGGCTTTGATTTAGTTAAATACGAGGTTCGGTTCGGTTCGGTTTGCTTGGTTCAGTTTATTTTGACTCATATTGTATGTATTTTGACTCATATTGTATGTCTCCTTGCATGGTTTATTTTGGCATTTTATTTGCTTGGTTCGATTTGCTTGGTTCGGCTTGGTTCGATTTTTGCATGTGGACCAACCCCATCTACCACCCACTCTCTTCCTTTATAAGCCACCTAACCACTCTCTCTCTTCCATTAATCCTCATAACTCTTCCTCTTCCTCACCATTACTCTATCCACCTACCAGGAGAGGCTTAGGCAAGTGCAACTTGCTTTATGGAGGAATTCGATTTTTGTTGTTCCTTTTTTTCCTTACGAGATTCTAAGACACTTTAGTACGTAGCATTTTTAATTTCCATGGCTTATTCCACGTAGATCTAAGCTTGTTGCATTTTCGAATTTCTTCGGTTTTGATCTATTAAACCTTGTTATTCTCTAGTTTTAATGGTTCCATATTGTAGAGAATTTCTTTCTGCCCCATTTCGACCTATGGAAGTCCGGATTCTGACCTTAGATGAAGGATTATTGGAGCTTGGAAGCCATGGCTTCCATGGTTCTTCTTCTCGGAACAGTTGGAGAAGAAGAACAGTGCTTGACTGCATAGCTTTTTAATGCGGCAAGTCCCCTACGGCCGCATAGACATTCCAGTCTTCATGCAACCTTAGCCGCATGGCTTGAGTTGACTTCAGCCGCATGGCTTTGCTCGACTTTTAGCCGCATGAACCTATTTTTTCTTAGCCGTATGGCTTTGGTTCCCCACTGCCGCATATGCCCGTTTTCCCCATGGCCGCATGAGCCCATCTCCCCTCAGCCACATGGCGTTGGTTCCCCGAGCCGCATGAGCTTGTTCCCCCACATCTCATATGCCCGTTTTCCTCTATGGCCGCATGAGACCCTCATCTATTGCCGCATGACCCTCATCCACCTTGCTGTATGAGCCTGTGTTCTCGGAGCCGCCTGAGCTTATTCCCCGAGCCGAATAAGACCCTCTCCCTTGCCGCATGGCTCTCTCCATAGCCCTTGTGCCCTTTTTTTGTGTTGGGTTGTTATTTTATGCTCATGTTTCATGACCCTCTGTGTAACTTGGGTCCCTTGATAGAATGCTTGTACCATATAAATTCGGTACATGTTCCATGAACACGATAGTGACCCGTCGTGGTACACTCCTGACAAGTAACATGACATGATAGTGGCCCGTCGTGGCACACTCTTGATAAGTAAACCTGACATGATATACCTCGATATGCTCTTGCGACAGCTAGCATGACATGACAAGAATGAATGGATTGGACACAGTGGGCGATTGTGTTTGTATGAAAGAACCGGTATTGTCTTGCATCATGTCCAGGACGGGGACCCCTGAGTACCACGATCAGGGGTACCTACCGAAATTGACTAAGGCTAATAACTAGAATAATCCAGTAGTCATAAAGAGATTTTTCAGCTACAGGCAATCCCGTTATCTGGGCGCGCTAGTGGACTTGTAGCCTGCCGACGAGTAGGGCACATTTCTAGCACACTGTCATGTGTTGCACCCTTCATGAACAGATATTCGACCTGGATTACCTGGATGGTCTGCAGGGCTTGTGGTTGTTGGGATAATCTCATTGCATCTTGCTAGTAACTAGGCCTGTGATAACCCTAGTTAGTTAAAGTATCAAGTCGTATTCATTGCTTGGCCGTGATTGATTGGATGGAGTCTAATCCAGTCTAGTATTTTCCTGATCCTGTACAAGATTGTAACATGCCCTGATTGCTTGTGCTTTACTTTATCGATAAATGGTGAAGACCAAGTTCTGTTCAGATGGAGGGTTACAACTCCGATCCTTGTTTGGTTTAAGGGTTGTAACAGGGCTATCTGAATAGTTTCATGGTTATCGCATCTTATATCCTCATAAATTTTTCTATATCTCCAGTTTTTAATATATTATTATGTTTTATGCTAATTGCTAGTTTTAGTTCTTAAGTGAAGTCTCCTTTGTGGCACTTGCTCTTTCTGGGATCTGACCCAGCTGGTTTTGCGTGGCCAGATACCGGAGCAGCTCCAGAGGATCTCCCTACCTTCTAGCTAGATGGTGACCACCAGACGTAACCCTATTAACGAGTGGGTTTTATTTTGCTCTTCCACTCTATTGTAAAATATTTTTTTGAGGTGTTTAGCCGACGAGCACGTGTTAGCTCGATTGTACTTTACTTACTGTCTGCCTACGGGCTGTAGCATGATTAACAAATCCTAGGGTTGATCATGTATGACTGAAACTCTTGCTAGTCTTCATATTTTGTATGACTAGCTTTATGATCATCCAAATATGTAATGTATGGGATGCCTTACTATTATATATTTGGTGCTCTGACATCTTGTAACTGTTATTACTTGCTTGAGATTGAGACAATAGGCTTGTTCATGACCATAAGAGACTGATGGCATATAGTTAAACCCTCATGTATCTAGACATCCGTGACCGAATAGCGAGGTGGGTTGTACTTCAATATACGTAGCAGGCTATGTTCGCCTCCATTCTCTAGTATTCTGGTTCTGGGGCATTACATGGTTTATGTGGTAGCCCATGCAGGTCTTGTGAATCAAAATATGTGAGGGTTTACCGAATAGATGTCTCAATCAGCACTCGCCTTTGATCTCTGCTCGTATCCTCTAAATCCCTGAAAATCTTGACCTGGTCACATGCTTGTATCTTTGATCTGTCCTGGTCCTTCCTTATTGTTTCTTGTGTCGTCTTTTTCAGTAGCATTATTCTTGGTCCTACCGATCGGCAAGGCGGAGCACCTCCCGTGGGCCAGCATCAACCTGGAGATCAAGCCCATCATTCAGGAGTAGCCTCCAGAGTGAAGCCTACTGGGGGTCAAGAGCCACCAGTTCAGCCAGTCCATCCTGCAGAGCCCGATGATGGCACCTTGGTGGGTCTCATCAGGGCATTGCTAGCATCTCAAGATCGTCAGGGCGACGCCCTGCACCAGGCAGTACAAAATGCTATGAATAGAGGCGGTCATCAAGGGAACCAGACAGTCAACAGCTTCAAGCGTTTGAACTCTCCTTTCTTTGACGGCAGCGAGGATGCTATTGCCGCAGATACTTGGCTGCAGGATACAGAAGTGATTCTAGAAGCGGCAAAGACACCCGAGAACGAGAAGGTGGCGGTAGTACTCCTACAGTTATTAGATCTTGTCCACAGCTGGTGGGCGGCACAGGCCGTTGGATTAGTGGCACCTGTTGCATGGGCAGTATTTCGTGAGAGATTCCAGACCAAGTACTTCGATGTTGTAGCTCGGTACGATCTATAGATGAGGTTCACCAATCTGAAGCAGATGGGCAGGACGGTCGACGGATATGCGGCCGAGTTTTCGAGACTTAGTCGGTTTGCTCCCACCTTGGTAGCGACCGAGTTCGACAAAGCCCAACGGTTCCAGCAGGGGCTCCATCTAGAGATTTTCTTGGCAGTAGAGCAGTTTGAGCATCAGACTTTTGATGCGGTATTGAGAGCAGCCAAGAGGCACGAGTATACCTCCCAGAGGATCGTGGACAGGACCGGAGGTCGAAAGCGATCTCATGGCCACATGAATCAGTCTTCAGCACCAGCCCCGGTACCTAGGGCTTTGACAATTGAAACTCCAAGGCGGGCGACCTCAGTGACGTCGATTCAGCATTTGACCCTAGTATTTTTCCAGCAACAGAAGCAGAAGCACTCTTTCGCAGTGGGATGTTCACATTACGGGAAACCAGGACATGTGGTGGCAGAATATCGTAGGGCACATGGATTATGCCTGGCTTGTGGGGCAGCGGATCACAAGATAGGATCCTGCCCGAATAGGGGTAGTTCATCATCGTCCAACTTTACTAGTCCTTCGGTGAGAGGACCAGCACCAGTCCAGCAGCATCAACAGTTTTCGAGGCCTCTGCCGCCTCAGTCCCAAGCCTTCCAGCAGCAAAATCTTTAGCATTATGCATAAGTCCAAGCCCTGGTTCAGAGCAGACATAGAGGTCTTCATCAGAGGGGACCTGCACCCAGAGGAAATGGTCAGGCGATGGCGATGACCGTAGAAGAAGGATTGGCACCAGATGAGGTAGTGGCAGGTACTATTCTCGTCAACTCCTTCCCAGCATCAACATTATTTGATTCTGGTGCATCGCATTCATTCATGTCTGTACGATTCACGACACGGATAGGACTGGAGCCCGAGTCATTATTAGTAAGGCTCAATATATTTACTGGTAACGATCTTGTAGGAGTAGATATAGTATTTTCCTCGTGTCAGATCGTGGTTAGCGATAGAGAGTTCCCCGCTAGATTGATAGAGTTCTCGATGGCCGATTATGATGTGATCTTGGAGATAGATTGGTTAAGGCACCAGTATGCTAGGATAGACTGCCATTTTGGCAGGGTTGTTTTAGCATTCTAGGCGAGCCAGAGTTTTTCTTTTCCCGAGGCGAAGTTGAACCTTCTCCTCCAGTATTGCGGATGGCAGTAGTAGCAGTGCAGTTACCCCGGATAGTTGAAGAATTTTCAGATGTTTTCCCAAAAGAGCTTCCAGGAATGCTGCCAGAGCGAGAGATCGAGTTTACTATTGACTTGATCCCAGAGACAGCCCCAGTGTCGGAGAGAGTCTACAGGATGGCACCGTCAGAGTTAGAGATATTGTACAAGATGATTGAAGAACTCAGGACCCATGGATTCATTCGTGCAAGTGGATCGCCTTGGGGAGACCCGATGTTTACTGTGAAAAAGAAGAATAGTACGTCCAGATTATGTATAGATTATCGTACCTTGAACTCAGTGACAATCAAGAACAGATATCCTCTCCCGAGGATAGATGACTTGTTTGATCAACTCAAGGGGGCAGTAGTATTCTCGAAGATTGACTTGCGGTCAGGATACCATCAGATCAGAGTCAAAGAGCAGGACATCCCGAAGATAGCTTTAAGATATAGATATGGGCATTGGGAGTTCCTAGTTATGCCATTTGGAGCAACCAATGCGACGACTGTATTCATGGACCTCATGAATCGTATCTTCATGCCTTATTTGGATCAGTTTGTGATTATGTTCATAGATAAAATCCTGGTCTACAGTAAAAGTAAAGCAGAGCATGAGCATCATCTTAGAGTTGTCCTCCAGATTCTCAGAGAGCACCAGTTGTACGCAAAATTTAGTAAATACGAGTTCTGGCTCGATCGTATTTCATACTTGGGTCATATCATCATCAGAGGAGGAGTAGAAGTGGATCCCCAGAAGATCGTGGCTATCGAGACATGGCCAGTACCTAGCACAGTTGCTGAAGTTCGCAGTTTTCTTGGCTTGGCCGGCTACTACCGATAATTTGTTTTAGACTTTGCTCAGATTTCAGCACCATTGACCCAGTTGACCCACAAGGATGTGCAGTTCACTTGGACAACAGAATGTCAGGATTCTTTTGAGAAGTTGAAGCGAGGTTTGATGACGGCTCCCATTTTCACGCTTCTAGATGGGACCAGGGGATTCTCAGTATATTCAGGCAGAAGTTTAGGATGTGTTTTGATGCAGCATGGAAAGGTAATAGCTTATGCGTCACGTCAACTTTGTGATCATAAGAGGAATTACCCAACCCATGACTTGGAGTTGACAGCAGTAGTGTTTGTACTTAAGCTTTGGAGACATTATTTGTATGGAGACAGAGTGGAGATTTTCACCGACCACAAGAGCTTGAAGTATATTTTTACCCAGAAGGATCTTAACATGCGTCAGACAAGGTGGCTAGAGCTACTTATGGATTATGATGTCAACCTTCAATATCACCCAGGAAAGGCCAATGTTGTAGCAGATACGTTGAGCAGGAGAGTCGAAGTTTATTTTCTCACAGCGCAGCCAGAGTTATTAGCAGATCTTCAGAAGATGGGTATAGATGTTGTCCTTCCTACCAGTGTGGCATTGATGGCCAGCATGCAAGTTCAGTCCACTATAGTCGAGAGGATCCGGATGGCACAGTCAACAGATTCCAAGCTTCAGCGACTCAGAGCAGAGTGTGAGGCAGGACGACAGCCAGAGTTATGCATTCATGAAGATGGTACACTTCGATAGGGTAAGCGTCTTTGTGTACCCAGTGGAGATATCAGACAGGAAGTCGTGACAGAAGCTCACAGTTCGCAGTATTCCATTCATCCCGGTGGCACGAAGATGTACCATGATATCCGTCAGCACTTTTGGTGGAATGGCATGAAGAGGGAGATAGCCCGGTTTGTCTCTCGGTATTTGGTTTGCCAACAAGTTAAAGCTGAGCATCAGAGACCAGCTGGACTTCTTCAGCCCTTGCCGATTCCAGAATGGAAGTAGGAGCATATCACCATGGATTTCGTGACTAGATTACCTAGGTCCCCGGCCAGTAGAGATGCTATTTGGGTTATTATAAACAGGCTCACGAAGGTGGCTCACTTTCTTCCGTTCAGAGTTGGTCATTCAACGACTCAGCTAGCAGAAATATACCTCAGGAAGATTGTCAGATTTCATGGTGTACCAGTCAGTATCACCTCGGACAAAGATTCAAGATTTACGTTGCACTTTTGGCGCAGTCTGCAAGAGAGTTTGGGAACTCACCTCCAGTTTAGCTCATTTTATCATTCGCAGACAGATGGTCAGTCAGAGCATACCATACGAACCTTGGAAGATATGTTGAGATCTTGTACCCTCGACTTTGGTGGTTCGTAGGAAGATCACCTGCATCTCGTGGAGTTCTCCTACAACAACAGTTTCCAAGCCAGCATCCAGATGGCACCGTTCGAGGCACTGTATGGTAGGAAGTGCAGATCTCTTTTAGCTTGGCATGATATCGACGAGAGGCAAATACATGGTCCCAAGATGGTAATCCGGACTATTGAGGTGGTCATACGAGTCAGAGATCATCTTTGAGTTGCACAAGATCGCCAGCGTCATTGGGCCGATTCTCATCGGCGCTCCTTTGAATTTTCTGTCGGCGACCACGTATTCCTTAGGATCTCGCCTAACCGTGGTGTCATTCATTTTGGCGTACGGAGAAAGCTCAGTCCTAGGTATATCGGGCTATTCGACATTCTAGAGCGAGTAGGAGATGTGTCCTATCGTCTCGCTCTTCCGCCGTCGTTGCGTAAGGTGCATGATGTCTTCCATGTATCACAATTACGACGGTATATCCCGAATCCGAGTCATGTCCTTTATCATTCAGAATTGGTTGTTGGTACCAACCTTTCGTATGAGGAGAGACCCGTATCTATATTGGACCGAAGAGAGAAGATACTCAAGAACAAGACTATTAGTTTAGTCCGTATTGCTTGGGGTCATCACTCTTTAGGTGAGTCAACGTGGGAGCATGAAGTTGATATCTGATCGCGATATCCCGACCTGTTTGACTCGTAAGGTATAATGTCCTTCTCATGCCTTACACCCTCAGCTTCCTTGCTTGCATGAATGATTGCTTGATTGATTGCCTAGTTATAACTTGCTTGTGATTGGTATAGCTTGTCCTTGCCTCTCTAGCCTATTAATTAAATTCCGAGGACAAAATTCTTTTAAGGTGTGAAGAGTTGTAATGCCCGTAGTTCGTATTACGTATTTGGTATACGTGTACGTATTTTGACTCATATTGTATGTCTCCTTGCATGGTTTATTTTAGCATTTTATTTGCTTGGTTCGGTTCGGTTTGCTTGGTTCGGCTTGGTTCGGTTTTTGCATGTGGACCAACCCCACCTACCACCCACTCTCTTCCTTTATAAGCCCCCTAACCACTCTCTCTCTTCCATTAATCCTCATAACTCTTCTTCTTCCTCACCATTGCTCCCTCCACCTACCAGGAGAGGCTTAGGCAAGTACAACTTGCTTCATGGAGGAACTCGAATTTTGTTGTTCCATTTTCTTCCTCACGAGATTCTAAGACACTTTAGTACTTAGCATTTTTAATTTCTATGGCTCATTTTACGTAGATCTAAGCTTTGCATTTTCAAATTTCTTAGGTTTTGATCTATTAAACCTTATTATTCTCCAGTTTTGATGGTTCCATGTTGTAGAAAATTTCTTTCTGCCCCATTTTGACCTATAAAAGTCCGAATTCTGACCTTAGATGAAGGATTATTGGAGCTTGGAAACCATGGCTTCCAGGGTTCTTCTTCGTGCAACTGTTCCGAAAAGAAGAAATTCTAGTCTTCATGCAACCTTAGTGGCATGGCTTGAGTTGACTTCAGCCGCATGGCTCTGCTCGACTTTTAGCCGCATGAACCTATTTTTCCTTAGCCGCATGGCTTTGGTTCCCCACTGCCGCATATGCCCGTTTTCCTCCATGGCCGCATGAGCCAATCTTCCCTCAGCCGCATGGCGTTGGTTCCCCAAGCTGCATGAGCTTGTTCCCCCACTGCCGCATATGCTCGTTTTTCTCCATAGCCGTATGAGACCCGCATATATTGTCGTATGGCCCTCATCCACCTTGCCGCATAAGCCTTTGTTCCCGGAGCCGCCTGAGCCTGTTCCCCGAGCCGCATAAGACCCCCTCCCTTGCCGTATGGCTCTCTCCATAGCCCTTGTACCCTTTTTTGTGTTGGGTTGTTATTTTATGATCATGTTTCATGACCCTCGGTGTAACTTGGATCCCTTGATATAATGCTTGTACCATGTAAATACGGTACATGTTCCATGAACACGATAGTGACCCGTCGTGGTGCACTCCTGACAAGTAACATGACATGATAGTGGCCCGTTATGGAGCACTCTTGATAAGTAAACCTGACATGATATACCTCGATATGCTGTTGCAACAGCTAGCATGACATGACAAGAATGAATGGCCTGGACACCGTGGGCGATTATGTTTGTACAAATGAACCGGTATTGTCTTGTATCATGTCTAGGACGGGGACCCCTGAGTACCACGGTCAGGGGTACCTACCGAAATTGACTAAGGCTAATAACTAGAATAATCCAGTAGTCATGAAGAGATTTTCCAGCTACAGGCAATCCTGTTATCTGGGCGCGCTAGTTGACTTGTAGCCTGCCGACGAGTAGGGCACATTTTTAGCACACTATCATGTGTTGCACCCTACATGAACGGATATTCGACCTGGATAACCTGGATGGTCTGCAGGGCTTGAGGTTGTTTGAATAATCTCATTGCATCTTACTAGTAACTAGGCCTGTGATAACCCTAGTTAGTTAAAGTATCAATCCGTACTTATTGCTTGGCCGTGATTGTAAAATATTCTTTTGACACGTTTAGCCGACGAGCACGTATTAGCTCAATTGCACTTTACTTACTGTATGCCTACGGGTTGTAGCATGATTAACAAATCCTAGGGTTGATCATGTATGACTGAAACTCTTACTAGTCTTCACATTTTGTATGACTAGCTTCATGATCATCCAAATATGTAATATATGGGATGCCTTACTATTGTATATTTGGTGCTCTGACATATTGTAACTGTTATTACTTGCTTGAGATTGAGACAATAGGCTTGTTCATGACCATAAGAGACTGATGGCTTGTAGTTAAACCCTCATGTATCTAGACAGCCGTGACCGTGTAGCGAGGTAGGTTGCACTTCAATATACACAGCTGGCTATGTTCGCCCCCGCTCTCCAGTATTCTGGTTCTCGGGCATTACAAATGCAGATTCATTGCATGGAATTTAGAAAGTTGGCCATTTGGCACTCGGGTGTAGGCTGCCAGTGCTTATAAATAGCCGCATGAAGGAAAGCTTTGTTTCCATTCTTCATTTCGATATAAAGATGAACTTGGCCGGAGCTCCGCCTTGGCGAACTGCCGAACTCAGTTTTTGTAGAAGTCTTGATGATGAGCTCTTCCCGAGGGTGAAGATGTGCTGCCCCAGTCTTTCCGTCACTTCGAGCTTCCGTGATAGTGTCTGTTGTACCCAAATATCGGGATCGTCGAGTCCCAACACATGCCGATGGTTCCTGTTGCATCCAAAGATCGGGGAGGGGGGGCGCTCCGTCTTTCATTATGGTTGAAGCTCCACAGGCTGCCGAGTGTGCCTGTTGCTTCCGAAGACCGGGGCGTCGTACCGCGATCTTTGTCGGGCTAGGAAAGTTCCTCCTCCTGCTAGACAAGGGCTGATTGGCTCTGATGCGCCTATGCCATAATGACGAGACGATGCACCTGGATGAGACATCAGAGTGATGCGCCTAACGGATGATGCGCCTGGCATGGGATGCATGGCAGTTGCTGCACCTGGCTGTAGCTTAGGATCTTTCTTTTTGTAGAAGTTCTCCTTTGTAAAACCTTTTTTTAGACTGGTAATAGACTTCCATATGAAATAAAAGCCTTGTTTTGATGTCTTTACTTTTACTGTCCTTTGTTGTGCCAAGTACTTTGTTTGAACTCTCTAGCGCATGTTTGAGTTTAGCCGCATAGTGTTAAGCGCATAGGAATTCTGGCCTACAGATGCGCCTGAAATTCCATGCTTCTACAAGACCCCCTTCAAAGTTTTCAAAACTTTCTATCAAGTTTTGGAAGCCTTTGAACAAGAAGCATGGAAAGTAACGACTCGGGACGCATGCTCTTCGCCTAGGCGCATGGCTCTTCTTGGCGTATAGTCGTTCTGCGCGTCGCTATGGGGACGCTTGTTGTTTAGGCGCATACTGCTAGGGCGCATACTGCTAGGGCGTATACTGCTAGGGTGCATACTTCTTTTGGAAGAGATAACGCCTCGATCTTAGGAAAGATTGTAGAAGCATGAAAAAGAAGGGATCTTTCTTTTAATCCCACATCAAAAAGGAGAAGAAGGGAGGCCTCATTCCACTCTATATATAGAGACCTCTTGCCTCCTTTGAAAAGGGCACCAAAATAAATAAAGAAGAGGGAGCCCATTATCCAGGGATCCCGTTCGAGCCACAAAAAGTTGCAGTTGTTCTTCTCTTCTTCTGGATTGGCTGCAAGTTCTTCACTCGCTGTCATGGCGAGGATAATTTGGACTCTGAGTACTATACACCCCACGGGCTGGTACGAAGAAGTCCAAGGCGGCACGGGCCATGCGCCTCAAACGTGCTATGCCAGCAGTAAACCAGAAGCATGCGCTCACAATCATGCACGCTGCTGATGGTAAGCTGTACAAGGTCGACTCGAGTGCTGCGGCGCCAGAAACGAGCCGACCTTCAAAGTCCTTATCTCACTTGGGCGCATCTATTGCGTGCACAACCAAGTCGAGTAAGGCAAGTCCAGTGGTCTTGAACTCCCGCGCCTCCTCTGGTTGTGCGTTTGAGGTCCGTTCAAGTCACTTCAAATGCTGTGGTTGCCCCACTACTGATCGGGATGCCTGTTTGGTGTTAGATCAGGGGGCGCAGCACTCACTTGACCACCCCGACGCTTGGCCTTGCCAAGCGCCTGAAGGGGGTGCGAAGGTGGCACTCTCACTTGACCACCCCGACGCTTGGCCTTGCCATGCGCCTGAAGGGGGTGCGAAGGTGGCACTCTCCTCCAACGATCTGCGCAATATGATCATTCACAAACACCGATCAGGAGAGCCGACCAACAAGCATAATGCACCCCTCACAGGGCTTGTGCTACGGTCGCCATCAACTGTTGCTACCGCAAGACAGTGGCTCCACCACCAAGGCAGTCTGTATTCCAACAGTTGCAACCTGCTGTACCTGTCTCCCAGCGCATCACTCCGCCCCGTCAGAGTGACGTACAGGCGCATCTACCAGCCTGGGGCTCTTATCTTCTGAAGGAGTTAAACTGTTAAAGCTTATTCGAACAAGGAGAACCATCATCCACAGTACAACGTCATGCCAAGGAGGAGGATCAGTCGAATCCATCTTCGTCAAGAAGTCAAGGAAGAGACAACAAAACTCTCTCAAACTGTTGCTATTCATAGGCCAGGGCAAATCAAACCCATGCGCCAAGTGGCAACCTTCCCGAAGTTAGTACAATGAACTTGTATTCATGATGATGAATTCTCCCCTTCAAATTTAGCTAAGTCAGAGAGTCATTAATGACTCGAAGAACTCAACAGACGGACCATTAAAGACGTGTCATGAAGCAGATGCGCCGGCCAGACCTGCATCACCACAGACGTGCCCTTCAATATCAAGCGCATCACAGAGACGCGCCTTTTAGTACCAAGCACATCACAGGGATGCGCCCCCCATGCATCCCTATACGCCTAGTGGAACACCAACCGACGCGCCCACTCAGCTGTCCATCGAATATCACAAACATTAAATGTCGAACTGACAGAGTTGGCAGCACGCCTCCCGAAGTCTGAACAGTCGGCAGCTTTTTTCAGAAGACGAAGCATCGCCAAAGTCAGCGTCATCATTACTTCCCTCCGACGGCTACTGTCACGTGGCCACTCAACCACTCGCATGTGCCTCTGCAGCCATGCGCCCAAATCTGCATGCGTCTCAAAAGCCGTGCGTCTCAGTATTTTTACTGATCCCTAAAGACAGAAAGAAAGTCACCAGTAAAGCTCCGCATGCACCTCAAAAGCCATGTGCCCCAGACTTCTTCCTGATCCCAAAAGACAGGAGTAAAGTTACTACTGAAGCTCTATATGCGCCTCAAAAGCCATGCGCCCAGAATGGTTCGTGACTCCTAAAGGTTACGAGCCAAAGTCTCCTCATGCGCCCAATCCTAGGCGCATCCTACCAGATCATTCCCCACCAAATCAGAGATCTCTGAGCCATGGGTCGATGATACGAGTCTTTTGACTCAACTCATCCAAGATCTCAGCAAAAGAAAGATCTTCTTCTCTGCTACGTGCCGGCTCACAACAGCAACATGAAGAAGTCAACCCCTCGATCAGGGCGCATCGTCCACGCGTCTCCATCAGCAATCAACATGTGGCGTCCCCGCGTACAGGCGTATCCTACATACGTGCATGAGCAGCCAGCCTGCAGACTATATAAAGAGAGGGACCATTTCCTTCTTCAAGAGCTACGTACACACATACCTACCTACACACGGACAGAACACCCAACGAACGAACATACCACCAGAGAGGCAGATACAGATACTCAACGTCTTCCTCCTCTCAGTAAGCTCCAGCACCCAGAGCAATCCAAACCTTCAGAGAACCGATAACCGTCGTCAGATCGTCAACGGAGTCAACGCATTACCACTCACTCCATCGGCACAAGGGACCCAGATAAACAAAAGTGTACATCTAGGACTACATCTAAGTCCAATATTGTAACACTGTTCTTTTTGTATTAAAATTTGCAATAAAAGAATTTTAATGGCAAACAAGCTGGCGACTCTGCTAGGGACCTCTTTCTCCTCCACGAAGAAAGCTGTGTCGCAATCCGACGACGTGAAGGTGGGCTCCTCCCACAAGACGCTGGTCGTACGCCTCAATCAACAAGCGTATGAGGAGTTCATCTCTGAAGGAAGTACGAGTCCTTTGAAGCGGCTGCCCAAGCCGAAGAAGACCCGCCGAGTCTGGGTGCGCAAGGTCGACGCCTCGGGCACCACCACCGAAGGGGATGCGCCAATCCAGTCTTCCCTTCCCGCTGACGTCCTTAGCAACCAAGATGCGCCCACAGGTGCAGCGCATCTCTCGGGGAAGCGTGTGGCTAACCGCATTCTCCAGCCATCTCCCTCTCAGGCGAGGAAGATGCATCGACGGAGCAGGGGCGCAGCCAATGCCCCGCGCATCACCTCTGATGCGCCACAGAAAGTTTCTGTCTTTGACAGACTCACTCGCTGTAATGGCGAGGAGAATTTAGATTCTGAGTACTATGTGCCCTAGCGGGCTGGTACGAAGAAATCCAAGGCGGCACGGGCCATGCGCCCCAAACGTGCTATGCCAGCAGCAAGCCAGAAGCATGCGCTCATAATGATGCGCGCTGCTGATGGTAAGCTGTACAAGGTCGGCTCGAGTGCTGCGGCACCAGAAACGAACCGACCTTCAAAGTCCTCGTCTCACTTGGGCGCATCTATTGCGTGCACAACCAAGTCGAGTGAGGCAAATTTGGTGGTCTTGAACTCCCGTGCCTCCTCTGGTTGTGCGTCTGAGGTCCGTTCAAGTCACTTCAAATGTTGTGGTTCCCCTACTACTGATCGGGATGCCTGTTTGGTATTAGATCAGGGGGCGCAACACTCACTTGATCACCCCTGCGCTTGGCCTTGCCATGCGCCTGAAGGGGGTGTGAAGGTGGTACTCTCCTCCAACGATCTGCGTAACATGATCACTCACAAGCACTGATCAGGAGAGTCGACTGACAGGCACGATGCGCCCCTCATAGGGCACACTTGTGCTATCGTCACTATCAACTGCTGTTGCAAAGCGGCAGTCCCACCAAGGCAGTCGGTGTTCCAGCGGCTGCAATCATCGACATCTCTCCGACGTCGCCTCGGGAAGAAGGTGTCAACAGAAGAAGTGCCAAGGGTTGCTTCATGCAACGCGATCTCCAACTCCTCGTCAGTCCGAAAGACGACTGGTAATTTCTCTTCCTCGTCCAAAAGCCAGCCGAGGAAGACCAAGACAGCTGTCTCGTCCTCCGGAGTGTTCGAAGGCACTCGGAAGAGGAAGAAGATCTTGGAGGAAGCTGGGGGTAGTCAGACCCTTATCGAGCCTCCTTCCGAAGACGAGGGTGCCCAAAGCACATCTGGGGCGGATCCTCGAGGCGAAGTCAGCCTCCCAGAAGCTCCTGAAGACAGGGATATCCCCCAGAACACAGCTGGGGGTGGTCTGGCATCTGCGGACCCGAGTTCCGGAGACGAAGAGACCCTTCAAAACGAAGCTGAGGGTGATCAGGCCCTTGCAGATGCGCCCATGGTGAATGTTCTCCCGAACATAGTCGGGGGTAGCCAAGACGAGGCTCCAGGAGAGGCAACTCCCCTACAAGAGAGTGAGGCCGAGAGTGAAGCCTCGACCCATCCATCCACTCCCGGTCGCATTATGATAGTAAACGTGACTGGGGCTGATATCGAGTCTGATGTGCCGTCAACAGACCTCGTCCAGCGCATAGATACCTTGGAGGGAGGACTCAAAACCCTCTCTGCCTCTATGCAAACACTGACTCAAGCAGTGTTTGAGATACGGTCAGCTTTGGCCAGGACACCTTCTACCGATCCCGACCCAGGGGCCAATAGAGAATCGAGTGTACCCCTTCAACGGGTATCCTCGGACACAGATCGCCGAGAAGCACCTCGACGTCGGAGCCCTCAAATGCTCAACATCAGGTGGTACCACCTTCCCCGACTCCCAGCTCCACGGAAGACGTGGTCGAGATGATCAGGGACTTGCGCGAGCGCTTTGAGTCCAAGACGAGACAAGAGGAGTGCCAAAAGATGGGCATCCCCTAGCCTTATCCCCTCGAGTGGAACAAGGTGGTTTATCCTCCAAAGTATAAACCACAAACACTGACGCCGTACGACGGGAAGGACTCTCCGCGTCTCTACCTGACGTACTTTCAGTCTCAGACGGGGCATCTTCCAAAGGAGGACGCGCTACTCACCAGCATATTTATTGGGGCACTGAAAGGAGTAGCGTACGACTGGTACTGCAGCCTCCCCGATAATTCAATATCTTCCTTCGACGACCTGACGCGCCTCTTTCTCGACCGTTTCTACGATGGCGGGAAGGACATGATAATCGCATCCCTTATAGAGATACGCCAGAAGGAGATGGAAACGGTTCGAGTGTTCATCGAACACTTCCGACAGGCCTGCTTCAGACTACCTCCGGGCATGCCAGAACATGCGCTCCTCTCCTCCTGCCGCATGAACATGCTGCCTGCAGTCAAACTCTGGCTCAACTCCACTCCTCCTCCCGACTGGAGTTCCTTGATCATTGAAGCAGAAGCCGCAGAGAAGAAGGCAGCCAATGCTCGTCTTCTGGGAGTCAGTTTCTCTACCTTTGAGGACAAGGGGAAACGGCCTGCAGCCAACAACCCCAGACGAGAGACAAAGGGAAAACAGGCATTGGCTGTCAATGCCTCAAAAGGTGCGTCAGCACCTACTCAGAAGCCTCCACTCGCACCAAGGCCAAAGGAGGTTTATTCATTCAACGACGAAGACACCCTGCAACTTTTTGAGATACTGAAGCAGGGTGATAAGATCAAGCTGCCGGACCCAAAGTGGCCCGACGAGGTTGGGAAAGTGGACAACCCGAGGTACTGTCACTACCATCGGTTTGTCGGACACCCAACCAAGGACTGCTATGTCCTCAAGAATTACATCCAGCACATGATTAATGCGGATGTAATCTCCATCGACTACGAGGAGAAGACGGTGTCGGCCAACGTGGTGTCACTCCAGTTCGGCACCTTGCCGCCAACAACAACACAGGATGGCGTCATCCCCATCCCTAAGGCGACAATGGAGGTAGTTAACCTACCACCTACCCGTGACAACGTGAGTAGACTCATCCCACTCACCACATCTCGAGGAGAGGTCCTATGGGTTCACCCCGACCTCGTCTCCGAGGTGACTCAACCGGAGGTACACCCTACCTCCAAATCCAAAGGCAGGAAGATCAAGTCTTGCCGCATGGTCTCTTCTTCAACGGAAGAGGCACTTTCTGTGCAGACGCGTTCACAACTGAACGTCCAACCCGACGAAGCTGCCGTCGAGGTGGTGCCTCCTTGCACCGTCCCTGCTGTCCAGGAAGAGGACCCATCTAAGCCCTCAGCAGCCAATAAGCAGAAGCATGTGGAGGCTCGTTTCGACAGACCTCTACGAAAGGAGGATGCTTCGGGGCTAGCCAAGCCCCACAACTTCGACATACTGTCACAATTGGCCAGTACTCCTGCCCGCCTATCTTTGTTCGAGCTCCTGCGTCTTTCCAAAGACTCTCGAGAAGCTCTATGTGAAGCTCTGAAGGATGCTGAATCCTTTCTCAGTCAGGTCAAGCAGCCTGAAGATCTTCCAACTACATGTGCGCATTGTCATTGTACGGATGAAGTTATCCTGAACATAACTTTCACCCAACAAGACCTGCTGCTCAAGTACAACCGACATAACCGTCCGCTGTATTATACATGGTATATCGGTTCAGTCAAGGTGAAGCGGATTCAGATCGATCCGGGGTCTTCCCTCAGCATCATACCGAAGATGCTGCTCTCAACACTGGGGATCCTAATGTATCGACTGGCGCCCTCCAACACAACAATCAGTGGCTTTCAACGCCAGTAAAAGCGAGCCGCTGGATAAAATTCGGCTGAAGTGTCACATCGGTAACCTCAGAACTGAGGTGACCTGCTACGTTGTGGATGCCGATGTCAACTACAATATCCTGCTCGGTCGACCATGGCTGCATGAATATATGGTGGTGCCATCCACGCTCCACCAGTGTATGAAGTATGTGTCCACCAACGGTGTCATCCGGACGGAGTTCGCAAATATTGACCCTTTCAAAGGGATTGAAGCCTACTTCACCGATGCCGACTTATACAAGTCACCTGATGAGGAGGAAGCCAATGATGCTGACGACGAAGCAGAAACGACAGCAGAGCCGGACATGGAGCCTGAGGTCACTTCCGATGCTCCTTTGAAGATCCGACTCAAAGGCAAACCGCCTCAGAAGTTGCCTCCCATGAGTATTAAGCTACCCGGGAAAGCACCAGCTGCTCCTGAAGCTCCCCTGAAGATATGGCTCAAGGGAAAGCCGCCTCAAACATCGGCTCCCCTCGTGGCAAAACTACAGGGGAAGACGCCAGTCGCTGGAGGCACAGCGGAGGCACCTCTGAAGGTGCGTCTTAAAGGCAGGCCGCCGCCATCCCAACCGCCAGAGAAGGTCCACGTGGTCCTCTCGGACTCCAAGACCAACGCTGTGGTGGACTCTCCCGATCCTACTCCAGTGCTTACAGATGAAGAGCTGAGGGATTATATCTCCACTAACGTAGATGCCCCCTCACTGGACAATATAATCCCGTGGGATAAAATCTCGTATTTCATCAATAATAGAGTGTCTTTTAATCATTCTTGTCTTCCACATTGGAATGCCATGTATACATTAGATAACGCTCTACAGTCGTTGCAAACACAAATAACGACCGTCCATCATGTAAATCGAGTAGTCCCGTCTCAAGGAGTCTGTTACATAGTCCCGCCATGAAGTCGAAACGAAGAATCTATCATCTTCGGCAAAGTCGAGCGTCATCAAGACCTCCCGCCACTCGAGCCAGAACCAGATGCCGGCAGAATGCAACTCTACCGGTACACGGACAAGGCCAAGTACCTCATCCAGAAGATGGGTTACGACCTAAAAAGCGACAAAGGCCTGAACTACGGAAAAGGTCGGCGTCTCCCTCTCCGGCTTTCGACTCCTAAAGGAAAGCCGCAGGACTACTACAACCGAACTCGACGGGGGGTAGGCTATGTCACGCCACCATCAACTCCAGAGAGTTCAGACGCAGAAGAAGTAGAACATTCTCACTCGTCTGAAGCGTCAACATGGGACTCCGATACTAGTATCGGCTCAGTCTTCAAGAGAGTGCTGTCAGCCAACATGACGTCTGCACAATCTCATGAAGAAGAAGACGAAGACCAAGTGCCAGAATTCTTCGAAGAAGAACCCTCGGTTCAACACCTAGGAGAACAATGAGAGTCTCGTTTTGAGTTACGTGAACCTCCCACCAAAGACGAAGTCGAGCAGATCGACCTTGGGGATGGATCTTCTTCCAAACCCATCTTCGTCAGCAAAAGCCTGAAAGGAGAAGACCGAGAATCTTTAATCCAGCTGGCTAAAGAGTATATCGACGTCTTCGCTTGGAGCTACGAAGAAATGCCGGGACTTGACCCCCAGATCGCGATGCATAGGCTTAACATCTTACCTGATGCCAAGCCTATCAAACAACAACAGCGACGCTTTCTTCCGGATATCATGAACGCCATCGATCAGGAGGTGGACGAACTCTTGACCAGCGGCTTCATCCGTGAAGAACAACACCCAGGTTGGGTAGCCAACGTCGTCCCCGTCACCAAAAAGAATAGGAAGATACGAGTTTGTATCGACTTCCGGGATCTCAACTCTGCTTGCCCGAAGGACGAATTCCCGCTTCCAATCACCGACGTGATGATCGACAACACATGTGGCTTCGAGCGCATGTCTTTCATGGACGGATATTCGGGCTACAACCAGATCAAGATGTTCCCCGATAATGCAAAACACACGTCATTTAGGACTCCAAAGGGCGTTTTCTGTTACACAGTGATGCCCTTCGGCTTGAAGAACGCCGGTACGACATACCAATGAGCTATGAGCACCATTTTTCGTCAATACCTTCGCAAGACAGTTGAATGCTATGTTGACGATATCGTAGTCAAGAGCCGTCTCAAAGGAGATCACCTGCAAGACCTCAAGACAGTCTTCGATCTCATACGGGCGCATCAACTCAAGATGAACCCCGCTAAATCCTTCCTGGGGGTTTCTAGCGGAAAGTTCTTGGTCTTCATCATCACGGCGAAAGGCATTCATGTCGATCCTGAGAAGACCAAAGCCATCCTTGATATGGACCCTCCGAAGAACCTTCGAGAACTTCGAGGCCTACAGGGACGTCTGGCGTACATCCGGAGGTTCATAGCAAACCTCTCCGGCAAATGTCAACCCTTCACCCAGCTCATGAAGAAGGGAGTCACTTACGTCTGGACAAAGGAATGCCAAAAGGCTTTCGACGACATCAAAGCCTACTTGACGAACCCACCAGTCCTGGTGGCACCCGTCGTCGGCAAACCGTTTCTCCTTTACGTCCGTGCCATAGATCATTCCCTCGGCGCTCTGCTAGCTCAAAACAGCGACACAGGCTATGAGCAAGCAATCTACTACCTCAGTCGAACACTCATCGGGGCCGAACACCGGTACAACCCCGTTGAAAAGGAGTGCTTGGCTTTGGTATTTGCCATCCAAAAGACTCGTCATTATATCTCGGGCCAGACAATTCATGTCATTTCCCGAGTCAATCCGCTCAGAGTCCTCATGACGAAGCCAGGATCATTGAACTCCCGGCTAGCCACATGGGCGATTTTGCTAACACCGTACAACATGGTGTTTATTCCGCAAAAAGCTGTTAAAGGTCAAGCTCTGGCCGACTTTTTAGCTGCACACCCCATCCCAGAGTCCTCAAAACTCTATAAAGACATCCCGGATGAGGTCCAAGAATCAAACATCACCGAAGAAGGCTCCGTCTGGCGGATGTTTTTCGATGGCGCTTCAAGAACAGGCCCCAAAGGCCAAATCATCGCAGGAGTGGGGGTGGTATTAGTTTCCCCCGATCAGCTGGTCATCCAGCGTGCTTACTCCCTTTCGAAGCCGTGCTCCAACAATGTTGCCGAGTACAACGCGCTCATTATGGGACTCCAGCTGGCACAACAGCTGGGGGTAAATCATCTGGAAGCCTACGGCGACTCGAAACTCGTCGTAAACCAGATCAGAGGGTACTGCGAAGTTCGCCATGAAGATCTGATCCCGTACCACGAAGTTGCATTGAAGATCATTTCAACCTTCACTGGGTTCTTCATCGAACATGTACCCCGTCTACAAAACTTGGAGGTCGACGCTCTGGCTGGCCTCGCGGCCTCATTGGCAGCGCCCCTCGGGACTCAACACTATGTCATCGTCGTCGGAAGAGACTTGGTCTATCCTAAAAACAATCTATGCTCACACATGGCCCATGCCATGCCGACAAATACTGGTGCTAATGTCCGAGATTGGAGGTTCCCGTTCATCGACTTCGCTGTCTACGAAATTCTCCCAGAAGACCCGAAAGAAGCCGTCTCAGTCAGGAGACGCTCTCTTCGATTCTACTACGATACGGCCACTAAAATGCTGTACTGACGCTCCTACGATGGACTTCTCCTTCGATGTTTGTCTAACGAAGAAGCAGCTGAAGCCCTTCGAGAAGCTCACGATGGAACCTGCGGGGCCCATCAACCTGGCCCTAAGTTGCAGGACCGATTGCGACGCATGGGCTACTAATGGCCAACCATGGCCGCTGACGCTGTTGAATATGCTAAGAAATGCCATGCGTGCCAGCTTCACGCAGACTTCATACATACACCGTCAGAACCGCTACGTCCTACAGTCGCCTCCTGGCCCTTCGAAGCTTGGGGCATGGACATTGTGGGACCAATCACCCCTCCTTCATCAAGAGGATACCGCTTCATCCTAGCAATCACCGACTACTTCTCCAAATGGGCAGAAGCAGTTCTGCTAGCAGAAGTGAAAAGCTCCAGGGTGATCAGCTTCATCAAGCACCATGTCATCTACCATTTCGGGGTACCCCAGAGGATTATTCACGATAATGGTCCTCAGTTCATCAGCCATATTTTCAGCAGATTTTGTGATAAGAATTGCATTCAAAACGTGGCATCAACCGCCTACAATCCGGCTACAAATGGATTAGCAGAGGCATTTAACAAGACTATCGTCAGGCTACTCAAGAAAGTCGTGCCATCTAACAAGCGCGACTGGGACGAGAAGCTCGGCGAATGCCTTTGGGCCTACCGCACAACGGTACGGACTCCAACAGGCAATACCCTATTCTCCCTGGTCTACGGGAGCGAAGCGGTACTGCCTCTTGAGATTCAGATACCCTCACCCCGAGTAGCAATCACAAACCAACTCACAGAAGAAGACAATCAATGTCGTCGTCTGCGGGAACTGGAGGCACTTGACGAAAAGCGTCTCCTAGCTCAACAACGCATCGAACTCTACCAAGCCCGTATATCACAGGCTTTCAATAAGAAGGTCAAGCAGAGGACTTTCCAAGTTGGCGACCTGGTTCTGGCAGTCAGGAGGCCGATGGTGTTGACTCACAAGACACCAGTTAAGTTCGAGCCCAACTGGGAATGACCTTTTATCATAGAGACGGTATACTCAAACGGTGCTTACCGCCTCGCCAAACCTAATGGGGACTTGTTCATGATGCCCATCAATGGCAAGTTCCTAAAGAAGTACTACTCTTGACATCTTCCAGACATGTACTTCCACAAGAGGATCTGTGGATCCAATCATCAGGACTCACAGACAATTCCCTTCCAACAAAATCATGCGCTTCCGGAACCCAGCTGTTCCGTAGCATCCTCCAGTAGAAGGAAAACCACGTCCACATCACCTCTGAGTTGTTCCCCTACACCCTACAAAGCAGAATCTTACACTCCGTAAGCCTACGCTATCCTTCATGTTTACTACGTCCATATTACCTCTGAGTAAACATCCCGTACAGACAACCCCTGCGTTGTTGTACATTGATCGCAGAACTTCCACGTCCACATTACCTCTGAGTAATTCCGCGTATCCCCCAGGATCATTCCTACCACGTCCATAATACCTCTGAGTAGGAAGATTCTATCATTTGAACCCCATGTTTGCCACGTCCATATTACCTCTGAGCAAATATGTTGGTTCTTTCAAACTTATTATCTGTACCTAAAAGCCAAGGTACGCAAAAGATAATAGGTCCACACAAATCATCAAGTTCATGACAGCAAAAATGAACATACCACAGAAAATTGTGTACTTCTTTATTTCTAAAAAGAGAGAGTAAAGGATTACACTATCCCCAGCAAGAGTTGCAAATACAAAAAAAAGCAGAGACTACAATCCCTAAACATCTCCAGCGGAACTTTCATGTCCATATTACCTCTGAGTATTTTCGCGTATCTCCCTCCAGAGTCATTCCTACCACGTTCATATCACCTCTGAGTAGGAAAGCTCTACCATCAATTTACCACGTCCATATTACCTCTGAGTAAATATGTTGGTTCTCTCTCTCTCTCAACATATTATCTGTACCTAAAACCAAGGTGCGCCATGGATGATAAGTCCACATAAATTCCCCAGTAAAAGTACCCAAACCTATCACGTCCATACTACCTCTGATAGGATTGTCACACCTAAACAGCTCTACCATTCATGCTTCTTGTTCAAAGTATTTCAAAACTTGTCCAAAAGTTTTAAAAACTTTGAAGGGGGTCTTGTAGAAGCATAAAAAAGAAGGGATCTTTCTTTTAATCCTACATCGGAAAGGAGAAGAAGGAAGGCCTCATTCCACTCTATATATAGAGACCTCTTGCCTCCTTTGAAAAGGGCACCAAAATAAATAAAGAAGAGGGAGCCCATTATCCAGGAAGCCCGTTCGAGCCACAAAAAGTTGCAGTTGTTCTTCTCTTCTTCTGGGTTGGCTGCAAGTTCTTCACTCGCTGTCATGGCATGGATAACTTGGACTCTGAGTACTATGCGCCCCACGGGCTGGTACGAAGAAGTCCAAGGCGGCACGGGCCATGCGCCTCAAACGTGCTATGCTAGCAGTAAACCAGAAGCATGCGCTCATAATCATGCACGCTGCTGATGGTAAGCTGTACAAGGTTGACTCGAGTGTTGCGGCGCCAGAAACGAGCCGACCTTCAAAGTCCTTGTCTCACTTGGGTGTATCTATTGCGTGCACAACCAAGTCGAGTAAGGCAAATCCAGTGGTCTTGAACTCTCGTGCCTCCTCTGTTTGTGCGTTTGAGGTCCGTTCAAGTCACTTCAAATGCTGTGGTTCCCCCACTACTGATCGGGATGCCTATTTGGTGTTAGATCAGGAGGCGCAGCACTCACTTGACCACCCCGGCGCTTGGCCTTGCCATGCGCCTGAAGGGGGTGCGAAGGTGGCACTCTCACTTGACCACCCCGGCGCTTGGCCTTGCCATGCGCCTGAAGGGGGTACGAAGGTGGCACTCTCCTCCAACGATCCGTGCAATGTGATCATTCATAAACACCGATCAGGAGAGCCGACCAACAAGCATAATGCGCCCCTCACAGGGCTTGTGCTACGGTCGCCATCAACTGCTGCTACCGCAAGACAGTGGCTCCACCACCAAGGCAGTCTGTATTCCAACAGTTGTAACCTGCTCTACCTGTCTTCCAGCGCATCGATCCGCCCCGTCAGAGTGACGCACATGCGTATCTACCAGCCTGGGGCTCTTATCTTCTGAAGGAGTTAAACCGTTAAAGCTTATTCGAACAAGGAGAACCATCATCCACAGTACAACGTCTTGCCAAGGAGGAGGATCAGTCGAATCCATCTTCGTCAAGAAGTCAAGGAAGAGACAACAAAACTCTCTCAAACTGTTGCTATTCATAGGCCAGGGCAAATCAAACCCATGTGCCAAGTGGCAACCTTCAGTGCAATGAACTTGTATTCATGATGATGAATTCTCCCCTTCAAATTCAGCTAAGTCAGAGAGTCATTAATGACTCGAAGAACTCAACAGACGGACCATTAAAGACGTGTCACGAAGCAGATGTGCCGGCCAGATCGTGCATCACCACAGACGCGCCCTTCAACATCAAGCATATCACACAGATGCACCTTTCAGTACCAAGCACATCACAGGGATGCGCCCCCCATGCGTCTCTATACGCCTAGTGGAACGCCAACTGACACGCCCACTCAGATGTCCATCGAATGTCACAAATATTAAATGCCGAACTGACAGAGTTGGCAGCACGCCTCCCGAAGTCTGAACAGTCGGCAGCTTTTTTTAGAAGACGAAGCATCGCCAAAGTCAGCGTCATCATTACTTCCCTCTGACGGCTACTGCCACGCGGCCACTCAACCACTCGCATGCGCCTCCGTAGCCATGCGCCCAAATCTGCATGCGCCTCAAAAGCCATGCGTCTCAGACTTTTTACTGATCCCTAAAGACAGAAGAAAAGTCACCAGTAAAGCTCCGTATGCGCCTTAAAAACCATGTGCCCCAAACTTCTCCCTGATCCCAAAAGATAGGAGTAAAGTCACTACTGAAGCTCTATATGCGCCTCAAAAGCCATGCGCCCAGAATGGTTCGTGACTCCTAAAGGTTACGAGCCAAAGTCTCCTCATGCGCCCAATCCTAGGCGCATCCTACCAGATCATTCCCCACCAAATCAGAGATCTCTGAGCCATGGGTCGATGACACGTGTCCTTTGACTCAACTCATCCAAGATCTCGGCAACAAAAAGATCTTCTTCTCTGCTACGTGCCGGCTTACAACATCAACATGAAGAAGTCAACCCCTCGATCAGGGCGCATCGTCCACGCGCCTCCATCAGCAATCAACACGTGGCGTCCTCGCGTACAGGGGCATCCTACATGCGCGCATGAGCAGCCAGCCTACAGACTATATAAAGAGAGGGACCATTTCCTTCTTCAAAAGCTACGTACACACATACCTACCTACACACGGACAGAACACCCAACGAACGAACATAACACCAGAGAGACAGATACAGACACTCAACGTCTTCCTCCTCTCAGCAAGCTCCAGCACCCAGAGCAATCTAAACCTTCAGAGAACCGATAACCATCGTCAGATCGTCAACGTATTACCACTCACTCCATCGGCACAAGGGACCCAGATAAACAAAAGTGTACTCCTAGGACTACATCGAAGTCCTATATTGTAACACTGTTCTGTTTGTATTGAAATTTGTAATAAAAGAATTTTAATGGCAAATAAAGATTAATGATGATCTTTTAGAGATAAGCAGTCGTCGATTTTACGTGACCCAAAGTGACTATTGCTGATGTCACGCCTCATCGGTTTACACGCGAGGCTAAGCCTATAAATAGGCGGCTGTGAGGAGAGAGAGAGTCTTTCACTGTCTGCCAAAGCTTTCATCTTCTTCCTCGTAGCTCTTCTTCTTTTTCTTTTCCGAGAACCCTTTACTCTTTCGGGAAATGGCTCCCAAAACTCCCTGCGGTGGTGTTGGTCGAGGTGGTGGCAGGGGATAGGAACCCTTGGAGGTCGACGAGGAGGAAGCCCCCTTCGTCATGCCGACCCACACCGACGTTCGGCCGGAAGTGTTCGGTGGGTGTTCTTTTGCCTTGGTCTTTGTTGCAGTGATGTTGGGGTGACCCGACTGCAGATGAGTTTCCTCATGTCAATGTGTTTTGGCCGACACGCATGGACTTTTGTCCTAATAATGCGTCGAAGCCCTTTTAGCTGATACGCTTGGACTTAGGTCATGATGATGCGTCAAAGCTTCTTCTGCTGACGCGCATGGACTTTTATCCTAATGATGTGCCAAAGCCTCACTTGCTGACGCGTATGGACTTAGGTCCTGATGATGCGCCGAAGCCTCACTTGCTGACACACATGGACTTAGGTCTTGATGCTGCGCCGAAGCTTCAATTTGCTGACGCGCATGGACTTCGGTCCTGATAATGCGTTGAAGCTTCCTCTGCAATGCACCTGGACTTTGATCATGTGTGTCTTTGCTGGGGCACCATCTTATGCACCTGGGTTTTGGCCCGATTGATGCGCCAGAAGTCGTGATGCGGCTCAGATGCTCATGTTGGGCTTCTAAGTCCTTTTGGTCTTTTGCCTAATTTCTTTGTTTCATTTTGTGTGACAGTATCGATGAACATCCCCCTGCTGAACGAAGTCCTCATGGACTATGCACTCTGTAAGCTGGGTGTGGACTTTAATGAAGAGGTTGTGAACCTGGCCAAGGCGGCTATTATGTTGGATCAGCCTCCGGAAAGGATGGCCCAGATTCGTGACCAGCACCATGTTTTCCTTCAGTATATGATGGAAATGGGGAGACTCAAATCTGCTGAATCTGAGAATGAGTCCTTTTTGAAACCCGAGTTTTTGTTCGGAGACCGTCTGACTTCCACCGAAGCGAAGGTACTGAAGATCAAGGAAGACTGGTTTTTCAAGGCCAAGGATGTGAACATGTATATCAAGCATGCGAAGCGCCAATTGCCCTTGACGGCCTTCCGTAGCCTTGCTTCGAAGCAAAGAATAAAGTGGGAGCTCACTCCTTCTCAAGGAGGGGCCATGGATGGCACCATAAGGATCGATACGTCCTCGAACTAGATAGATACCTTGACTGCCACACGAGCCGGAACCTCCTATTACTGGCGAACTTTGCGTCTCGAGGGTATCTACAGCGATGTTCCCACCGATACCTTTGTGTTTAATGCTTCGACCTTCGTCAATCGTCTGGCGGAGGCCAAACTATCGTATCCGAAGGGAGAGTTTTGGGTTGAGGGTTGGTGCCACTATGTGCAGAAGTGGGACGAGCTGACCATTTGGGTTTTGACGAAGTTCAGGACCGACCTTCGGAAGATTGGTCTCGCTACTACTGTTTGTGCAACTCAGGCAGGCATAGACCTGAATAAGCACATGTTCCTTGCTCTCATGGAGTTGTATAATACTCATACTGGCACCTTTTTCACACCCGTGGGGGAGATAGGATTGGCGCTTCACGAGATGCATGAGGTCTCGAAGCTTTCCTGGGGGTCTGAACCCTACGAAGAGTATTTTCCTACAAATGAGGAGTTCTTGGCTTTGTAAGTGAAGAACTCAGAGATGATGGTGGTCTTCAAGGAGGTCGCGAGCCATCATTACCTGCTTCAATGCAAGAAGAAAGGCGGGGCACAGCCCCATGTGAATGCTTGAAAGGAATATGTCTTCAAGCAAGACTTAGTGGATCGCTCGAAGATTCGTTTCATGACTCCTCAGGGGCTCACCCAGGCTGAGGTGCTTTCCGAGATGACCATGCTTAATGAGAGGAACCCCCAAGAAAATGAGGATCGGGAGTCGTCTGAGCACATCTATAGCTGCTTCTGGCACTATGCTCATAAAATGTCCCCCAAGGCCGTGTTAGCCTCCTTTTTGATGCTATGGCTTCGGGACCATGTGTTTGCCGGTAGTTCTGGTTCATTGGAGAGGGTATCCAGGAATCTCATTTTGTCAGCTGTGGAGCTAGTCTTTGGATATCCTCTGGTCCTGCTTTCCGCCATATTGTGCAACCTGAATCGGGGTTTGAGAGAATTCACGAATAACGAGATAGGTGAGAAGGGCAAGAGGGGCAATTTCCCTCACACGGAGTTGCCCTTCCATTATCTGATGGGGTGGCTAATTCTGTATCACCCGAACATAATGACGCCTGCATCGGCCGAGGAGCTTGAGGATGGTAATACCTTCATCCGTCGTTCCTACAGGCGAAAATGCCTGCATATAGGTGTGCCTGTTTGTAGGAGGGTTCTATCGTATCTCCAAGGATGAGAGATCATCAAGGTCACTCCCACTTTTGATGGCTTTGAGGTGGATGAGGAGCTAGAGGATGCCATTACTTTGGCTCCGAGGGGGTTCCATTGGCTGCAGAGCATCCGGCCCTCCCATCTTGTATATCGGAATAGGAATTACTGTTACCTGGAGTCGTATTTGCGTAGCTGGTTTGTGTGCCAGTTCGGCTATACCCAGATGATGTTTAAAAACCCCAACAACTCTTTGGGGTTTGTTGAGAGTTTGTTGGATGGTGCCCGGGGGTGGCAATATTACAATGTTGGGTGCACGGGGTTGTATTTAACGCTGCCCGTCCGTAACCCCCAGCCACATATCTTGTATTATGCCGCAAAGTTTTATTGCGCGATGAATACTGTCCCCGTTGGTTTTGATCAGAAGACTAGTTTTATTGTCAAGATGCAGGTTGAGGTTTCGGAAGGCATACTGGCGACGACTCAAGCTTATCGTCCTCCCGAAATGGTAGCTTACATGACTGCCCATATAGCACCGGCGGAGAGTTCTCAAGAGGAGCCCTCAGCCGATCATCTGAGGAAACGTGCCCTGACGGAAACAGATCCATCTAATCTGAAGAGGCGTAAAAAAGATATAACCACCAAGGTGCAGCCTTCGGCGGCTATCGCAGAACCAACTCCCGTAGTGGTATGTACATTATGATTAGTCTGGTTTAGTTCTTTCCTTTTTTATTTATGTCTCTTTTTTGGAGGAGAAGAGAAAACCCCGGTCGTCGAAGCTGGGCCCCAGTCAACCGAATGAGGTGGAGAGCTCACCTGATGAGCGCATCCCTCCTATTGTGTCGTCTCCTATGGAGGAGACTTTGGACGATGTTGTCACCGTGGAGGTCCCCCATACTCTGGGCCACGGTGGAGATGATACTACAGGTAAAGCAGCACCTGAGGAGGTAGACCCCTCTCTTCAGGGAGGTAGAATAGAGTCTTTACAGGGAGTGAAGCAAACTACTGTGGGGTCCTCCAAAACTGGTACGGAGGGCTCGAAAGAAGTTGTCGGACAAGCCCCTCCAGGTGAAGAGGAAGAATGTGACTCGTCTTCCCCGGACGGTGTTTTTAGACAAGTTGTTGCTGGGGTGATCCTACAATAAGCAGAAAAGAATATGCCGAGGCATCGGCTGCTGAACCCTCACTTAGAGAGGCTTTGGAGGACCCAATTTCAAGGGACGCTCCATTGTCTAGCCCTTTTCTTGACCCGGTGGATGACGTGATCTGCCTGCCGAGCCCGACTCCTGACCCGCAAGTCGATGTTGATGAAGGAGGAGTAGCTCGGCTACCAAGCCCTACTCCAGTCCTGAGTGAGAAAGAGGAAGAAGGATCTGCTCCCTCGCGCGATGCTGAAAACCCTCCGTCGATAGTAGGAGGATCCTCCCCAGCTGCTGAAGTTACCGTTGGGACTGCTGTGGCGGCCTCAACTATTGTGGTGCCTAAGGCCCAGTAGCATAAAGGCAAGGGCCCTCTGGTAGAAGCTGTACCCCTACTCCCTACTGCCTGGGGGACAATATCCGGTCCTCCTGGAGGTCTTGGCCCGATGATGGTTGGTTCATAAGTCATGGTTACCGAAGCTCCGGTTTCCACTCCTGTAGGTACAAGATCTAAGGCTCCTGTGGGCCAAGCGGCGACTGCGCCCTCAACCTCAGGTGTGGGAACTGCTGCAGGAGGTGTTCCTTTAGCTCTTGTGGTGGCTCCGGCAACTCCTGCGATGACGCCTCAAGTGCTGGCGGATGCAGATGAATATGTAAGATTCATGGTCGAGGCCATCTACAAGATGTTACGATGGGGAGTGTCGGCTGTGTTGGACGAAGGTGGAAGCTTTGCGACCGCGAGGTGCATGGCACACCCATTTGTCCAGCAGATTCAGAGCTACCAAGGCCATGATCATATGGCCGAGATCTTGGAAGCTTCGATGACTGAACTCGACCTTCGCCTGACGGAGCTTCGGAACATTCGGCGGAATGACTTTTCTGCCTTGATTGAAGAAGAACAGAATAAGCTGGAGGCCGCTATTGAGTCGGCTCACTTGGACATCATGGCTACACGGGCGCAAGAAATGGCCGCTGCTGTAGATAAAGAGGAGAATTTATCCTCGTCAATGGAGGAGAAGGCCAAAATACAGGAGTCCCTGAAGGTCAACCTTGCAGAATTTGACGCGCAGATTCATCATCTGCAAGAGCAGCGAGCTCAGCTTATGGTTGATTTCGAACGGGCACAGGCCGAACACGTCGAGCTTATGAAGGAGACGACAAGGTGCACTCGCCAAGCGGCCTTCTTGCTTCGTCAGAAGAAGGAGTTGGATGACAGATTTGCTGCCGACCTTGCTTCTGAGGCCAGGCACGCAATGCGCCAGGAAGCTGAGCATCACATTTTGGCGACTTTGGAGACTAAAGCCCAAGATTTGCAGCGTCAGGTCGACGACCTAGTTGCCGATCCTTAGTTCTTTTGCTTTATTCCCCTTTTTTTGGAGACACTTCTGTCTCTCCTTTGATGTAAGTTTCACAAAATATAGCTCTGTTATTTCCTTTGCTGAAGAAATAAAGAACCTTTTGCTTTGTTCAATCTTTTACGATTTTTGTGGACCTATTATCTTCTGCGCACTTTGGTCTCTGGGTGCAGATAATAAGTTATATGTTGGACCCAACATATTTACTCAGAGGTAATATGGACATGGTAAATATGGGGTACTTCTACTGGGGGTTTTATGTGGACTTATCATCCTTGGCGTACCTTGGTTTTAGGTACGGATTGATAAGTTGAAAGAGAGGACCAACATATTTACTCAGAGGTAATATGAACATAGTAAATATGGGCTAATTGGTAGAGTTTTCCTACTCAGAGGTAATATAGACGTGGTAGGAGTGGACTCTGTAGGGGTTTATAGGATAACTCAGAGGTAATATGGACGTGGATGTTCTATAATGCAACAACACAGGGATTATTGTACGAAATGTTTACTAAGAGATGATGTGGACGTGGTAAACATTGCCTTTAGCATGATCTTACACGGTACAGGATCCTGCTTGATGAGGTATAGAGAGGCAACTCAGAGGTGATGTGGACATGGTTGTCCCTCTACTAGGGATAGAATGCAACGAAACAGTTGGGTTCTAGAAGCATATGATTTATCAAAGAAGGGGTGTGAACTTGGTTTGGTCAAGTTTACCAGTCCTCTCTCTAGGGAGAGGCAGTATGTTCTCGACGGAGGTCAAGAATACTACTTTTTTAGGAACTTGCCGTTGATGGCCCCATTAGCTTGAGCGAGACGATAAGCACCGTTTGAGTATACCGTCTCTATGATGAAGGGTCATTCCCATTTGGGTTCGAACTTTCCTGATGTTTTGTGAGTCATCACTATCGGTCTCCTGATTGCCAGAACTAGGTCGTCCACTTGGAAAGTCCTTTGTCGGACTCTTTTGTTGAAAGCCTGTGATATGCGGGCTTGATAAAGTTCAATGCGTTGTTGAGCCAAGAGGCATTTTTCGTCCAGCGCCTCCAACTCTTGCAGACGGCGATGTTGATTGTCTTCTTCTGTTAATTGGTTTGTGATCGCCACTCGTAGAGAGGGTATTTGGATCGACAGCGGTAGTACTGCTTCGCTCCCGTAAACCAGGAAGAATGGTGTGTTACCCGTCGGGGTCCATACCGTTGTACGATAGGCCTAAAGGCACTCGCCGAGCTTCTCGTCCCAGTCGTGCTTGTTGGATGACACGACCTTTTTGAGTAGCTTGACGATGGTCTTAATAAAAGCTTCAGCCAATCCGTTTACTGCCGGATTGTAAGCGGTTGATGCCACATTCTGAATACGGTTCTTGTCGCAGAACCTACTGAACGCATGGCTGAGGAATTATAGGCCATTGTCGTTGATAATCCTTTGAGGTAACCGAAATAGTAGATGATGTGATGCTTGATGAAGCTGATCACTTTTGAGCTTTTTACCTCTGTGAGAGGTACTGCTTCCGTCTATTTAGAGAAATAGTCGATGATTGCCAGGATAAAGTGGTGTCCTCTTGACGAAGGAGGAGTGATAGGCCCCACTATATCGATGCCCCGAGCTTCAAATGGCCAAGAGACAACCGTCGGGTGTAGAGGCTCTGACTGTCTATGGATGAAGTCGGCGTGCAGCTGGCAAGCACGACACTTCTTTGCATATTTGACAGCGTCGGCCATCATGGTGGGACAGTAATAACCCATACTTCGGAGTCGGTCCTGTAGCTTAGGACCTCGTTGATGAGCTCCGCACGTTCCGTCATGAGCTTTTCGAAGAGCTTCGGCGGATTCTTCGTTAGATAGACATCGAAGGAGAAGTCCATCATAGGAGCGCCGGTAGAGCATTTTGGAGGCTGTATCGTAATAGAACCGGTGGGAGCGCCTTCTGACTGAGACTGCCTCCTTCGGGTCTTCCGGGAGGATTCTGTAGACAACGAAGTCGATGAATAGGAACCTCCAGTCTCTGACGTTGATGCAAGGGTCTGCGGCCATGGCATGAGTTGTCCGCATGCACAGATTATTTCTGGGGCAAGCCAACTCCGGACCCGTCACCGTAACGAAGTGTTGAGTCCCGACGAGTGCAGCCAATGAGGCTGCAAGGCCGGCCAGAGCGTCAGCTTCCAAGTTTTGCAGCCGAGGCACATGCTCTACGAAGAATTCTGCGAAGGTTGAGATGATGTCCAACACTGCTTTCTGATAGGGGATGAGGTCTTCATGGCAGACCTTATATTGTCCCCGAACTTGATTGACGATGAGCTTTGAGTCACCATAAGATTCAAGGTAGTCCACCCCCAGCTGTCTTGCTAACTGAAGCTCCATGATGAGGGTGTTGTACTCTGCAATATTGTTGGAGCACAGCTCTGAAAGAGAATAGGCATGTTGGATGACCAGTTTTCGGGAGAGATTAAGACCACCCCCACTCCTACGATAATTTAGCCTTTGGGGCTTGTTCTAGAAGCACCGTCGAAGAACATCCGCCAGACTGGACTTTCTTCGGTAATGTTTACTTCTTGCACCTCATCGAGAATACCCTCGTAGAGCCTGGACAATTTCGGAATTGGGTGTACGGCTAAGAAGTTGGCCAATGCTTGGCCCTTGACAACCTTTTGCGGTGTGAATACCATATCATATGGTGTCAATAATATCGTCCATGTAGCCAACGGAGAGTTTAGCGCTCCCGGTTTTGTCATGAGAATTCTGAGTGGATTGACTCGGGAGATGACATGGATTGTTTATCTCGAAACATAGTGGTGAGTCTTCTGTATGGCAAACACTAAGGCTAGACACTTTTTTCTACGAGGTTGTACCGGTGTTCGGTCCCAACCATCGTCCTGCTGAGGTAGTAGATGGCCTGCTCATGGCCTGCTTCATTGTTCTGGGCCAATAAAGTGCCAAAGAAATGGTCTATTGTACGGACATAAAGCAAGAATGGTTTGCATGCGACGGGTGCCACCAGGACTGGAGGACTTGTCAGATAATTGAAATGACTGTAGAGCATTATCTAGAATATTTGCAACGACTGTAGAGCATTATCTAGAGTGTACATGGTATTCCAATATGGAAGAGTAGAATAATTGAAAGACACTCTCTTATTGATAAAATACGGGATCTTGTCCCGAGGGATTACATCATCGAGGGATGGAGCATCGACATTAGCCGATATGTACTCCCTAAGTTCTTCATCGGTGAGAACTGGAGCATCCTTAGGAGGTTCAGGAGAGTTTTTCGGAAGCTTGCCCCGTGCTGGCTCCTGGGACTGTGCTGAGAAGGACGCCGAGGTCTTCTCTTATGGCCTGACGGGTGCCGACAACTGAGGAGGTATGCCTTTGAGCCGCACCTTGAGGGGAGCCTCAGTTGGTGTGCCGGAAGCTGGAGCCTTTCCCCGTAGCTTGGCTACGGGAGGAGCCGCCACTTGAGGGGGCTTGCCTTTGAGGCGTATCTTCAACGGAGCTTCATTGGATGTTCTGTCCGGAGAAGCTGGTGCCTTTTCGCAGAGTTTGACTACCATAGGAGCTGATGTTTGAAGTGACCTTCCTTTGAGTCGTACTTTTAGGGGAGCGTCGATTGTCATGTCCACCTCTAGGTCAGCTTCGACCTCAGCATCTGCTTCATCATCGGCGTCATTGGCTTCATCTTCGAGATAAATTGATTTATATATATCAGTGTCGGTGAAGAAGGCTTCAATCCCTCTGAAGGGATCGATATCAGCAAACTCTGCTCGGATGATGCCATTGGTGGACATATATTTCATACATTGATGGAGAGTGGATGGCACCACCATGTATTCATGTATCTACGGCTGTCCCAACATGATGTTGTAGTTGACGTCTGCATCCACAACATAGTAAGTCACCTCGGTCTGGAGATCGCTGATGTGACACTTCAAGCGAATCTTCCCCAGCAGCTCACTCTTACTGGCGTTGAAGTCACTGATGGTAGTGTAAGACACTGTCAGACGATGCATCAGGATCCCCAATGTCTGAAGTAGAGTTTGAGGGATGATGCTGAGAGAAGACCTAGGGTCGATCTGCATTCGAACCACCTTGATGGCATCGACATACCCTGTGTAATACAAGGGTCTATTATGCATGTTGTTCTTGAGCAGCATATCCTGTTGAGTGAATGTGATATAGGGGATAATCTTCACCACATTATGGCAGTACGGATATGCTGTAGGATCGTCGTCAAGCTGCTTGACCTGACTGATGAAAGACTTGGCGTACTTCAGGGCTTCGCAAGTAGCCTTCTGAGTATCTTTGGATAGGCGGAGGAGCTCGAATAGGGAAAGCCGTGCTGGAGTACTGGACAGTTGTGCCAGTATGCCAAAGTTGTGGGCTTGGCTAACCCCGGAGCGTTGTCTTTTCGAAGAGGCCTGTCGAAGCGGGAGTCTTTCTGCTTTTGTTTATTAGCTGCAGGAGGTTAGGATGAACCTTCTCTTGGACAGTTGTGGTGATGATAGGAGGCGTCACTTCGGACGGAGCCTCCTCTGGCAGGGCATTCTGCTTTAAACGCGTTTGTACGGGCAGTGCTTCCTCAAGGGAGGAAGTCACCATTCGGCAAGACTTGGTCTTCTTGCCTTTGCTTTTGGAGGTAGAGGGTACCCCCGGTTGAGTCAGCTCTGAAACGATATCCGGGTGAACCCATATGATCTCTCCCTTGGATGTTGTGAGTGGTGTCAGCCCACCCACGTTGTCGCGGGTTGGTGGAAGGTTGACTACTTTCGTTGTCGCCTTTGGAATGGAGACGACGCCATCTTGAGCTGTGGTAGGCGGTAAGGTGCCGAACTGGAGCGACACCATGTTGGTCGAGACCGTCTTCTTCTCGTAATCGACTGAGATGACGTTCGCATTGATCATGCGCTGTATGTAGTCTTTGAGGATGTAGCAGTCTTTAGTTGGATGTCCAACGAATCGATGGTCGTGACAATACCTCGGGTCGCCGACCCTGCCTACTTCGTCATGATGGTTAGGATCAGGCAACTTGATTTTGTCGCCCTGCTTCAGTATCTCGAAGAGCTGTAAGGTATCCTCATCGTAGAAGGAGTAGACCATCTTCGGTCGTGGTATGGTAGGAGGCCTCTGGACAGGGCCTTGCGTTCTGTTAGACGCAATGACAGTCAACGCCTGCTTCCCTTTCGCTTCACGGCTGCTACTGCTGGTCGCAGGCCGTTTCCTTTTGTCGTCGAAGGTGGGGAAGTTAATACCCAGAAGGCGAGCATTACGTACCTTCTTTTCAGCAGCTTCAGTTCAAATTCAAATGTTTGTTGCCTCCAAATCTGCATACAACGTTCGTTTACGAAATCTTTGCATCCGAACTCTGCCCGAACTCTGTCCGAGTTTGGTCCTCGAAAACACCTATAAATAGAAGAGAATTTCTCATTTCAAATCACTCATCAATTCATCTTCTCTTCTCTCTATCCATATTCAATAGTATTTTCATTGATTTAAAGCTTTCACACTCCACCTATACATCTCTTAGCCAAAGCCAGTATTTGATTTAGAATTTTTGGTTGTCAGAGTTGTAAAGAGGTCGTTCAAGTTCAGAACACATTTCTGTTTTCGGATCTGGTCGTGCGCTCGTCGGCAAGCACGGTGTTGTGAAGTCGGTCGTGCACTTGTCACCAAGCACGATGTTGTAAAGAGACTGCAAGTTCTCAATTAGCTTGTGAATAGTAGATTAACAGCAGACAAGAGTACCCGCGACTGAATTAGTCCTCCAAGAGGAAAACCAGTATATATCGCAGTATCCACTGAGTTTGATTCTTTGATCTCTTGCTAAATTTATTTACTGTCTCTTTATTCACTGTCATAGTTATCTGCTTTTAATTTTTAATTGGTGATTATTCTCCACTACACTCGCACTCACTTTATTCTTCCCCCCTCTAGAGGTTCTCAACGGTCCTACAATTGGTATCAGTGCAGGTTATACTCTAATATAACAACCTTAGAGAGTATATATGGCAGCCGTGAAATCAATATTCAATGGTGAAGGGCAATCCACAAATAGACCCCCACTATTTGATGGAACAAACTATACTTACTGGAAAACACGAATGACATTCTTTTTAAAGTCTCTTGACTTTGATCTTTGGTCGATAGTTATTGACGGTTATAAGAAACCAGCGCCTACAGTAGTTGATGGCATACTTAGAGACAAGTCTCATGATAAATATACAGAGGCAGAAAAAACAAAGGCTAGTCTAAATGCACGTACCATCAACGCAATATTTTGTGTAATTGACAAGACGGAGTTCAATCGAGTTTCAACCTATAAGCCGTCTCATAAGATTTGGAAACTTCTTGAGGTAACTCATGAAGGTACTTTCCAAGTGAAGGAATCCAAAATCAGCAGACTAACACAGGAATATGAATCTTTCAAAATAAACACGATGAGTCAATTACACAGATGTTCACTCATTTCTTTGATATTACTAATCCTTTGCAATCTCTTGGTAAAGATTACAATAATCATGAGAAGATCAAAAAAGTGCCACGGGCTCTAACCATGAACTGGAACCCAAAAGCAACAGCAATTGTTGAAGGAAACAATCTCACCACTATGACTCTGGAAACACTTATGGGCAAGCTAATGACCCATGAGCTGGATCTGCAAGAGTTTGAAGAAGCTACTCCAAAAGAAAAATCAATCGCCTTCAAAGCTCAAACCAAAAGATCAACATACAAAGATTCTGATGAAGAATCATCCAGTGGTGATGAACAAGCCCTGCTAGTGAATAATTTTAGAAAATTCTTAAAGTTTGAGAAATCAAACAGAAAGAAAAAAGATGTCCATGAAAGAAATAAAGAAGAAACAATTTGCTTTGGATGCTACAAGTCAGGGCATATGAAGAAGGACTGTCCGACTCCAAAGAAAAGTAGTCCATATGATAGATCAAGATCAAGCCGAAGAATCAACAACTGGTCAAAAGTATACAAATACAAGTATCTGGCATGAAAGTGATGCTAGTGAATCAGAGCAAGAAGATAGACCCTGCAGCACTGCAAATGTCTGTCTTATGGCTTTTGATAAGGTATCCTCAAATCCTTTATTTGATGATTTTACTTTCGATGAGTTAGAAAATGCCTTCAGCGAACTACTTGAAGAACACAAAAATGTGCTTGACAAGTATAAGCAATCTCGAAAAGAGGTTAAGGCATGCACAACCGAAGTAGCTAGATTGTCAAGTCTCATTGAAGACATTAAAGAGACATCTACTACCAGTAACATGGAAGAGATAGCCAAGCTTAAAGTATACTATCATGAGGCTATCCTCAAAATTGAAAAGAAAGAAAGAGACTATATCAAGATACAAGAGTTATATGACATAAAGAAGAAGAAGCACTTAGTCACATCGCAAAGGCGCATTGATATGACTGCTAAATATGAAGAGTCTTATGCGGTTTCTAAAAAGTTAAAAATCAAGTTAGGCAAACAGGCTATACCTGTGACACAACGTAAATTTAGTCCTAATGCTAAGCATACACCTAAGAGGTCTAAAACACAGAAAGCACGTAAGAAACACGAATATCACCATGCTTTCACATATAGGTTTTCAAAGAAACCACATATTCATGTCAACACAAAATCAACTAACACGTTTTCAAAACTTACTTGCACATACTGTGGTACTCATGGGCACATATCATAGTATTGTCTAGCAAGAAAGCTTGTTGACAATCACACACTGATTTAGAGACCTAAGACTAATCAATATGGACCATACAGTAAATGGGTACCAAAGGATTCATCTACTTATTTTGTAGGTGGACCCTCAACCCTCTCATGCTAAAAACAAGTGCATCCTCGATAACGGATATTTGCGGCACATGACTGGTGATGCATCTTTGTTCGCCACACTATCGATGAAGAAAGAATGATACGTCTCCTTTGAAAACAACCTGAGAGGTGATATCATTGGAAATGACATTGTTGGTATATCTTCTTATCTTATAATAAAAGATGTTTGTCTAGTTACAGAATTGAAACATAACCTACTGAGCATAAGTCACTTGGCAGATAATGGTTATGGCATCAATTTTGTTAAAGACATATGTACAATTTATGATATGTCATCTCGTAATCCCGTATATGAAGGGATTAGAGAAGACAATTTTTATGTTTTTATTCTAGAGAGCACTAATAATGCATGAAGATGCCTAGTCGCAAACATAGATAAAAGCTGGTTGTGGCATATGAGGCTAGGACATGCTAATATGGACACTATCTCACGACTAAGCACTAAAAAGCTGGTAAAAGGACTCCCTAAGATACCATTCAAGAGAGATATGGTATATACTGACTGTGAGAAGAACAAAGCAACTAGGTCTACATTTAAATCCATCAATGCTGTAAGTACTTCAAGACCCTTGCAGTTGATACATATGTATTTATTTGGTCCTACTAGAGTCACTAGTCTTGGCGGTAAGCTCTACGCTTTTGTTATTGTTGATGATTTCTCTCATTTTACTTGGGTTTACTTTTTATCAAACAAAAGTGATACAATTTTTGAATTTCAGATATTTTATAAAAAGGTACAAAACGAAAAAGGCTTCATGATTATTCGTATCCGAAGTGATCATGGTGGCGAATTCGTAAATACTAATTTTAAAAAGTTTTGTGATGATAGTGAATATTACCATGAGTTATTCTGTCCTAGAACTCCTCAACAGAATGGTGTTGTGGAGCGGAAGAACCGTACTCTAAGCGAGATGGCTAGAGTCATGCTGAATCAGCATAATCTTCCTAAATATTTTTAGACAGAAGCTGTTAGTATAGCCTATCATGTTTTAAATAGGGTGTTAATTTGACCTATATTGAAGAAAATAATTTCTGAACTTTGGTTTGGAAGAATTCTAAACATTTTCTATTTTAAAGTTTTTGGATGTCGCTGTTTTATCCTGAACACCAAGGACAACTTGGGAAAGTTCGACTCTAAAGCAGATGAAGGGATATTTCTCGGATATGCTGCTAAGAGTAAGGGATATAGAATTTTCAATAAAACATCTATGATTGTTGAAGAATCCATTAACGTTACTTTTGATGAGCTCAATAGTCACAGATCTAGCGACATTGATGATGAAAATGAGCTCAATAGTCACAGATCCAGTGAATATATGTGTGTGTGAATCATGAGTGCTTGTGTGTGTGTCGAAGGGCTGAACTGTGTAGGCATGTGTGTGTTAGTGAGTGTGTGAGTGACAGAAAATGTGAGAGTGTGTGGGGAAACATGTGTGCAGGAAGGTATAAAGCAGGGTGAGGAAGTCTGTGTAAACAACCTCAGTTATTAGAGTATATAACCCAGAATTCAGCCCAATGCAGTTCTCAGGATTTGGGAAAAATGACAGCTCACATTAGTGATGGTGTATCATGTGAGTGTCGATGAATTAAATGGGAAATTAGTGAACTAATTCTCAGGTTATGTGTTGTACTTGAATCCCAAAATCAGGTTTTATATGAGATGAATTCTGGAATCAACCATTATATGAATCATCTACATAACTACAAAAGAGGGTCAAATAAACCTTAAAAAAAGTTGGTCAACGCTCACATCCAACATGACCGATATCATTTAATCTAAAGATGTACAGTCAAACAATTGCATATATTGATGTCAAAGATCCACCCACCCTCAATGCATGAGCAACGTGCACACTGTAAAAAATAAATTGTATTGCCTAGAGTATTTTAATCTAAAAAGAACAGGACTTGATTTAAAGACAATATGACATGGCACATACACAAACACGGTACCGATTTCTGCATGACCTGGAGTAATTTCGAGTGTAAAAATGCCGTGTTCAACATGTGTCATACACGACGTTACAGGGACATTGATCTCTTTCTTGTCCATGATTTTTAGAAAATAGGGCAATTGAAAAGAACATGTCTCCATGAACCAAAACAAACCTTGCTACCCGAACGTGTCTCCATGAAGTTGAACTTGTAAGTATTCGTCCTAAAGCAATGGAATTAACACCCTTCCATACTGCAAGAACCAACAAAGAAAGAAACAAGAAGATGAACCAATGCACGGACGAAGAAAATGCATCACAAATTAGTAAAAAAAGAAAATTCTTTCAAAGATTTCCAAACATGCATTCAAAGATATTTCAGCCATCTTTCGAAAACTAGGAAATAGAAACTAGGTTAAAATTAGGGCATTTTACTAAAATCAAGTCGAGGCATTAGGGCATTTTACTAAAATCAAATCGAGGTAGAAATTAGGGCACAAAATAAGAAAAAAAATTAGGACAAACCTTGGGGAGTTGATCGGGCTGAGGGGAGTTGGGGCGCGGCGAGAGGGGAGCGGGTTGAGGGGAGTTGATCGGGAGCGCCGGAGCGGGCTGAGAGGAGTTCGGGAGCGCCAGAGAGGGCGGAAGGGAGTTGGGGAGCGGCGGGAGAGAGAGAAGGAGAAAGAGAGTAAGTGCGGGAGAAGGGGGCTTTTCGACTTAAGTGCGGGAGTAAGTGCGGGAGAGTCGAAATTTTGACTTAAAATTTGTGTTTTTTCCATAACGCTCGTACCACTTAGAGACATTCAATAACGCTTTTATATATAACCGTCATAGATTACAGTCTGGCTGAAATTTGATGACGCTTCTTTATCAGCCGTCATTAAAGCCCCATATCAAGCGTCATTAAAGGGTATTTTTGTTGTAGTGTATGTGTGTGTGTCCATATACATATATATGTGTGTGTGAGAGTGTTTATATATATATATATATATATATTATATATATATATTATATATATATATATATATATGTGTGTGTGTGTGTGTGTGTGTGTGATCATATATATATATGTGTGTGTATTTGTATGTATAGAGAGGGGAGAGAATGAGATTTATATGTGTGAGTGATATATATATATATATATATATATATATATATATATATATATATATATGAGAGAATTGAGGAGTTTAGAGAAGGATATAGAGAGATTATAGAGAGAAATAGAGGAGGGAAATGGAGGAGGAAAGGAGAAGGAAAGCGAGAGCAGCCACCAGCAGCTAGGGGGGCCAAGGGGGCTGCTACCCCCCCCCCCCCCAAACAGCAGCAGTAGCAGCTGTATTGACAGCAGCAGCAAGCAGCAGTACCAGCAACAGTAGCAGCAGCAAAGGCATAAATCCCCCCCTCCCCATTTGACCCCCCTTTTGATCCCACTTTAACCCCTATATGTATACCCATATATGTATACCCATATATATATATATATATATATATATATATATATATATATATATATAGCTCTAAATATACCTAATAAATCCACTAAAATAGCCCCTACAACTAGTCCTAAGTGAGTGTGAAAAATGGGTTGAGTAAGTGAGTGAATAGTCGAGTTAGAAATTAGTGAAGGGGTGATTTTGAGTTCCGTGTTTCGAAACGCGTCGAAACTTGGAGGGGACTTAGCAAATGTGAAATAGAGTTTGCGGGTAGGCTCCTAGGTGGAAATCGGGGTTGTATGTAGGATTAGGAGAAGGGTATCGCATCGTACCATTTTGTATCTTGAGATATTCAAGATAACGGATAAACGGGCGATACGGACCGTAAGATGGATTGGATGTCCACTTACCCTAGAAAACTTGGTAGGTAATGGTTGTATAGGCTAGTACCCTACTATCCCAGGAAGTCCGAAGTGAAATTCCTAAGGGAAGGCCACTTGGCGTCAACTTAGAATGGTTAAGGGTAAATATTTAAGAGGTAATCGGGTAAATTCAAAATACGGGGTTCGGGTATTCGAATTGACTTAAAACTTTAGTGACTTGTTAGGTACACCTACAAATGTCATATTTGGACCAATTTTAGCTCGGTTGACCCAGAGTTGACTTTTTACCCAAAAGTCAACCGTGAGTCAACACTTTGTCTAAATTTGACCAAATCCAAACTAGAGTTGACCAGTTGACCAAAAGTCAACTGTTGGTCAACATTTGACCAATTTGACCTAGGGTTGACCAGAGTTGACCAGGGTTGACCAGTTGACCAAAAGTCAACTGTAGGCCAACTTTTGATCCCGTTTGATTTGCTTTGACTTGTTTTGTCTTGCGATGACTTGTATGACCTAGAGTCGACTTAGATTGACTTGATATAACTTGATTTGACCTAGATTGACTTGACAGGACTTAGTGTGACTCAGTGAGACCTAGTTTGACCTAGATTTCATATCATTCATTGTGAATCATTCTTAAACTTGTTTAAACCTAAATTAATATACAATATCTCATCTTTAGGTTTCTGATTACCATACTGAGCATTGATATACCTACAGCTCAGGACAGCAGGCGAGTACATTCTCTGATAGCAGTTACTTGTTTTGATATCTTCTCTACCAGTTCAGTTATAGTGTTTACTTGATTCTCGACACATTGCTGCACGGACTAGTATTGTCGGATTCCTGTCATGAGATGTTATTTCTGGATTTCTTGGGATACAGGTACTTGCTTGGTCTTGATTCTTGTACTTGTATTGACGCCGATTCTTGAAGAGGACTTGCTTCCCTCTTAGGGAATCCCGCGTCATGACGTGTTATGTCCGAATTCGTGTACTATTCGGGGATAGAGAATTTTATAGATAGTGTGATCAATGCCCACCTTGAGTTACTACTTTTATCATAGCTATACCCTCACCTCACGATGGGTTTAGCCTGACCTGTGCTACTACTTGCTCCATAGCTTACCATCCCGGCTGGGCCGAGTCCACGTACTTGTAGCCGGTCGGCTGGAAGCCTGATTCTTGACCCATACCGATCACATTATGCTATAATATTCGAGGCACTTTTATATTTATTACATCAGTTACATGATTTACAGTTCAGGTTACTTTTCTGCATGATTTATCCTGACATAATTTCCAGTTTACATATCCTGTTATACTTACATCTTGATATGTTCATCTTGTACTCTATTATGAATGACTGTTAGAGCATTTATCATTACTATGGAATTTGTTGCCAGCGTTGTACTCGATCATTTTCCTGACAGGATAACGTTATGATATATTCAGATGACATAGATGCGGACTGCTCTACCTACTATGGGTATGGTCAGGACGTAGACAGCGACTAGTTGACACCCTTGGAGCTAGTAGATGATAGTACTTCTGTCTAGATCTTTTTAGCTAGGTTGACTGGACTGCGATCCAGCTAGCTTTCAGACTGTAGTTTTCTATGTTATATTTTGAGACCCTGAGATGTTATGTATATCTGGGCTTGTGTCGGACACTGGACTTATTTCTATTTTCATCTATCATATGTCTTTTCTTCTGAGCTATCTACCTTAGTTTTATTCTGTGATTGAGACTGTATTGTTATGTCACCTCCACTCGGAGTGTATATACTGTACAGGTATCTTTATACTGTTAGTCGTAGTATTTACAGACGTTATATACAGCGTTCTACCGTCGATACTGCGGCGTAGGCTGGATGTACCCACGTGCTCGTGCCCCTCATAAGGGTGCGGGTCGTGTCACGTTTTTGTGGTAGCCCATGCAGGCATGTGTCACAATTAGTGCGATCTTATAATGGTGTTCGACTTAGAGTACTAATTACGTACCTTCAATTAGGACGTAGGACCTAGGACATGATAGGAGTTTCTCTATCACACCTAGAAAAATTTTCGATCTTTTGATTTTCATGATTACTCTCCTTGTATTAAATTAACTGTCCTTCTTTGATAAATCTACTCATGTGCCATATTGATCTCCTTATTTCAATTCGTCTCCAGGATGATGAAGATGCACCCGCAGGCCACTGGATCAAGTAGCTTGCCCGAAAGATCTGACCAGGCTGAGGAGGAGGTTCACGAGACTGCCCCCAGTGATTCCACTATCCCGGAGACCCCGACAGTTGCACAGGGAGGTCTACTACCTCCACCCCAGAGGGTTTCGGTCGTCGTTCCGGAGATGCTACCGTCAATACCTCCGATACCGACGGATACACATCATATGTTCCTTCTCCTTCAGCAGATGATGGAGACATAGCGAGCCTAGACAGAGACGTCGCAGTGCCAGTCGGAGGTGTCACACCGTCAGATTGAGATGCTGAGGTAGAGCATGGAGAACTTGCATTATCTTGCATTGGCAGCCGTAGAGAGAGTGGCATCGGGTACGGTGCAGGGCCCAACTGGCCAGAAGCCGTACCAGCAGCAGTCTAGGCCGGGGACAGTACTAGACTTTAGGAAGATGAGCTCCAGGGACTTCACGGGCATGGAGGACATCCTTTATGCAGACGATTGGCTAGAGGATGTGCAGCGGAGCATGGTGCTGGTAGAGCTTCCTAGAGGACTTTCGATTTCGGTAGCAGCCAGCCGATTCTTCGACATCGCGCTGTCACCCTCATTTTTCCCGTATTTCCCGTATTTCGTATTTATACTCGTATCTGGATTTTGGCATGTATTTTTTTTATTTTTCTAAACTTGTGGAATTTTGGTATTTCTCGTATTTTAGGTTTTGACATGGCCCGGTTTTAATTGTCTTGGAACACCTTAGCCTATGCTCCATCCTCAACATACCACATCCCACCCTTATTAAAACTCTACCAACTTCTTCTCTCTCCTCATAAACCTCCATTAATTTTCTTCTTCTTCTCCTTCCTCTACACAACACCAACCCATAGGCAAGTGCACCTTGCCACCACATGAGAACCCTATTTTATTTGTCCATTTGCTAGATTAGGACATGGTGATCAACATTAGAACTTGGCATTTTATGATTTGGAGTCTCCATTGTTCTAGATCTAAGTTTTCTCTATTTTCGGATTTGCATGGTTTTGATCTATTTAAGTTAGATTTTTATGGGTTTTGATGTTTCTATGTGGAAGAGAATTCAATTTCACCCAAGTTAGAACTTTGGAAATCCAGATTTGGAGTTCGGACGACCAAGTTATGAACTTTTAAAGCTTTGGGTTTAACCATGGAGTTCTTGCTGGTTTGGAGAAGACAGTGAGCAGTGTGCAGAGCTTTTTAGCTTACGCCACTGAGCTGCACGCGCTCTTTAGCGCTGCGTACGTAGACTTGGGTACGCTTCCTGTTGGAAGCGTGTCTCTTGCGTACGCAGACTTGAGCGTGCCCTGGTACGTAGACTTGAGCGTGTCCTGGTACGCAGACTTGAGCGTGCCCTGGTACGCAGACTTGAGCGTGCCCTGGTACACAGACTTAAGCGTGCCCTGGTACGCAGACTTGAGCATGCCCTGGTACGCAGACTTGAGCGTACGCATGTCCTGAGCGTACGCCTTCCCCCTGAGTGCGTGCTTTTGTGCGTACGCTGCTCTCCTGCGTGTGTGCTTTTTTGTGCGTACGTTGCTCTCCTGTGTGCGTACTTTTGTGCGTACGTTGCTCTCCTGCGTGCGTGCTTTTGTGCGTACGCTGCTCTCCTGCGTGCGTGCTTTTGTGCGTACGCTGCTCTCCTGCGTGCGTGCTTTTGTGCGTTCGATGCTTCCCTACGTGCGTGCTTTACTGCTCCCCCTGACCCCTTGCTTAACCCATTGGCTCTTGGAGTATTGGTTTTATTTCTCGACTTGGTTTCTCTTTTGTGGATTGGGTTTCCTGAGATCTTGTTTAACACAGCACGACTATCTTGACCCGACACGACCTAACACGACTTTTAAGTAATTGTCTATGACTAGTACGGTTTTTGGGATTTTCTGTGAATCATGATCCTGGTATTTTCTGATCTTCTTGCTAGTGACCCAGTGGGGTTCACACCTAACTTGTAACTTGTAATTAATCCTTGTGACTTGATAACTTGATAGTGGCCCGTGGCGGCGCACTCCTGACTTGTAGCATGACTTGATAACTTAATGCTGTTGCGACGGCTAACTTAGCTTGACCTGCCTTGACACCATGGGTGGTTCTTTCTTGCTTGCTTGTTAAAATCCACTTGTCCTGTCTTGCATCATGTCTAGGATGGGACTCCTGAGTACCACGGTCAGGAGTACCTACCAAAATGGATTAAGGTTAATAACTAGAATAACACAGTAGTCATGAAGAGATGACACATCTGCAGGCAATCCCGTTACCTGGGCGCTCTTGGGATCTGTAGCCTGCCGTCGAGTAGGGCGCATTTCCAGCACACTGTCATGTGTTGCACCTTCTAAGTCACTTAAGGGTACATGCGTTTCCTGGACGATGTACCCACCAGAATTCAACCCCTAATTTTTGACCTGGGTAACCTGGATGGTCTGCAGGGCTTGTGGCTGTGGAATCATCTCACTGCATCTTGTTAGTAATTAGGTCTGTGATAACCCTAGTTAGTTAAAGTAGTAAGCCGTAGTATCTGCTTGGCCGTGATTGATTGAATGAGGTATAACCAGTCTAGTCATGTCTTGATCCAGTACAAGATTGCTTCCTGTCTTGATTTCTTACATTATTATCTTGTCGATAAATGGTGGGAAACCAAGTTCTGGTCAGATGAAGGATTACAACCCCGGTCCTTGTTTGGTTTACGGGTTGTAACCTGGCTATCGGAATAGTTCCATGGTTATCTCGTCGTATATCATCCTGACCTATTTTCATAAATTCTAGTGTTAATATTAGATTTTCTTGTGCTAATTGCTGGCTTTTGTTCTTATTTCGTGGCCCCCTTGTGGCACTTGCTCTTTCTGGGGTTGACCCAGCTGGTTTTGTGTGGCCAGATTTTGGAGCAGCTCCCGAGGATCTACCAAGCTTCCAGCCCAATGGTGACAACTAGACGGAACCCGGGCCAAGAGTGGGTTTTCCTTTTTGTCTTGTCCACTTTATTGTAAAACTATTCTTTTGAGGCGTTTAGCCGACGAGCACCTGTTAGCTCGATGCACTTTTACTTACTGTCTGCCTACGGGCTGTAAACATGATTAACAAATCCTAGGGTTGATCATGTATGACTAAACTCTTGCTAGTCCTAACATTTTGTAACGACTAGCTTCATGATCAGCTGAATATGTAATATTTGGGACGCCTTATTATTGTATATTCAATGATCATACATCTTGCGACCTTACTTACTTACTTGTGATTGAGACATTAGGCTTGTTCATGACCTTAAGAGACTGTTGGCTTGTAGTAAACCCTCATATATCTAGACAGTCGTGACCGTATATCGAGGTCGTTTCCATTTCAATATACGTAGCTGGCTATGTCTGCCCCCGCTCTCCAGTATTCTGGTTCTGGGGCATGACATGGTTTAAGTGGTGGCCCATACAGGTCTTGTAAATCAAGATATGTGGGGGTTTACCAGATAGATGTCTCAATCAGTACTCGTCCTTGATCTCTGTTCGTATCCTCTGAATCCCTGGATTCTTGCCCTGATCCTGTGCTTATATCATTGATCTGTCCTGGTCCTTTCCTTATTGTTTCCTGTGTCGTCTTGTCACGACCCGCACCCTAGTGTTAGGGCACGAGAACGTAACAACGCCCAGCCTATGCCGCAGTGTCGGCGGTAGAACGCTGTCCTAGGTCTCAATGTATCTAACAGTATAAGACTAAACAGTTTATACTCCCCGAATGGGGGTGACATAGCAGAATGTAAACTCAATCACATCTAAGGTAGAGCATAAAGGAAGATAGATAAAACATGAAATCGAAAAGAGATACAACAGATAGAAGTCTAAGTGTCTAAGATACAAACTCAGAATACATCTCAAAACTCAAATACTGTAATCCATAAATACAACTTAAGATGACTGAAAATAAACTATAAGCAAAAACCCTAGCTATCTATGCAACCTCTACGTCTCCTCTAGGCTAGCAGGCAACCTCCAGGCTATCTGTAAAATTTATCAACGGGTCCAGTCAGGACTGGAGCGAGCAAAGTACATCTCAACAGATCATAGCAGGTTAGAAAATATAATCATGCAGTAAAGTAAGATACAGGATCTGAAGGAAATATAGTATGTAAACAGAGAAAGAGAACTGTAATAGAAATATCTACTATAAGTAGAGAGCTAACAGTGGCTAGTGAGTCAGAGTACAATATAAACATGTGAATGGCATAGGAGATTCTGGGAACTATACTATGGAGTGATTCTGGGAACTGCACTACTTGGATATTATTCACATGTTTACTTCTACTCCCCCGTACCCCCAATCAATACACAAGGATCCAACCAGGTTATGTTATGATTCCATGTAAAGGCCCACAAGGGGTGATACATAGATAGCCCATAAATGGGTGATTCTGGGAATGCCCACAATGGGGTGATTCTGGGAATGACCATAAATGGGTAATTCTGGGAAGACTCTGTGATCATGAGAGTACATGTCACAAGTGATCGAAGAACCGTGAAGCATAGTGATACACCATGTAAGTGAAACGCACAGAACATATAGTATACGATGCTCCCTGAGGGGATAACATCTCAAGAAAGGATCCATATAGTACTAATCCGTGTTACCAATGTGACAGCATCAAGTATAGTAATCTAAAGCAGAAAAATAATTCTAACAGGATATGAAATGATCAGAGAATGTACTCGTCAGATATCTGAATGTCCAAGGTAAAGATACTGTCCGAGGAGAGGTGTCTGGCTCCTAATTAGAACAGCACAAGTCACAACATGTCCATAAGGGTAATATAAAGCACTACAATGCATTCTACATGAATCTAGGTCAAACTAGGCCAAAGTCAATCCTTGGTCAACTCTGGTCAACTGCACTAGTCAAACTAGGTCAAACTAGGTCATGTCCTAACCTAGCAAGTCTTACTAGGCCTAACCAAGACTATCCTAGCAAGCACACATCAATACAAGGCTATACAAGCCAACATACACCCAACTCTATATAGCATGCAATTATTCAATACTCAAATAGGCAAGAATTCACATTGGATATACACTAGGTAATCTATTACTTTAAGCTATATATGTCTACACATATATACACATGCATATATTGGTATTCAACATTAGGTCTATAATCATGGCATTTCAAATGGTTATATAAACTTATATATTACAATACAATATGCTAACATATATAATATACATACATAGCTAAGTTAACTATATTCATAAATACTTATTTAAGAGGCTATGTGTGTGTATGTGAACATGGCAAAGGGGCAAGTGAGGGTTAAATGGGCATACATAGTGTATACATATCAAAGAGTGTCAAAGTGTAAGTGAACAAAGTGTCAAGTGTGATAGTGTCAATATAGTGTAAGGGGTACATGAGGTAATATAGGATTTGTGTTAACATAGAACATTACATCTCATTAACTTGTATATTGCATACATTACATCTATTTTTATATTACATTCATGCTTGCATTCATTCATCATTCATTTATTCTCTTGCACTACTATATGCACCATACATTACATACTATGGAACCTACATATTCCTTACAAGCCATACTTATACATGCTTACATTAGATAGGATACTTACACCTCATACATCATTTATTTAACCATTTACTCATGCTTTCATTCTCTATTTAATTACATAATGTATATACATTAACATGGGTTAAAATCAAATAGAACATTATATTACACACAAGGGTGCACAAAATGCATATGTCGAATAGTAACTCCTACTAATAATCAATACTGTACCATCTCAGCTTGAATTAAAATCTAGGATTAAATTATGTTATAGATCTATGTGTTAGCTTTCCGAAACATCAAACGGATCGCGTTTTCGTTTCCGAAAACTCCCGGAATCGCAAAAACACCGAGAACGCGTTTGTCTTTCGTACAGTTGACACTCAAATAATTCTCCAGAAAGTTACAGAAAGAATTAGGCCTATTAATATATGTTTTTGGAAATCTAACTTCAATACGTTTCTTTTTAAAAAAATGGAAGATTAAACCGAGCTTTGAGCTAGAAGTTATGACATTTCTAAGTTAGGTCTGAAATTAAAAACGTGGATAAAAATCATGACGGATTTAGGTAGTTTGAGACAAAAGAACACAAGTATATAACATAATATATCAAGAACTCACTCTCTACACTAATATATATATATATGAGACACTATAGAACACATCTCCAATACAAAAATATGAGATTAAACATGTAATAATTCATTCATACATAACAACAACACATAGTGTGTCCAAATTTGGGATTTTCCCACATGGACACAACCACAACACAAAGGACACTCCTATGACCTCCAAATGGACACGAAATGGACATAAATGGAGATACAACCATGGGGGTCATTCCTATGGGTTCAAAATAGACCTATATGTATGAGGAAATGAAAAGGAGAAGGGATTTATACCTCCCGGTAGATCGAATCAAAGAAAAGCCTTCCCGGAGCGACACCGACACGTAGAGATTCCAAAAGGACACGAACGAGCTCCGAATCCTCCCAAACTTGGGTAGCTCCCTCCTTGGCTAGAATGGAGAAGGAAAGAAGAAGATTTGGTGGCGAAATGGAAGGATTTGGTGGAGAAATTGCTAGGGATTGCTCTCTAGGAATTTGGAGAAGAACAAGAGAGAGAGTGTGGATGAGAATAATGAAATGAACTTGAGCCTATCCTCTCCCAAAGTGGCTGGCCATATGGGGCTATTTGTCCTATTATGGTAAGGTCCAAAATGCCCCCACTAACCTATTCTATGAGGATTAGGAAAGGGCTAATTGGTTGGGGCTAAATTAGTCATTCTAAAGTCTCTAGTCACACTAACCTTATCCATAATAATTAGTCTAACCTCTAACTAAAATATTTCTTTCATGTGGAGTAAAATTAATATCATGTGGGCCATGCCTAACTAGTGTGTGGGTCCCACTAGAGTCAAACTACCCCCGGGTCCCCGTTTCAAGTCGGATTGAGTTGAAATTCGAACCCGACTCAAATAACCCCAAAACAATATCATAAATAATAAAATAATATCAAAATAATTCAAAGAGGTCAAATACAAAAATATCCTTATGCCAAAAATGATATTAAAATATCATATTCACATGGTTAGGCTCTAGGTCAAACAGTCTCTAGGATTTCACTAGCAAAACGTCAAAACCACAAGTCATTGATTTAAATAATTTTAAAATAATTTAAAATCACCAAAAATTATATCATGAATTAAATATCATTATTAAAATAATTGTAAACACGAAATTTCAAAATTACCCTCATTTGGGAAACTGGGTGCTACAACTCTACCCACCTTAGAAAAATTTCGTCCTCGAAATTTAAGATCGATAGTACTCCTTCTAGAGCCTCTAACCTATCCAATATCTAAGGTAACACTTTCTAACACTGGAATAATAAACGGACATCTAAATAGTGTCAATCTAGGAATACCTCCAACACTGCTCTGCTGTACGGCGGTAATGGAACTTCAATAAAATATGGACTGGAACCTATATCCAAGGGACTGGACCTATTTTAAAGTGGTCTTAACTAAGGATGAAAAGGAACTGATCATAGGCTATAGGTATGCTCAAACTATTATCTTCCTATTAACCATCTATTAATACATTCTATTACCATAGGAACGATGCATTACTAAGACATATAGGCCCCTATCTCTCATAACACATTTATACTCACCAAAAGACTAGTACATCCTATCAAGGCTGATACTATAATCTCTCATAAATCTCATAAGCTACATGTTTAGAGACACACATTTCCACATCAAGGACTAACCTATATATATCTACAACTGATACTAATGGGGTGACGTCCCTATTTCCCAACAATCAAGGTCAATTTTTTTTTAATCTAAATCATGCAATTTGAAGAAATAGTATACAAGGTCAGGGCATACCGTAGCAGTTGGAAGTCTCACCTAGGTGCACTGGTCATTCTAGGTCAAAATAGTACTATGGTATCAACACACAAACAATCTAGGGTGTCCTAATTGGGAAGGTAAGGGAACAACAATCATCAAGGTTGTAGGGCTGTCTACCATCCTATATAAAAAATTGGTCATTAACAAGCAACTAAGAAATTATTAAAAGGTTACTATTCCATAAAATGGCAAAAATTGAAAATTTAGGCACAACAAATCACAATTAGATTTTTGTCTTGACACGATCTAAGTTGATCAATTTCGGGATAAAACGAGATTTGGACAAGAAGGGAAATCAATGAAATCAAAGTATGAGCACGAGCATCCAATGATGGAGGTTCAGGTCATGATTAAATTTAATTCGACTGAGTACGAATACGAGGTTCATAGGCGATGAAAAGATTTCAAGGAGAATTGTCAAGGCTGTCGCGAATGAGACTCTAGGGTCAAGTTTAACCATGTCTCCATTCTCGTAGATTGATACATGAAAAAGCGAACCAAAGTGCAATAGGTTGATCAGACCATCATATACCGGTTCTGATTAGACAATATGTTAGTGGGTGGCCACCCAATAAAATATGTCATGACCAAGCTCGAAAATAGATAAGCTTGCAAAACTAAGGCTAATTTAGCAGCACAAGATATAAGACTGGTAATAATGAAAGGAATTACATAGTCCAAGTTTCTTAACCAACGGGTCAAGTAGTCAGATAAGGTACAAGGTTAAGCATCTAAGGAAACAAGCAGAACACCATCACATGTCGGGTCGAAAGAATTGAGTCAAGGCTGGATTTCTAATTAAAATAAGAAGAAATTTAGTATAATGGTAGAGGTTATAGTTTAGCCAGTTGACCAAAAAATCATATCAAGAAAATAGAGTACAAGAAGACGGGTTTTAGTGGGACATGATATACCTACATGAAGGTGAGCTCGTCTAGGTCTTGCATATAAGATTTGTTGGAGGGTAACAGCTAGTATTACATTCCGAATATCAAAGTCACGATAAGGAACGTCAAGGATCTCAATTAGAAAGTGGGAGTTCAAGAGGTGGTAATTAATGCACAAAAATAATGAAGATCGAGTTAGTCATCTGCTTCTGATACTCTTAAGTTCATCTGGTCATAACTTGCCAATCATATCTTTACCTCACCAGTCTCCATATGAAAATTTAACCTTTACTTAAACCCTTACCATGACTACCGTAGGCAATTCCCAATTTCCAAACATCGCTCTTGAAGCACAGCCCTCACATTTAGGAATCAACATTAACCATTTATTTAAATTTTCAAGTTCTTTCACCTTGTCTTAAATTTGACCCATAACCTCTAAATCCCGTTTACGAATTCCTTGAACTTGTTCAAATTTTTCTCCTCGTATTATTTAATTTAAATCTCTAGGCCTTACAAAACTTATCTTCCATCATAAAATCAACTTCCGTATTTTTTTCGACATACACCCTTGAATATTATTCTCCTAAAAATATTTCACAACAATCTCTAAACTTCCATAACTTTGTGTTCTCTCTATCCCTAGTCATTTCCTCGCAACATCTTGTTTAATATCCTTATTAAACACAATTAACTTCTCTTTTCCATTACTAACCTTCTACATAGCCTCAGAATAAAAGTTTTCCCCAGAATCAATAACCAAGATTTTCTAAGTTCTCAAAACTAGGTTGACCTCTGATATCCTCATTAGTTTTGAATACACCTATAAACTATCTCATAACCCCAAAATTTCTCTAAATGTAATTGTTTCCAGATTGGCAGTATATATCTCATTATTCTATTCGAGACCTTTACCACATTTCTATCTCAAGTTTCCATATGGAACACTCCATATTTGATTTCCTTTAGATTATCATAAAATAACCAGTTACGTCTTCTCTGAGCTACATAATTTACATCACTTCCTTAGCCTTCCCCATGCAAAAGATACGAAGATTCAAGGGTTTCGATGTACATCTGGTAGGGACGACAAGATATGGGTAATTAATGTAATGAGACAGAGTTTAAGATAAGAGGTAAATAAGAATGCAAGGGAATAATGGCGAGAAAGAATAATGAAGATATGTTCCTTCTCATCGGTTCAAATGAGAGGAACCCATCAAGTTTAAATTCAATAGCAAGGAATGAGGGTAAATCCAAACAAGAGGAAAAGAAATTCCAATTGAAGTTCAAAATGAGTTTCTCAGGGGTCGTCCCAGAAATCTCTCAAAGAATCCTAAGTGTGATTGAGTACCTTGGATTTGAAAATATTAATCTAAATACAAAATTAAATCAACAACTACAAAATTTTATCAAAATCATCAACTAATACCAAGATTCAAAGTTCTACAATGAATCAACAAAATCAAATTCAAATCAAGGAAAAAGGTGAATCAAAACAAGGAAAAAGAGTTTAAATCGGAATTCAAAATGAGATTCTCAAGGGTCATCCCAGGAATCTTTCAAGGAATCCTAACAGTGATTGAGTATCCTCTCATCCTAACATCTTAATTTATATATCCTATAGCAGGCTCGTAGTAGTACAACTAAGTCGTTGCGCTACTACGAAATCGTACTAATGCGAATCTCGACCTGCATGGGCCACCACTAAAAACGTGTCACGACCCGCACCCTAGTGTTAGGACACGAGAACGTAACAACGCCCAGCCTACGCCGCAGTGTCGACGGTAGAACGCTGTCCTAGGTCTCAATGCATCTAACAGTATAAGACTAAACAGTTTATACTCCCCGAATGGGGGTGACATAGCAGAATGTAAACTCAATCACATCTAAGGTAGAGCATAAAGGAAGATAGATAAAACATGAAATCGAAAAGAGATACAACAGATAGAAGTCTAAGTGTCTAAGATACAAACTCAGAATACATCTCAAAACTCAAATACTGTAATCCATAAATACAACTCAAGATGACTGAAAATAAACTATAAGCAAAAACCCTAGCTATCTATACAACCTCTACTGTCTCCTCTAGGCTATCTGGCAACCTCCAGGCTATCTGTAAAATTTATCAACGGGTCTAGTCAGGACTGGAGCGAGCACAGTACATCTCAACAGATCATAGCAGGTTAGAAAATATAATCATGCAGTAAATTAAGATACAGGATCTGAAGAAAATACAGTATGTAAACAGAGAAAGAGAACTGTAATAGAAATATCTACTATAAGTAGAGAGCTAACAGTGGCTAGTGAGTCAGAGTACAATATAAACATGTGAATGGCATAGGAGATTCTGGGAACTATACTATGGAGTGATTCTGGGAACTGCACTACTTGGATATTATTCACATGTTTACTTCTACTCTCCCGTACCCCCAATCAATACAAAAGGATCCAACCAGGTTATGTTATGATTCCATGCAAAGGCCCACAAGGGGTGATACATGGATAGCCCATAAATGGGTGATTCTGGGAATGCCCATAATGGGGTGATTCTGGAAATGCCCATAAATAGGTGATTCTGGGAAGACTCTATGATCATGAGAGTACATATCACAAGTGATCGAAGAACCATGAAGCATAGTGATACACCATGTAAGTGAAACGCACAGAACATGTAGTATACGATGCTCCCTGAGGGGATAACATCTCAAGAAAAGATCCATATAGTACTAATCCGTGTTACCAATGTGACATCATCAAGTATAGTAATCTAAAGTAGGAAAATAATTCTAACAGAATATAAAATGATCAGAGAATGTACTCGCCTGATATCTGAATGTCCAAGGTAAAGATACTGTCCGAGGAGAGGTATCTGGCTCCTAATTAGAACAGCACAAGTCATAACATGTCCAGAAGGGTAATATAAAGCACTACAATGCATTCTACATGAATCTAGGTCAAACTAGGCCAAAGTCAACCCTTGGTCAACTCTGGTCAACTGCACTAGTCAAACTAGGTCAAACTAGGTCATGTCCTAACCTAGCAAGTCTTACTAGGCCTAACCAAGACTATCCTAGCAAGCACACATCAATACAAGGCTATACAAGCCAACATACACCCAACTCTATATAGCATGCAATTATTCAATACTCAAATTGGCAAGAATTCACATTGGATATACACTAGGTAATCTATTACTTTAAGCTATATATGTCTACACATATATACACATGCATATATTGGTATTCAACATTAGGTCTATAATTATGGCATTTTAAATGGTTATATAAACTTATATATTACAACACAATATGCTAACATATATATAATATACATACATAGCTAAGTTAACTATATTCATAACTACTTATTTAAGAGGCTATGTGTGTGTATGTGAACATGACAAAGGGGCAAGTGAGGGTTAAATGGGCATACATAGTGTATACATATCAAAGAGTGTCAAAGTGTAAGTAAACAAAGTGTCAAGTGTGATAGTGTCAACATAGTGTAAGGGGTACATGAGGTAATATAGGATTTGTGTTAACATAGAACATTACATCTCATTAACTTGTATATTGCATACATTATATCTATTATTATATTACATTCATGCTTGCATTCATTCATCATTCATTTATTCTCTTGCACTACTATATGCACCATACATTACATACTATGGAACCTACATATTCATTACAAGCCATACTTATACATGCTTACATTAGATAGGGTACTTACACCTCATACATCATTTATTTAACCATTTACTCATGCTTGCATTCTCTATTTAATTACATAATGTATATACATTAACATGGGTTAAAATCAAATAGAACATTATATTACACACAAGGGTACACAAAATGCATATGCCGAATAGTAACTCCTACTAATAATCAATACTGTACCATCTCAGCATGAATTAAAATCTAGGATTAAAGTATGTTATAGATCTATGTGTTAGCTTTCCGAAACATCAAACGGATCGCGTTTTCGTTTCGAAAACTCCCGAAATCGCGAAAACACCGAGAACACGTTTGTCTTTCGTACAGCTGACACTCAAATAATTCTCCAGAAAGTTACAGAAAGAATTAGGCCTATTAATATATGTTTTTGGAAAGCTAACTTCAGTATGCTTCTTTTAAAAAAATTGGGAGATTAAACCGAGCTTTAAGCTAGAAGTTATGACATTTCTAAGTTAGGGCTGAAATTAAAAACGTGGATAAAAATCATGACGGATTTAGGTAGTTTGAGACAAAAGAACACAAGTATATAACATAATATATCAAGAACTCACTCTCTACACTAATATATATATATGAGACACTATAGAACACATCTCCAATACAAAAATATGAGATTAAACATTTAATAATTCATTCATACATAACAATAACACATAGTGTGTCCAAATTTGGGATTTTCCCACATGGACACAACCACAACACAAAGGACACTCTTATGACCTCCAAATGGACACGAAATGGACACAAATGGAGATACAACCATGGGGGTCATTCCTATGGGTTCAAAATAGACCTATATGCATGAGAAAATGAAAAGAAGAAGGGATTTATACCTCCCGGTAGATCGAATTGAAGAAAAGCCTTCCCGGAGCGACACCGACACGTAGAGATTCCAAAAGGACACGAACGAGCTCCGAATCCTTGCAAACTTGGGTAGCTTCCTCCTTGGCTAGAATGGAGAAGGAAAGAAGAAGATTTGGTGGCAAAATGGAAGGATTTGGTAGAGAAATTGCTAGGGATTGCTCTCTAGGAATTTGGAGAAGAACAAGAGAGAGAGTGTGGATGAGAATAATGAAATGAACTTGAGCCTATCCTCTCCCAAAGTGGCTGGCCATATGGGGCTATTTGTCCTATTATGGTAAGGTCCAAAATGTCCCCCACTAACCTATTCTATGAGTATTAGGAAAGGGCTAATTGGTTGGGGCTAAATTAGTCATTCTAAAGTCTCTAATCACACTAACCTTATCCATAATAATTAGTCTAACCTCTAACTAAAATATTTCTATTATGTGGACTAAAATTAATATCATGTGGGCCATGCCTAACTAGTGTGTGGGTCCCACTAGAGTCAAACTACCCCCGGGTCCCCGTTTTAAGTCGGATTGAGTTGAAATTCGAACCCGACTCAAATAACCCCAAAACAATATCATAAATAATAAAATAATATCAAAATAATTTAAAGAGGTCAAATACAAAAATATTCTTAGGCCAAAAATGATATTAAAATATTATAATCACATGGTTAGGCTCTAGGTCAAACAGTCTCTAGGATTTCACTAGCAAAACGTCAAAACCACAAGTCATTGATTTAAATAATTTTAAAATGATTTAAAATCACCAAAAATCATATCATGAATTAAATATCATTATTAAAATAATTATAAACACAAAATTTCAAAATTACTCTCATTTGGAAAACTGGGTGCTACACGTCTTCTTCAGCGGCACTGTACCTGGTCCTACCGATCGACTAGGTGGAGCATTTCCCGCGGATCAGCAGCAACTCAGAGATCAAGCCCAGCATTCCGGGGTAGCCTCCAGAGTTGTGCCTACTGGAGGAGAGTCACCAGTTCGGCCCGTCCAGCCCGCAGAGCCAGATGATGGTACCTTAGTAGGCCTCATCAGAACCTTGATAGCTTCCCAAGATCGTCGAAGCGACGCCCTGCACCAGATAGTTCAAGATGCCTTGACTAGAGGCGGTCATCCAGGGAACCAGGCGGCAAACAGCTTCAAGCAATTGAACCCTCCTTTCTTCGACGGCAGCGAGGATGCGATTGCCGCGGATGCATGGCTTCAGGATACCGAGGTGATTCTGGAAGCAGCTAGGACACCTGAGAATGAGAAGGTGGCGGTGGTACGCCTGCAGTTGTTGGACTTGGCTCGCAGTTGGTGGGCGGCGCAAGCCATGGGATTAGTGGCACCCATTGCTTGGGCAGTGTTTAGAGAGAGATTCCAGACGAAGTACTTTGATGCTGTGGCTCGGTACGTCCTGCAGACCAGATTTACCAACTTGAAGCAAGGAGGTAGAATAGTCGACAATTATGCATCGGAGTTTTCTAGACTCAGTAGGTTTGCCCCCACCTTAGTGGCGACCGAGTTTGATAGAGCCCAGCGGTTCCAGCAGGGACTACATTTGGAGATCTTGTTGGCGGCTGAGCAGTTCGAGCACCAGACGTTCGATGCAGTCTTGAGAGCAGCTAGGAGGCATGAGTATACCTCCCAGAGGATCGTGGATAGGACCGGAGGTAGGAAGCGGTCCCACAGTCAGATGCACCAATCATCAGCTCCAGCCCCGGCAGCTAGGGGATTGACCATTGAAACTCCGAGGCGGGCGGCCTCAGTAACGTCGGTTCAGCATTCGACCCCGACGTACCCGCAGCAGCAGAATCAGAAGCAGACTTCCGCAATGGGATGTTCTCATTGCGGGAAGCCAGGGCATATGGTGGCAGACTGTCGTAGGGCGCAAGGATTGTGCCTGGCTTGTGGAGCAGCAGATCATAGGGTAGGGGCTTGCCCGAATAGGGGTGGTTCATCAGCATCCAACCCTTCTAGCTCTTCGGTGAGAGGACGGATCCAGTACCAGTTCAGCAGCAGCAGTATCAGTCTTCGAGGCCCTTGCCGCCTCAGTCTCAGGCATTCCAGCAACAACACCCCCAGCAGTATGCACAAGCCCAAACTCAGATCCAGAATAGGCAGAGAGGTTTCCAGCAGAGGGGACCAGCAGCCAGAGGACAAGGTCAGGCCATGATGATGGCTATGGAAGAAGAAGTTGCACCAGGTGAGGTTGTGGCAGGTACTATTCTCGTCAACTCCTCTCCAGTGTCTGTATTATTTGATTCTGGTGCATCGTATTCATTCATGTCTGCACGATTCATGGCACGGATAGGATTGGAGCCCGAGTCTTTACCAGTGAGGCTCAATATACTTACTGGTAATGGTCTTGTGGGAGTAGATCGAGTGTTTTCCTCGTGTCGGGTCGTAGTTAGCGGTAGGGAGTTCCCCGCTAGATTCATAGAGTTTTCTATGACAGACTATGATGTAGTCCTAGGCATGGATTGGTTGAGGAACCAGTATGCTAGGATAGACTGCCATATTGGCAGAGTTATCTTTAGTATCCCCGACGAGCCAGAGTTTTCATTTTTCAGAGGCGCAGTCGAGCCATCTTCTCCAGCATTGCCGATGGCAGTAACAGCAGTACAGTTACCCCGGATAGTTGAAGAGTTTCCAGATGTCTTTTCAGAGGAGCTTCCAGGGATGCCGCCAGAGCGGAAGATTGAGTTCACTATAGACTTGATTTCCGGGACAGCACCAGTATCAGAGCGAGTCTACAGGATGGCGTCTTCAGAGTTGGAAATTTTGTACAAGATGATTGAAGAACTGAGGACCAAGGGATTCATTCGTGTAAGTGGATCGCCTTGGGGAGCCCCGATGCTTCTTGTAAAAAAGAAGAATGGTATGTCCAGGCTATGTGTTAATTATCGTACCTTGAATTCGGTGACAATCAAGAACAGATACCCTCTTCCGAGGATAGATGACTTGTTTGATCAACTCAGAGGGGCTTCAGTATTCTCGAAGATCGACTTGCGGTCGGGATACCACCAGATCAGAGTCAGAGAGCAGGACATCCCGAAGACAGCATTCAGATCGAGGTATGGACATTGGGAGTTCCTTGTTATGCCCTTTGGAGCGACCAATGCGCCGGCCGTATTCATGGACCTCATGAATCGTATTTTCATGCCTTACCTGGATCAATTTGTGATCGTGTTCCTAGATGACATCCTGGTCTACAGCAAGAGTAAAGCAGAGCATGAGCAGCATCTCAGAGTCGTCCTCCAGACGCTTAGGGAGCATCAGTTGTACGCCAAGTTTAGTAAATACGAGATCTGGCTCGATCGCATTTCGTAATTGGGTCACATCATTACCCGAGGAGGAGTGGAAGTGGATCCCCAGAAGATTGTGGCTATCGAGTCATGGCCGGTACCCAGCTCAGTGGCAGAGGTTCGCAGCTTCCTTGGATTGGCCGGCTACTACCGGCGGTTCATTTCAGATTTTGTAAGGATTTCAGCGCCGATGACCCAGTTGACCCGCAAGGAAGTGCCGTTTGTTTGGACAACAGAATGTCAGGAATCATTTGAGAAGTTGAAGCAAGGATTGATAACGGCTCCCATTCTCACCCTTCCAGATGGGACCGGAGGATTCACGATTTATTGTGACGCTTCAGGCAGAGGATTGGGGCGTGTCTTGATGCAGCATGGGAAGGTAATATCTTATGCGTCATGTCAACTTCGTGATCATGAGAAGAATTACCCGACCTACGACTTGGAATTGGCGGCGGTAGTATTTGCCTTGAAGTTGTGGAGACACTACTTGTACAGAGATAGAGTGGAGATCTTTACTAATCATAAGAGCCTGAAGTATGTTTTCACCCAGAAGGACCTTAATATGCGGCAGAGAAGATGGCTCGAGCTACTGGTGGACTATGATGTGGATTTGCAGTATCATCCCGGGAAGGCCAACGTGGTAGCAGATGCATTGAGCAGGAGAGCCGGAGTTTATTTCCTGACGGCGCAACCAGAATTATTGGCAGATCTTCAGAAGATGGGAATTGAAGTGGTTCTTCCAACCAGCGTGGCATTGATGGCCAGTCTACAGGTTCAGTCCAGCATAGTTGAGAGAATCCGGATGGCACAGTTAACAGATTCCAAGATCCAGCGACTCAGAGCAGAATGTGAAGCAGGAAGAAGGCCAGAGTTATGTATCCATGAAGACGGTACACTTCGACAGGGCACTCGTCTTTGTGTACCCAGTAGAGATATCAGACAAGAAGTCATGGCAGAAGCCCACAGTTCATAATATTCTATTTATTCGGGTGGTACGAAGATGTACCGTAATATTCGTCAGCATTTCTGGTGGAATGGCATGAAGAGGGAGATAGCCCGGTTTGTCTCTCGGTGTTTGGTTTGCCAACAGGTTAAAGCTGAACATCAGAGGCCCGCTGGACTTCTTCAACCCTTACCGATCCCAGAATAGATATGGGAACATATAACCATGGATTTCGTGACCGGATTGCCCAGATCTCCGGCCGGCAGAGATGCTATTTGGGTAATTGTGGACATGCTTACCAAAGTGGCACACTTTCTTCCATTCAGAGTTAGACAGTCGATGGTGCAGCTAGCAAAGATGTATCTCAGGCAGGTCGTCAGGCTTCACGGTGTGCCAGTCAGCATCACCTCGGACAGGGATTCAAGATTCACATCACATATTTGGCACAGCTTGCAGAAGAGTTTGGGGACTCGCCTTCAGTTCAGCTCAGCTTATCACCCGCAGACGGATGGTCAGTCAGAGCGCACAATCCAGACTCTTAAAGATATGTTGTGATCTTGTACCCTTGACTTCGGTGGTTCATGGGAGAATCATCTGCACCTGGTAGAATTCTCGTACAACAACAGTTATCAGGCCAGTATCCAGATGGCACCCTTCGAGGCTCTTTATGGCAGGAAGTGTAGATTCCCGCTAGCATGGGACGATGTCGGGAAGAGGCAGATGCTCGGACCCGAATTGATTTCCCAGATGGTTGAAGTGGTCAGGAAGGTCAGAGATCATTTCCGAGTTGCCCAGGACCGCCAGCACCATTGGGCCGATGCTCATCGGCGTCCCTTAGAATTTGCTGTCGGCGACCATGTATTCCTTAGGATCTCGCCTAACCGCGGCGTCATTCGCTTTGGCATGCGGGGAAAGCTTAGTCCTAGGTATATAGGGCCGTTCGATATTCTAGAGCGAGTAGGAGATGTATCCTATCGTCTCGCTCTTCCGCCATCGCTAAGTGAGGTACATGATGTATTCCATGTGTCCCAATTACGACGGTATATTTCGGACCCGAGCCACATCCTGGACCATTCGGAATTGGTTGTTGGTACCAACCTTTCGTATGAGGAGAGGCCCGTGTCTATTTTGGACCGGAGGAAAAAGATACTCAAGAACAAGACTATTAAATTAGTCCGTGTTGCTTGGGGTCATCACTCTCTAGGTGAGTCAACGTGGGAGCGTGAGGACGACATCCGATCGCGATATCCCTACCTGTTTGACTTGTGAGGTATAATGTCTTTCTTATGCCTTACGTTTTCCCTTCCTTGCTTGTATTGTATGATTGTATGATTGAACTGCTTAGTGTAGCTTGCCTGTGCTTAGTGTAACTTGTCGTGGCAATCTCTAGCTCCTTGATTAAATTTCGAGGACAGAATTCTTTTAAGGTGGGTAGAGTTGTCACCCTCATTTTTCCCGTATTTCCCGTATTTCATATTTATACTCGTATCTGGATTTTGGCATGCATTTTTTTTATTTTTCTCAACTTGTGAAATTTCGGTATTTCTCGTATTTTGGGTTTTGACATGGTCCGATTTTAATTGGCTTGGAACACCTTAGCCTATGCTCCACCCTCAACACACCACGTCCTACCCTCATTAAAACTCCACCAACTTCTTCTCTCTCCTCATAAACCTCCATTAATTTTCTTCTTCTTCTCCTTCCTCTACACAACACCAACCCATAGGCAAGTGCACCTTGCCACCACATGAGAACCCTATTTTATTTGTCCATTTGCTAGATTAGGACATGGTGATCAATATTAAAACTTGGCATTTTGTGATTTGGAGTCTCCATTGTTCTAGATCTAAGTTTTCTCTATTTTCAGATTTGTATGGTTTTGATCTATTTAAGTTGGATTTTTATGGGTTTTGATGTTTCTATGTGGAAGAGAATTCAATTTCACCCAAGTTAGAACTTTGGAAATCCGGATTTGGAGTTCGGATGGCCAAGTTATGAACTTTTGAAGCTTTGGGTTTAACCATGGAGTTCTTGCTGGTTTGGAGAAGACAGTGAGCAGTGTGCAGAACTTTTTAGCTTACGCCACTGAACTGCGCGCGCTCTTTAGCGCTGCGTACGCAGACTTGGGTACGCTTCCTATTGGAAGCGTGTCCCTTGCGTACGCAGACTTGAGCGTGCCCTGGTACGCAGACTTGAGCGTGCCCTGGTACGCAGACTTGAGCGTACCCGGGTACGCAGACTTGAGCATGCCCTGTATGCAGACTTGAGCGTGCCCTGGTACGCAGACTTGAGCGTACACATGTCCTGAACGTACGCCTTCCCCCTGCGTGCGTGCTTTTGTGCGTACGCTGCTCTCATGCGTGCGTGCTTTTTTGTGCGTACGCTGCTCTCCTGCGTGCGTACTTTTGTGCGTACGCTGCTCTCCTGCGTGCGTGCTTTTGTGCGTACGCTGCTCTCCTGTGTGCGTGCTTTTGTGCGTACGCTGCTTCCCTGCGTGCGTGCTTTACTGCTCCCCCTGACGCCTTGTTTAACCCATTGGCTCTTGGAGTATTGGTTTTATTTCTCGACTTGGTTTCTCTTTTGTGGATTGGGTTTCCTGAGATCTTGTTTAACACAGCACGACTATCTTGACCCGACACGACCTAACACGACTTTTAAGTAATTGTCTATGACTAGTACGGTTTTCGGGATTTTCTGTGAATTATGATCCTGGTATTTTCTGATCTCCTTGCTAGTGACCCAGTGGGGTGCACACCTAACTTGTAACTTGTAATTAATCCTTGTGACTTGATAACTTGATAGTGGCCCATGGCGGTGCACTTCTGACTTGTAGCATGACTTGATAACTTAATGCTGTTACGACGGCTAACTTAGCTTGACCTGCCTTGACACCGTGGGTGGTTCTTTCTTGCTTGCTTGTTAAAATCTACTTGTCCTGTCTTGCATCATGTCTAGGATGGGACTCCTGAGTACCACGGTCAGGAGTACCTACCAAAATGGATTAAGGTTAATAACTAGAATAACACAGTAGTCATGAAGAGATGACACAGCTACAGGCAATCCCGTTACCTGGGCGCTCTTGGGATCTGTAGCCTGCCGTCGAGTAGGGCGCATTTCCAGCACACTGTCATGTGTTGCACCTTCTAAGTCACTTAAGGGTACATGCATTTCCTGGACGATGTACCCACCAGAATTCAACCCCTAATTTTCGACCTGGGTAACCTGGATGGTCTGCAGGGCTTGTGGCTGTGGAATCATCTCACTGCATCTTGTTAGTAATTAGGTCTGTGATAACCCTAGTTAGTTAAAGTAGTAAGCCGTAGTATCTGCTTGGCCGTGATTGATTGAATGAGGTATAACCAGTCTAGTCATGTCTTGATCCAGTACAAGATTGCTTCCTGTCTTGATTTCTTACATTATTATCTTGCCAATAAATGGTGGAAAACCAAGTTCTGTTCAGATGAAGGGTTACAACCCCGGTCCTTGTTTGGTTTACGGGTTGTAACCGGGCTATCGGAATAGTTCCATGGTTATCTCGTCGTATATCATCCTGACCTGTTTTCATAAATTCTAGTGTTAATATTAGATTTTCTTGTGCTAATTGCTGGCTTTTGTTCTTATTTCGTGGCCCCCTTGTGGCACTTGCTCTTTCTGGGGTTGATCCAGCTGGTTTTGTGTGGCCAAATTTCGGAGCAGCTCCCGAGGATCTACCAAGCTTCCAGCCCAATGGTGACAACTAGACGGAACCCGGGCCAAGAGTGGGTTTTCCATTTTGTCTTGCCCACTTTATTGTAAAACTATTCTTTTGAGGCGTTTAGCCGACGAGCACCTGTTAGCTCGATGCACTTTTACTTACTGTCTGCCTACGGGCTGTAAACATGATTAACAAATCCTAGGGATGATCATATGTCACGCCCCAGAACCAGAATACTGGAGAGCGGGGGCAGACATAGCCAGCTACGTATATTGAAATTAATAGAATACATCTCAACTATACGGTCACGGATGTCTAGATATGAGGGTTTACTACAAGCCAGCAGTCTCTTAAGGTCAAGCCTATTGTCTCAATCTCAAGCAATTAACAGAGTTACAAGATATTAGAGCATCAAATATATATATATAAGGCGTCCCAAATATTACATATTGGATGATCATGAAGCTAGTCGTACAAAATGATGGGACTAGCAAGAGTTCAGTCATACATGATCAACCCTAGGATTTGTTAATCATGCTTACAGCCCGTAGGCAGACAGTAAGTAAATGTGCATCGAGCTAACAGGTGCTCGTCGGCTAAACGCCTCAAAAGAATAAATTTACATATAAGTGGGTGAAACAAAAAGGAAAACCCACTCTTGGCCCGGGTTCCGTCTAGTTGTCACCATTGGGCTGGAAGCTCGGTAGATCCTCGGAAGCTGCTCCGAAATCTGGCCACACAAAACCAGCTGGGTCAAACCCCAGAAAGAGCAAGTGCCACAAAGGAGGCCACAAATAAGAACAAAAGTCAGCATATCAGAACATAAAGAATAAAAGAAAGTACAAGTAGTAAGGTACACAGGGCGATAAACGACTAGGGACGCGGAACCATTCCGGGAGCCAGGTTACAATCCTCAAACCAGACAAGGACCGGGGTTGTAACCCTTCGCCTGAATAGCTCACTGTCTCTACTCATTTATCGTTAAGATAAGTAAAACAAACATGCTCAGGAGATAGCAGGTACTGGAGCTAGACAAGACTTAGACAAGGCTGGACACCATTCATTCACAATCGGCCAAGCAAGTACTACGGCTTACTACTTTAACTAACTAGGGTTATCACAAACCTAATTACTAACAAGATGCAAGTGAGAATTCCAGTCCCAAGCCCTGCAGACTATCCAGTTATCCTTCCGCGGGTTGAGAGTTATAGGTGGGTACATTGCCCGGGAGACAAATGTACCCTTAGGTGACTTAGAGGGTGCAACACATGACAGTGTGCTGGAAATGTGCTCTACTCGTCGGCAAGCTACAAGTCCATTAAAGCGCCCAGATAACGAGATTGCCTGTGACTGGGAATTCTCCATGTTCTAGTTTGATCTAATCATTAGCCTAGTCAAATTTAGCGCGAATCCCTGGCCGTGGTACCCAGGAAGTCACGTCCTAGACATGATGCGAGACAAGACAAGTGGATTGTACAAGCAAGCAAGCATGAACACCCACGGTGTCAAGTTGATTATACGAGTCAAGTTACAAGTTACAAGTCAAGTCAAGTCAGGAGTGCGCCGCCACGGGCCACTATCAAGTTATCAAGATAATTCATATCAGGGTACTGCCAGGAGTGCGCCACTACGGGTCACTGTCATGTCAGGTTGGTCATGTCAGGAGTGCACCACTACGGGTCACTGTCGTGTTATGCTAGTTCCTTGTCATACTATGCCATGTACAATAGTCATTCCAAACAAATTAAGTAAAATCAAGTTCATGACAAAAGGCGTAAGGATATAAAATGGGCATAAAATATCTAATAAAATATCAATATATACAGGACTATAGAAGAGCCAAGCTTAAAGAAAATAAAACCAAATCTCCAAGCGCCAATGGTTTGCGCAAGGGGTCAGGGGGTTGGATTGCGCAGGAGTCATGTGCGCCAGGAGGCCAACTGCGCAGGGTGAGCTGCGCAGGGGACCAACTGCGCAGGAGTGAGCTACGCAGGGTACCAACTACGCATGAGTGGATGGCGCAGCAGATGGATTGCGCACAGGAGGATTGCGCAGGGGTGGATTGCGCAATGGTCGATTGCGCAGGGGTTACTTTGCGCATGGCTGGCTTGCGCATGGCTAGCTTGCGCCAGCGCAATCCAGCGCAGCGCAAAGCACTGGCCAAGTGATTGCGCAATCGGCCATGCGCTAAGGAGCACAGGCCGGGGGTGCGCAATCGGCCATGCGCTAAAAAGCGCAAGGTAGAGGGCTGCTCCTCTTGGCCGAGAGCAAGTCCAAGAACACCAAGAACTTCAATTCTTCATAACTTTGTCAAATCAAAACCAAATCTAGATTTTCAAAGTTCTAACTTGAGTAAAATCGAATTCTCTTCCACATGGAAGCATCAAAACATACAAAAATCAAAGTTAAATAGATCAAAACCAAGGATTTTTGAAAATGGTTAAAACCTAGATCTAGAAAAATGAAAGCTCCAAATCACAAAATGTCAAGTTCTAAAGTTGTTCTCCATGGCCTAATCTAGTTAATGAACAAATAAAAAGTGGTGCTTATTTGATGGCAAGGTGCACTTGCCTATGGGTTGGGGAGTTGTGTGGAAGAAGGAAGAAGAAGAAGAAATAAATGAAAATAATGAGGAGAGAGAAAATTTGGTGGAGATATAATGAGGGTGGTTGTGTTGTGTTGAGGGTAGAGTGTAGGTTAAAGTGTTCCACTCATGATGAACCAAACCAAACCAACTTCCACAAAATAAAACCAAGCCATGGTCCAAAACCCATTTACGAGAAACCAAAATCCGCAAGTCGAGAAAATTAAAATACGTGCCAAAATCAAATACGAGCATAAATACGTAATACAGGAAATGGGGGTGACAACTCTACCCACCTTCAAAGAATTCCGTCCTCGGAATTTAATCAAGGAGCTAGAGATTGCCACGACAAGCTATACTAAGCACAGGCAAGCTACGTTAAGCAGTTCAATCATGCAATCATACAATGCAAGCAAGGAAGGGAAAGCGTAAGGCATAAGAAAGACATTATACCTCACGAGTCAAACAGGTAGGGATATCGCGATCGGATGTCGTCCTCACGCTCCCACGTTGACTCACCTAGAGAGTGATGACCCCAAGCAACACGGACTAAGTTAATAGTCTTGTTCTTGAGCGTCTTTTCTCTCCGGTCCAATATAGACACGGGCCTCTCCTCATACGAAAGGTTGGTACCAACAACCAATTCTGAATGATCTAGGATATGGCTCGGGTTCGAGATGTACCGTCTTAATTGGGATACATGGAATACATTATGTACCTCACTTAGCGACGACGGAAGAGCAAGACGATAGGACACATCGCTTACTCGCTTTAGAATATCGAACGGCCCTATATACCTAGGACTAAGCTTTCCCCGTACGCCAAAACGAATGACGCCGCGGGTAGGCGAGATCCTAAGGAATACATGGTCGCCGATGGCAAATTCTAAGGGACGCCGATGAGCATCGGCCCAATGGCACTGGCGATCCTGAGCAACTCGGAGGTGATCTCTGACTTTCCTGACCACTTCAACCGTCTGAGAAATCAGTTCTGGACCGAGCATCTGCCTCCCTCCGACATCGTCCCATGCTAACAGGGATCTGCACTTCCTGCCATACAGAGCCTCGAAGGGTGCCGTCTGGATACTGGCCTGGAAACTATTGTTGTACGAGAATTCCACCAGGTGCAGGTGATCCTCCCACGAACCACCGAAGTCAAGGGTACACGACCGCAACATATCTTCGAGAGTTTGTATAGTACGCTCTAACTGCCCATCTGTCTGCGGATGATACGCTGAGCTGAACTTGAGACGAGTCCCCAAACTTTGATGAAGACTGTGCCAGAAGTGCGATGTAAATCTCGTATCCCTGTCTGATACTATGCTGACTGGCACTCCGTGAAGTCTGACGATCTGCCTGAGATACATCTCTGCTAGCTGTGCCGTCGACTGTCCAACTCTAAATGGAAGAAAGTGTGCCACCTTGGTAAGCCTGTCCACAATGACCCAAATAGCATCTCTGCCTGCCGGAGATCTGGGTAACCCAGTCACGAAATCTATGGTTATGTGCTCCTATTTCCATTCTGGGATCGGTAAAGGTTGAAGAAGTCCAGCTGGCCTCTGATGTTCAGTCTTGACCTGTTGGCAAACCAAACATCGAGAGACATACCGGGCTATCTTCCTCTTCATACCATTCCACCAAAAGTGTTGACGAATATCTCTGTACATCTTCGTGCCGCCTGGGTGAATGGAGTACTGCGAACTGTGAGCCTCTGCCATGACTTCCTGTCTGATATCTCCACTGGGTACACAAAGACGCGTGCCGTGTTGAAGTGTACCATCCTCATGAATACATAACTCTGGCCTTCTCCCTGCCTCGCACTCTGCTCTGAGCCGCTGAATCTTGGAATCTGTTAACTGTGCTGTCCGGATCCTCTCAACTATGGTGGACTGAATCTGTCGGCTGGCCATCAAGGCCACATTGGAAGGAAGAACCACTTCAATTCCCATCTTCTGAAGATCCGACAATAACTCTGGTTGCGCCGTCAGGAAATAAACTCCGGCTCTCCGGCTCAACGCATCTGCTACAACGTTGGCCTTCCCTGGATGATACTGCAAATCCACATCGTAGTCCACCAGTAGCTCGAGCCATCTTCTCTGCCGCATATTAAGATCCTTCTGGGTGAAAACATACTTCAGGCTCTTATGATCAGTAAATATCTCCACTCTGTCTCCGTACAAGTAGTGCCTCCACAACTTAAGTGCAAACACTACTGCTGCTAGCTCCAAGTCGTGGGTCGGGTAATTCTTCTCATGATCACGGAGTTGACGTGACGTATAAGCAATTACCTTCCCATGCTGCATCAAAACACATCCCAATCCTCTGCCTGAAGCGTCGCAATAAACTGTGAATCCTCCGGTCCCATCTGGAAGGGTGAGAATGGGAGCCGTTATCAAACCTCGCTTCAACTTCTCAAATGATTCCTGACATTCTGCTGTCCAAACGAACGGCACCTCCTTGCGGGTCAACTGGGTCATCGACGCTGAAATCCTTGCAAAATCAGAGATGAACCGCCGGTAGTAGCCGACCAATCCAAGAAAGCTGCAAACTTCTGCCACTGAGCTGGGTACTGGCCATGCCTCGATAGCCACAATCTTCTGGGGATCCACTTCCACTCCTCCTCTGGTAATGATGTGACCCAAGTAAGAAATGCGATCGAGCCAGAACTCGCATTTACTGAACTTGGCGTACAACTGGTGCTCTCTGAGAATCTGGAGGACAACTCTGAGATGCTGCTCGTGCTCTGCTTCACTCTTGCTGTAGACCAGGATGTCATCAAGGAACACTATCACAAACTGATCCAAGTAAGGCATAAAAATACGGTTCATGAGGTCCATGAACACTGCCGGCGCATTGGTCGCTCCAAAGGGCATAACTAGAAACTCCCAATGCCCGTACCTAGATCTGAACGCCGTCTTCGGGATGTCCTGCTCTCCGACTCTGATCTGGTGGTATCCTGACCGCAAGTCTATCTTCGAGAAAACTGAAGCCCCCTTGAGTTGATCAAACAAGTCATCTATCCTCGGGAGAGGGTATCTGTTCTTGATTGTCACTGAGTTCAAGGTACGATAATCAACACATAGCCTAGACGTACCATCCTTCTTTTTCACAAGAAGCATCGGGGCTCCCCAAGGCGATCCACTTACACGAATGAATCCCTTGGTCCTGAGTTCTTCAATCATCTTGTACAAAATCTCCAACTCTGAAGGCGCCATTCTGTAGACTCGCTCTGATACTGGTGTTGTCCCAGGAATCAAGTCGATGGTGAACTCGATCTCACGCTCTGGTGGCATCCCTGGAAGTTCCTCTGGGAAGACATCTGGAAACTCTTCAATTATTCGGGGCAACTGCACTGCTGCTACTGCCATCCGCAATACTGGAGGAGATGGCTCTACTGTGCCCCTGGAAAATGAAAACTCTGGCTCTCCGGGAACACTAAAGACAACTCTGCCAACATGGCAGTCTATCCTAGCATAATGGTTCCTCAACCAATCCATGCCTAGGACTACATCATAGTCTGCCATAGGGAACTCTATGAGCCTAGCGGGGAACTCTCTACCGCTAACTGCGATCCGACACGAGGAAAATACTCGATCTACTCCCACAAGACCATTACCAGTAAGTATATTGAGCCTCACTGATAATGACTCGGGCTCCAATCCTATCCGTGTCGCGAATCGTGCAGACATGAATGAATGCGATACACCAGAATCAAATAATACAGATGCTGGAAAGGTGTTGACGAGAATAGTACCTGCCACTACCTCACCTGGTGCAACTTCTTCTTCCATGGTCATCATCATAGCCTGACCTCTAGTTGCGGGTCCTCTCTGCTGGAAACCCCTCTGTCGATTCTGTGCTGGAGCCTGGATGAACTGCTGCTGGTTCTGCTGTTGAAAGGCCTGGGCCTGAGGCAACAATGGACTCGGGTACTGCTGTTGCTGCTGCTGCTGGACTGGAACTGGGGCTGGTCCTCTCACCGAAGAACTAGAAAGGTTGGATGATGATGGACCACCCCTATTCGGGCAGGTCCCTATCTGGTGGTCTGCTCCTCCACAAGCCAGGCACAATCCCTGTGCCCTACGACACTCTGCCACTACATGGCCCGGCTTCCCGCAATACGAACATCCCACCGCGGAAGACTGCTTCTGCTTCTACTGCTGCGGATACGTCGGGGTTGAATGCTGAACCGACGTCACTGAGGCCGCCCGCCTCGGAGTTCCAATGGTTATACCCCTAGCTGCCGGGGCTGGAGCTGAAGATTGGTGCATCTGGTTGTGGGACCATTTCCTGCCTCCGGTCCTGTCCACAATTCTTCGGAAGGTATACTCATGCCTCCTTGCTGCCTTCAACACTGCATCGAACGTCTGGTGCTCGAACTGCTCTACAGCCAATAATATCTCTAAGTGCAGCCCTTGCTGGAACCGCTGAGCCCTATCAAACTCGGTTGCCACCAAGGTGGGGACGAACCTACTCAGCCTAGAAAACTCGGTCGCATAGCCATCGACCGTCCTGCCTCCTTGCTTCAAGTTGGTGAACCGGGTCTGCAGGTCGTACCGTGCCACCGCATCAAAGTACTTCGTCTGGAACCTTTCTCTGAACGTCGCCCAAGTGACTGGTGCTGCTAATCCCATGGCCTGAGCTGTCCACCAATTGCGAGCCAAGTCTAACAACTGTAGGCGTACCACCGCCACCTTCTCATTCTCAGGTGTCCTAGCTGCTTCTAGAACCACCTCGGTATCCTGAAGCCAAGCGTCTGTGGCAATCGCATCTTCACTGTCGTCAAAGAAGGGAGGGTTCAAGCGCTTGAAACTGTTGGCCGCCTGATTCCCTTGGGGACCTCCTCGGTTTAGTGCATCATGAACTTCCTGGTGCAAGGCGTCGCCTCGACGATCTTGGGATGCAAGCAGTTCTCTGATAAGCCCTACCAAAGGTCCCTCATCCTGTCTAGCTGGTTGAACGGGCGGAGCTGCCTGAACTGGAGGTTCTGAGCCTCCGGAAAGCATAACTCGGGAGGCTACTCCAGAGTGCTGAGCTTGATCTTCCTGGCGCTGGGGTGCTTGTCGAGCTTCCTCTGGCTGGTTGGCAGGTCCGGGAGTAATGCCGCTGAAGAAGACGACATAGGGAACAATAAGGAAAGGACCAGGACAGATCAATGATACAAGCATGTGATCAGGTCAAGAATCTCAGGGATTTGAAGATACGAGCAGAGATCAAAGGCGAATACTGATTGAGACATCTATTCGGTAAACCCTCACATTTCTTGATTGACAAGACCTGCATGGGCCACCACTTAAACTATGTCACGCCCCAGAACCAGAATACTGGAGAGCGGGGGCAGACATAGCCAGCTACGTATATTGAAATAGAATACATATCAACTATACGATCACGGCTGTCTAGATATGAGGGTTTACTACAAGCCAGCAGTCTATTAAGGTCAAGCCTATTGTCTCAATCTCAAGCAATTAACAGAGTTACAAGATATTAGAGCATCAAATATATATATATAAGGCGTCCCAAATATTACATATTGGATGATCATGAAGCTAGTCGTACAAAATGATGGGACTAGCAAGAGTTCAGTCATACATGATCAACCCTAGGATTTGTTAATCATGCTTACAGCCCGTAGGCAGACAGTAAGTAAATGTGCATCGAGCTAACAGGTGCTCGTCGGCTAAACGCCTCAAAAGAATAAATTTACATATAAGTGGGTGAAACAAAAAGGAAAACCCACTCTTGGCCCGGGTTCCGTCTAGTTGTCACCATTGGGCTGGAAGCTCGGTAGATCCTCGGAAGCTGCTCCGAAATCTGGCCACACAAAACCAGCTGGGTCAAACCCCAGAAAGAGCAAGTGCCACAAAGGAGGCCACAAATAAGAACAAAAGCCAGCATATCAGAACATAAAGAATAAAAGAAAGTACAAGTAGTAAGGTACACAGGGCGATAAACGACTAGGGACGCAGAACCATTCCGGGAGCCAGGTTACAATCCTCAAACCAGACAAGGACCGGGGTTGTAACCCTTCGCCTGAATAGCTCACTGTCTCTACTCATTTATCGTTAAGATAAGTAAAACAAACATGCTCAGGAGATAGCAGGTACTGGAGCTAGACAAGACTTAGACAAGGCTGGACACCATTCATTCACAATCGGCCAAGCAAGTACTACGGCTTACTACTTTAACTAACTAGGGTTATCACAAACCTAATTACTAACAAGATGCAAGTAAGAATTCCAGTCCCAAGCCCTGCAGACTATCCAGTTATCCTTCTGCGGGTTGAGAGTTATAGGTGGGTACATTGCCCGGGAGACAAATGTACCCTTAGGTGACTTAGAGGGTGCAACACATGACAGTGTGCTGGAAATGTGCTCTACTCGTCGGCAAGCTACAAGTCCATTAAAGCACCCAGATAACGAGATTGCCTGTGACTGGGAATTCTCCATGTTCTAGTTTGATCTAATCATTAGCCTAGTCCAATTTAGCGCGAATCCCTGGCCGTGGTACCCAGGAAGTCACGTCCTAGACATGATGCGAGACAAGACAAGTAGATTGTACAAGCAAGCAAGCATTAACACCCACGGTGTCAAGTTGATTATACGAGTCAAGTTACAAGTTACAAGTCAAGTCAAGTCAGGAGTGCGCCGCCACAGGCCACTATCAAGTTATCAAGATAATTCATATCAGGGTACTGCCAGGAGTGCGCCACTACGGGTCACTGTCATGTCAGGTTGGTCATGTCAGGAGTGCACCACTACGGGTCACTGTCGTGTTATGCTAGTTCATTGTCATACTATGCCATGTACAATAGTCATTCTAAACATATTAAGTAAAATCAAGTTCATGACAAAAGGCATAAGAATATAAAATGGGCATAAAATATCTAATAAAATATCAATATATATAGGACTATAGAAGAGCCAAGCTTAAAGAAAATAAAACCAAATCTCCAAGAGCCAATGGTTTGCGCAAGGGGTCAGGGGGTTGGATTGCGCAGGAGTCAAGTGCGCCAGGAGGCCAACTGCACAGGAGTGAGCTGCGCAGGGTACCAACTGCGCAGGAGTGGATGGCGCAGCAGATGGATTGCGCACAGAAGGATTGCGCAGGGGTGGATTGTGCAATGGTCGATTGCGCAGGGGTTACTGTGCGCATGGCTGGCTTGCGCATGGCTAGCTTGCGCCAGCGCAATCCAGCGCAGCGCAAAGCACTGGCCAAGTGATTGCGCAATCGGTCATGCGCTATGGAGCACAGGTCGGGGGTACGCAATCGGCCATGCGCTAAAAAGCGCAAGGCAGAGGGCTGCTCCTCCTGGCCGAGAGCAAGTCCAAGAACACCAAGAACTTCAATTCTTCATAACCTTGTCAAATCAAAACCAAATCTAGATTTTCAAAGTTCTAACTTGAGTAAAATCGAATTCTCTTCCACATGGAAGCATCAAAACATACAAAAATCAAAGTTAAATAGATCAAAACCAAGGATTTTCGAAAATGGTTAAAACCTAGATCTAGAAAAATGAAAGCTCCAAATCACAAAATGTCAAGTTCTAAAGTTGTTTTCCATGGCCTAATCTAGTTAATGAACAAATAAAAAGTGGTGCTTATTTGATGGCAAGGTGCACTTGCCTATGGATTGGGGAGTTGTGTGGAAGAAGGAAGAAGAAGAAATAAATGAAAATAATGAGGAGAGAGAAAATTTGGTGGAGATATAATGAGGATAGTTGTGTTGTGTTGAGGATAGAGTGTAGGTTAAAGTGTTCCACTCATGATAAACCAAACTAAACCAACTTCCACAAAATAAAACCAAGCTATGATCCAAAACCCATTTACGAGAAACCAAAATCCGCAAGTCGAGAAAATTAAAATACGTGCCAAAATCAAATACGAGCATAAATACGTAATACAGGAAATAGGGGGTGACATCATGTATGACTAAACTTTTGCTAGTCCTAACATTTTGTAGCGACTAGCTTCATGATCAGCTGAATATGTAATATTTGGGATGCCTTATTATTGTATATTCAATGATCATACATCTTGCGACCTTACTTACTTACTTGTGATTGAGACATTAGGCTTGTTCATGACCTTAAGAGACTGTTGGCTTGTAGTAAACCCTCATATATCTAGACAGCCGTGACCGTATATCGAGGTGGTTTCCATTTCAATATACGTAGCTGGCTATGTCTGCCCCCGCTCTCCAGTATTCTGGTTCTGGGGCGTGACATGCGCTGACATGGTACCGGACGGATCCTCGTGCGACGGTTAGAGGGCTGACATGGAAGAACTTCCGGAGGCTCTTCAAGGAGAAGTTCTTCTCGGACGTGGCTCTTACAGCATTGGAGGGCCAGTTCGTGGGTCTAGTGCAGGGGAACTCATCGGTGGACGAGTATGCAGCTGAGTTCTTCCGCCTTAGCAGGTTTGCTCCCGATATGATCTAGGATGAGGGGCAGAAGGCTCGTAAGTTCCGCTGGGGACTTATTCATGCAGTGCGCACCCGCACCTCGGGTCGCCGTGATGCGACGTTCGATCAGATATTGATGGACGCACAGATTACAGAGGAGGACTTCGGCCTCAGGCCGAAGAGGAGCGGTGATGCTATGGGGCGAGTTCCAGTGCAGGACCGGCCAAGCACCCCCACTTTCAGCATCAGCAGAGGTCGTTTCAGTAGCAGCCTCTATTACAGATTCAGCATGCACCGGCGCGTGCCCAACAGCATACAGACCCAGCAGTGTGCTTTCTGCGGAAAGACGGGGCACAGCAGAGACGTATGTCGGAGGAGGTTAGACGCTTGCCTATTCTGCGGAGGGACCGACCACCAGCTGAAGGGCTGCCCCTAGGACATAGTGCAGCCGGCTAGAGGACCAACAGTTCAGTAGAGAGGTCCTCCACTTCAGACCCAAAAGCAGCGCTTTGTGCAGCACCAGAAGGGAGCACCAGCGGGCAGGGTGTTCGCTTTGGCAGCAGAGGAGGAGGTAGAGCCCGTGGGAGATGTTGTAGCAGGTAATGTTCTCCTTGATTCTTTCTCTGCTTTCGCCTTGTTTGATTCTGGGGCTACTCATAGTTTTGTGTCTGTTTCCTTTGCTCTGAGACACAATATTATTGCTGAATATATGGGTAGGACTTGCAAGATTATGACCGGAGGAGGCATTATCCTGGTTAATAATATTTATAAGGGGCAGAGAGTCACTCTGAGAGGCTGGGACTTGAGTGCGTGTCTGTTCGTAATGCCTCTACCGAGGTACGATATTGTACTTGGTATGGATTAGTTGAGCATGCACCACGCTAGTATTGATTGTAGAGGAGGCAGAGTTCTTTTTAGAACGCCGGAAGAGCCAAAGATCGAGTTTGATCAAGGAGCAGCGGAGCTGGAGGCAGGATTCTGTGGAGCTTTGTTGGCGGGGCAGGATTTGCCACATCCGTTGATAGCTGAGTTCTCGGATGTTTTTCCCGAAGAGTTGCCGAGGATGCCGCCAGACAGGGATATTGAGTTCTCTATAGACTTGGTGCCGGGCGTCAATCCCATTTCATAGCATGTCTATAGGATGAACAACAACGAGTTGATAGAGCTGAAGAAGCAAGTCTACGAGCTGCAGGACAAAGGGTTTATTAGATCCAGTTCTTCGTCCTGGGGAGCGCCAGTCCTGTTTGTGCCGAAGAAGGACGGTACATCATGTATGTGCATTGATTACCGGGCGCTCAACAACCTCACTATCAAGAATAGGTACCCATTGTCGAGGATCGACGACTTGTTCGATCAGCTGAGTGGGGCAAAGGTATTTTCGAAGATAGACTTGAGGTCCGGGTATCACCAGCTGAAGGTGAGGCGGGATAACATTCCCAAGACAGCATTTCGGACTCGGTACGGCCAGTACGAGTTTACAGTGATGCCATTTGGGTTGACCAATGCTCCCGTGGTATTCATGAACTTGATGAACAAGGTATTCCATCAGTACCTTGACAAGTTCATGGTGGTCTTCATAAACGATATCTTGATCTATTCGAAGACGAGGAGGAGCATGAGGAGCACTTGAGAGTTGTGTTAGAGACTCTGAGGAGGGAGCAACTCTACGAGAATCTTTCAAAGTGTGTGTTCTTCTTGGACCAGGTGGAGTTCTTAGGTCATGTTGTGATCGAGCACAGGATCTCAGTGGACCAGAGGAAGATTTCAGCAGTGGAGTCTTGGTCTACGCCCAGTTCAGTTGTCGAGGTTCGGAGCTTTCTGGGTTTGGCTGGCTATTACCGAAAGTTTGTCCAGGATTTCTCACGGATTGCAGGGCCGATGACTAGACTCGCCAGGAAGGACGTGGAGTTCGTCTGGACTGTTGAGTGTCAGGCTGCATTCGATGAGCTGAAGAGGAGGTTGACTTCAGCTCCGATCGTGACTTTGCCATCTGGGTCAGGAGGGTTCTCGATCTACAGCGATGCTTCATGGAAGGGTTTAGGTTGTGTTCTTCAGCAGCACGGAAAGGTGATTGCCTATGCATCCAGGCAGTTACGTCCTCATGAGAAGAACTATCCTACTCATGATTTGGAGTTGGCCGTGGTTATTTTTGCTTTGAAGTTATGGAAGCATTACATGTACGGAGAGCGAGTTGAGATCTTCACAGATCACAAGAACTTGAAGTACGTGTTCACTCAGAAGGAGTTGAATATACGACAGAGGTGGTGGTTAGAGCTGATGAAGGACTTCGATATATCACTGCAGTACCATCCGAGAAAGGCCAACGTAGTTGCAGATGCCTTGAGCAGGTATCCAGTTGCTATGTTCTTGACGACAGATCGTCATCTGTTGGCCGACCTGGATAGTTTGGGTATCGAGGTCATCATTCCGGATGTGGAGATCCAGATGTGGGGTTTGCAGATTCAGTTTGAGCTAATGGATAGAGTCAGGTCAGTCCAGTATGATAATGTTGCCCTGAGGAGCATCAGGGAGCAGGTGCGGACGAGTTTGCTCGACGATTTCTTTGTAGCCGAAGATGGGTCGTTGCGGCACGATACTAGGCTGTACGTTCTGCGTGGAGAGCTTCGGGAGGAGGTTCTTCAAAAGGCGCATCGCTCTCAGTATTCTATGCATCCTGGAGCCAACAAGATGTATAGGGACCTGAGAAAGCACGTGTGGTGGTATGGCATGAAGCGCAAGGTAGCTCAGTTTGTATCTCGTTGCCTTGTGTGTCAGCAGGTGAAGGCCGAGAGACAGAGACCAGGTGGATTGCTACAGCCGCTACCCATTCCTGAGTGGAAGTGGGAGTACATCACCATGGACTTTGTATCTGGACTTCCACGATCGCCATGAGGGAAGGACGCAGTTTGGGTCATCGTTGATAGATTGACCAAATCGGCCCATTTTTGCCTTTTGAAGTGGGTTTGTCTACGAAGAGGCTGGCAGATCTGTATGTTCGTCAGATCATGAGATTGCATGGGGTTCTGATGAGCATAGTTTCAAATTGGGATAGTCGATTCACTTCCCACTTCTGGAGGAGTTTGCAGGCTAGCTTGGACACCTCGCTCAAGTTTAGTACTGCTTATCATCCTCAGATAGACAGGCATTTGGAGTGGACCATCCAGACTTTGGAGGATATGCTTCACACATGTGTTCTAGATCTCGGGGGTTCTTAGTGTAGAACCCTAGAGGGGGGGTGAATAGTGAAATAAAAAATAACTAGAGCACAAGAAGCAATATATGACAAATAAAAGTAAAGAGTAAGAAGATCAAACACAAGATGTATCCTGGTATCCTCGCTTGAGGCAATCCAGTCCCGAAACTCTATCCGGCTTAAATCTACTATTTAATCAAATAGTACACACGAGTTTGGATCCGAAGAACTCGCCAACTTTAACACGAGTTTGGATCCGAAGACTCGCCAACTTCAACACACGAGTTTTCTTACGAAGGCTTGCCAACTTCAAACAAATGAGAAGAGAACTTGTTGATCTTATAACACGTGAAGATCGAAAATTACAACTCTTAAATACTCTAGCACTTTGGGAGAGGATGACAATTAAAATCTTGGTAGAGTATTAATGGTGGAGCTCTTGGTTGTTTGGAAAATTTATGGCAAGAGTTGGTGAAAGCTTCATGAGAGAGAAGGCTTTCTTTTATAGAGAAACCAAGAGTGGGTGGCATTTAATGCTCTGGATACAGCCAGACCGGCATACCGTCGGTATACCGGTCAAATAGTAACGGTCATATTAATATCCATTGAGAGCATTAAATATGACCATTAATGCTAGTCAGATTGATTCAAAAATCAAATATATGTAACCTGGTATACCGTCGGTATGCCGCGACATACCGTCGGTATACCGCGGCATACCGTCGGTATACCGATGTTTTATCACAGAACGTTTTAAGGCAAATAAAATGGTATACCGCCGGTATGCCGGAGCATACCATCGGTATGCCGACGTTTTGTCACAGAATGTTTTTGTGGTCCACAAAACGGTACACCGTCGGTTTGTCGGAGCATACCGTCGGTATGCCGACAATTTATCACAGCAAGTTTGTGGGCGATAAAAACGGTATACCACCGGTATGCCGAAGCATACCGTCGGTATGCCGATAATTTATCACAGCAAGTTTGTGGACGATAAAAACGGTATACCGCCGGTATGTCGGAGCATACTGTCGATATGCCGCTCTGTAAGATATTGATTTTTGACTTATGCTTTTACTTTGTCATCCGTCCTTAAGTGTTTACAGATATACCTAGACCTTGTGCAGACTCGAAAACTTTAAGCAGGTAGGAAGCCGTCTATGCAAGGAGCGCCGGTATCTGCTTCAGTCATCAATGCAAAGGATGGTAGCACTTGAAAGGAAAGACTTTATGTAGTAGAGCTTTTGAGAAGATATGAATCTGAAGACATAGAAAACTAAACTACGAAGATGCTGTTAATATATCAAAATAAAATGTGCCAACAATCTCCCCCATTTTGATAATTGACAAAATAGAGAGAGAGCATCTTCAGGGAGTAACTCCCCCGTAGGTAGACAACTCCCCCTCAATACGTTTTCTTCCCCTTTGTCACTTAGTCAAAGATGGGAAAAAAACAAAAATTAAAAATATAGCAATAATATGGACAATAGCATAGAATAAAAAAGCATGTATTGATATATGGAAGTTAGAGATGAATACATGCAGGACACTCATACTACATAAGACGAATTAAAAGACTCTCCTCTACGAGGGTTTAGCAACATGAGAAAGACAAATACCAAGTCCCCGTAGGACTACAAACTACTAGAACCAACCAAACATAGGTCCCCGAAGGACAACAAAAGATAGAATAAAAACAAACACAAGAAACTAAGACACTCATTTATTCGACACCACCATCAAAAGGAAGCAACCCCTACACGTCAGCCGAATCATCCCCACCATCCTGAGCCTGGTGAATAGCGCTAAAGGGATCAATGTCGTCCGGGTACATGAAACCGTAGGCACTGGGATCGGAAAAGCGGGAGGCCTGGTACATTGGATCCTGAAGATTCAGATCCAGAAAAGCGTCCCGGTCCTGAAGAGTGCGCTGAATGAAATAGGCCTGGTCATGGAAGCAGGACTGAATCAGAGTGCCAAGGCCCCGAGTGTGAGCCCGCATCTGTTCCTCTGCCTGTGCCATACGCATATCAAAATGTTGCTGAGTCAGCGACATGTAGCGGCCGAAGGTAGGAGGAGTAGAGGCGGGAGCAGCAGGAGTGGAAGCTGGCGGCTCTTGGGAAGAGGAAGCACGAGACGTGGAGGCACTACTAGTGGAGCGGGAAACATCGAGGTAGGATGGGACGCCGTCCGAGGAGCAAAGGGAGAGGTCGACTTGCTTGGCTTCTAGAATGAGAGTGATGAAAGAGCCGTAATAAAGATTCTGCTTCCCCGCTTGCATGACGCCTTTGAAGGCATGAAGGAGAGTCTTGGGGAAGGACCAAGACTTCCTTGCATAGAGGTAGTACATGCACACCAGGGCATCGCCGGTAATGGCATCATAGTTGCCGCCCTTAGGATAAAGTGTGTGGCACACGATCCGATGGAGCTCGTAACAGAACGGCTCCAGCTGTACGAAAAGGGCCGGGATAGCAGGAGGGTTGGGGCCCTTGCAAATGATGTGGCAGAACTCGTCGAAGGGGGTCTCCGCCGAAGAGTGAAGAGCAGCCAAGGCCGGCAGAGCTTCGCCTCTGTCCGGGACGCCGAGGATGTTGCCGATGTCCCGAGCCGTAAGACGAAAATGACGATCATTGACCATCGTCTGTATGGCGCCGTGCTCGTCGTCTGGGACCATGTTGCAGTAGAAGAGACGAACGGTAGCGGGGTAGACGGGCACCTGACGTCGAAGGAGGCAAGATAGTCCGGCCTCGTCGAATAGAGAGACATGGCCGGAGAAGAGATTCCAGTTGATTGTACGGCCCTTGAAGACGTTATGGTGGACGAAGGGTTGAAACCAAGTCTCGGCCGCCAAGGAGGAGGTGAATACCCGCTGATCATATCCATGAGGGAGAGCCACCGGAGTGAAGGGATTGAAGAAGGTGGAGGAGGAGCGGGGACGCTTGGGATTGGCCATGGAGGAAAGAAAGAAAATTGGAGGAGGAAGTTAGGGTTTGAGGTGTGGATGAGAGAAGGATAGAAAATGAAGAAGGAAATAGGGTTTTTAAGGTGTTGTTGGGAAGGGGAAGGGGGGAACGGTACATAGAGAGAAGTGGAGAGGTTTGTGGGTTGGAAATAAGGATAATGGAGAGAAAAGAGAAGTAATGGGGAAGATGAAGAGAGGGGAAGTTAATATGATGGGAAGTTAGGATATGGGGAAGAGGAGAGGGATAATAAATATGGAAGTGATGGATGGGAAGGGTATTAATGAGGGGAAGAGGGAATAAAGAGGGAAAGAAGGGAAGGTGGGCTCGGATTATGAGTTGGAAAAGCTGTCCACCGCGAACCGGCATACCATCGGTATGCCGACGTATGCCGACGGTATGCCGATTTTTGACCCAGAACCTAATTCTGAATCAAAAACGGCATGCCGTCGGTATACCGCCGTATACCGTCGGTGTGCCGGCCAAGAAGATTTATGAGTCGAAAGATAAAATGCCTAATTCTTGGCAAAGAAAAGTGAAGCGATCTTCCGGGAGTGGTTTGGTGAAAATATCGGCTAGCTGATAAGTAGTGTCAATAAACTCAAGGCGGATATCCCCCTTTTGTTGATGGTCACGAAGAAAATGGTGTCTAATTTTAATGTACTTCGTGTGTGAGTGACAAATCGGATTTTTCGTGAGATTGATCGAGCTAGTGTTATCACATTTAATAGGGGTGCAAGTATGAGAAATACCATAATCTATAAGTGTTTGTGACATCCAAAGAATTTGTGCACAACAGCAACCGGCCGCAATGTATTCGGCCTCAGTGGTTGAAAGAGCAACAGAATTTTGTTTCTTACTAAACCACGATACCAAGGATTTTCCAAGGAATTGGCATGTGCCGCTAGTGCTTTTTTGGTTAATCTTGCATCCGGCAAAATCTGCATCCGAGAAGCCGTAAAGCTCAAACGATGAAGATTTCGGATACCAAAGGCCCATGTTCACGGTACCTTTGAGATATCGAAAAATATGCTTTACGGCACATAAGTGCGATTCCTTTGGATTTGCTTGATAACGTGCACAAAGACATACACTAAACATGATATCATGATGACTCGCAGTAAGATAAAGTAAACTACCAATCATACCTCGATACTTACGGATGTCAATCGATGTGCCATCTTCATCCTTGTCAAGCTTTGTCGTTGTTGCCATAGGAGTCCTCATTGATTTGGATGAGTCAAGTTCGAAACGCTTGAGGAGATCCTTTGTATATTTTGCTTGATTGATGAAGGTCCTCTTGGGTCCTTGTTTGATTTGTAATCCCAAAAAGAATGATAGCTCACCCATCATACTCATTTCAAATTCTTCCTGCATAACTTTAGCAAATTCTACACAAAGTGTGTTGTTAGTGGAACCAAAAATAATGTCATCGACATAAATTTGAACCAATAAGAGAGTGCCATTATGGGATTTGATAAAAAGTGTTGTGTCGACTTTCCCCTTTGAAAAATTGTGTGAAACAAGAAAGAAGCTAAAGCGCTCATACCAAGCACGGGGAGCTTGTTTGAGGCCATAAAGGTCTTTGTGGAGTTTGAACACGTGATTAGGAAATTGAAAATCTTCAAAGCCGGGAGGTTGTTTAACATAAACTTTCTCTTTAATAATACCATTTAGAAAGGCACTCTTAACATCCATTTGAAAGAGTTTAAAGTCATTAAAACAAGCAAAAGCACAAAGCATACGAATGGATTCAAGACGCGCAACCGGAGCATAGGTTTCGTCGTAGTCAATGCCTTCCTCTTCGTTATAGCCTTGAGCAACCAATCGGGCCTTGTTACGAGTCACTAACCCATCTTCCTAAGTTTGTTTCGAAACACCCATTTTGTTCCAATAATGGGGTGATTGCTAGGTTTTGGGCCAAATTCCCAAACCTTGTTTCGCTCAAATTGATTTAGCTCCTCTTGCATCGCTATCATCCAAAATTCATCAAGAAAAGCATCATTAATATTTTTAGGCTCTATTTGAGAGATAAAAGTCACGTTTGCACAAAGATCACGAGTGGAGGATCTAGTGCTAACACTGGAGGAAGGATCTTCAATGATAAGTTCTTTAGGATGATTGGTGACAAATCTCCATTCTTTTGGGAGATCCTTTTGAAGAGGCTCGAGAGGAGGAGACTCTTTTGTTGGAGTCACAACTTCATTGTTAGATGAAGAAGGACGATCTTCAATAGAGGAGTTCACCAACCCAAACGAGATGTCATCAATATCCTCGGAAGAGGAGAATGTAGAAGAGTTAAGTTCATTAAAAGATACATTGATTGACTCTTCGACAACAAGACTTCTTTTATTAAAAACACGAAAACCTTTACTATGAGTAGAGTATCCAAGGAATATTCCTTCATAGGCTTTTTCTTCAAACTTGCCTAGGTTATCCTTGGTATTCAAAATAAAACAATTACAACCAAAAACTTTAAAATATTCAATAGAGGGAATTTTGTCAAACCAAAGCTCATAAGGAGTCTTCTTAGAAATAGGTCTAATCAAGACGCTATTTATAACATGACATGCCGTATTAACGACTTCCGCCCAAAAATATTGGGAGAGATTATATTGGTTTAACATAACCCGGGCCATATCGCCAAGGGTTCTATTCTTTCTCTCTACAACACCATTTTGTTGAGGGGTTCGTGGACAAGCAAAATCATGTCCAAAACCATTCTTTTTACAAAATCTTTTGAAATCGGCATTGTCAAATTCTCCTCCATGATCACTTTTAATCTTGTTAATAGAAAAACCTTTCTCATTTTGAACACGTTTACAAAAAGCAACAAATTCACGAAAAGTATCACTTTTGCAAGCAAGAAAAATAACCCAAGTAAATCTCGAAAAATCATCAACCAAAACAAAAGCATAAAGCTTGCCTCCAAGGCTAGCAACTCTACTAGGACCAAAAAGATCCATATGAATAAGTTGAAGAGGTCTAGAGGTACTCACAGAGTTAATAGATTTGAAGGATGACTTTGTCAATTTACTCTTTTCGTGTTCTTTACACACCATATCCTTTTTGAAAGGGATACTTGGGAGTCCTCTTACGAGCTTCTTGGTAGCAAAACGAGAGATGGTATCCATGTTGGCATGTCCGAGCCTCATGTGCCAAAGCCAACTCTCATCGTTCTTAGCAACTAAGCACCTATCATTGTTAGTATCTTCGACAAGATATAAAACATAGATATTATTTTCTCTAATGCCTTCATAAATAATAGATCCATTTGAACTATCGGTAATGAAGCATTTGAGCTTAACAAACTTGATATCATAACCATTATCGGTAAGATGACTAATACTAAGAAGATTGTGTTTAAGATTAGTAACAAGACACACATTCTTAATACAAGGATAAGGAGGGGCGCCTGTATTACCATTTCCTATAATGTGACCTTTAAGATTGTTACCAAAGGAGACGTGTCCTTCCTTCTTCATCGATAGCGTTGTAAATAATGAAGCATCCCCGGTCATGTGCCGTAAACAACCGCTATCGAGAATCCACTTGATTCTAGCATGAGAAGGACTCTTCACCTACAAGATAAGTTGAAGATGAACATTTTGGTACCCATGATTGTACGGGTCCTTGAGTGTTAGTCTTAGGAACCCACTTAAAAACTTTTTTATCAACAATTTTCCTTTTATGACAATAATTGGTCGTGTGTCCAAGCAAGCCACAGTAGTTGCAAATCATAGAGGATTTAAAAGAAGAAGTGTGAGTATCATGCATATGTGAAACTCTAGTGCGAGGAGTTCTAACATTAGTGTTATGATGATGATAATAAAAAGCATAATGTGAAGTGTTTTTCTTTACAAAAGGTCCTTTCCTTGTGTTAGAAAAGGATTTGTGTGTAGTGTTCATGTAAGAAGTATGTCTAGCATTGTGATGAGTGTGGAGGTGTCTTGGAGCATGCATGTGAGTAGTATTCTTATTACCTAGTTTCTTACTCTGTACAAGAAGATCATTATACTTAATAGAAGTATCATATTCTCTCCTATTAGCATCTTGAACCTTATGCATAGCAAATTCATAAGCTCTTCTCGTGGATTGAATCTCATCATCCTTTTTCTTGATAGTGACAAGAGATTCTTAAAACTTGAGTCACAAAGACTCTATTTCATCCGTGTCAGAAGCAGGAGATTTTCCCTTTACATCAATAATGATGCTTGAGAGTCTTTCTACTTCAAGTTGAAGAGCATCAACCTCTTTTAGAGATTTCTTATATTTATTCCTAACACCTTTGTGCTCTTCATGCAATTCAAGGATAGCTTTCTCCAAGTCATCATAAGTAAGAGTGTTTAAGGAGAGATCATCAAGAACCTCATCGGTTGCCATGAGACAAACGTTGGCATTGTGTTTGCACTCTTTGTCGTTGTCGGAGTCACTTGCGTCACTCTCACACCAAATGCTTGTGTTGGTGAATTTCTTAGAGGACGAGCTTCCTTTGCTAGGCTTCTCGTACTTGCTTGAGTCTTTTCTTATCATCGGACAGTCCCTCTTGATGTGTTCGGTTCTTCTGCATTGATAGCACGTCGGATCTTCCTCATTGTCCGTCTGAAGCGGTTGTCTTTGTTGAATTTGAGGAACTTCCAGAAGTGCTTAGCTGTGAGAGCTATTTCTTCATCATCGTTCGACCCATTGTCGTCGGAGCTATCCTTGGAGTAGGACTTTGTAACTTTGAGAGCGAGAGACTTCTCCTTCTTCTTGGCCTTTTCCTTCTCCTTCTCTTGTATGGAGGATTCCTCTTGATCCTTCATATCGAGTTCATGAGTCATTAGCTTACCCATGAGGGTCTCAAGGTTCGTGACTGTCAGGTCGTTCCCCTCAATGATTGCGGTAGCTTTAGGACTCCATACTTTTGTCAATCCTCTAAGAATTTTTCTGATCTTTTCATGAGCAGGATATTCCTTACCAAGAGAAGAGAGAGGATTAATAATATCACCAAAACGAGTAAACATGCAAGTAATAGATTCATCATGCTTCATCTTAAAGGACTCCTATTCTTGCGTGAGTCTACTAATCTTGGATTCCTTCACTTGTGAAGTACCCTCGTGTGTGACTTCAAGTAACTTCCAAATCTCATTGGAAGTCTTGCAAGTAGAGATTCTATTAAATTCACTACTATCGAGAGCACAATAAAGAGCGTTCATAGCCTTGGCATCTCGACTAGCAAGCTTCTTGGTGTTTTCAGTAAGAGTGGCCCTAAGGGTGTCAGAAGTAATATCCTCAATAACTCTGGAAGGAGTAGGAAGACATTTATCACACAATCCCATAAATCGAAATCTATGGACTTCAGATAAATGCTCATCCTAATCTTCCAGTAGTTATAGTTGGTTCCATCAAATAGGGGAGGCCTATTTGTGGAGTGTCCCTCATCGTGGAAGGTGTTGATACTAGGGTTAGTGGTCATGGCTCACTCAAAGGGTGTAAATCCAAATCAAGAGAACAAAGCTCTGATACCAATTGTAGAACCCTAGAGGGGGGGTGAATAGGGAAATAAAAAATAACTAGAGCACAAGAAGCAATATATGACAAATAAAAGTAAAGAGTAAGAAGATCAAACAAGATGTATCCTGGTATCCTCGCTTGAGGCAATCCAGTCCCGGAACTCTCTTCGGCTTAAATCCACTATTTAATCAAATAGTACACACGAGTTTGGATCCGAAGAACTCGCCAACTTCAACACGAGTTTGGATTTGAAGACTCGCCAACTTCAACACACGAGTTTTCTTACGAAGGCTCGCCAACTTCAAACAAATGA
>JANAVB010042618.1:38119110-38473300 GCA_029216955.1 Iris pallida
CTGAAGAGGACTTGCTCCCCTCTTAGGAATCCGGCGTCATGACGTGTTATGTCCGGATTCGTGTACTATTCGAGGATGGAGAATTTTATAGATAGTGTGATCAATGCCCACCTTGAGTTACTACTTGTATCATAGCTATACCCTCACCTCACGATGGGTATAGCTTGACCTGTGCTACTACTTGCTCCATAACTTACCATCCCGGCCGGGCCGAGTCCACGTACTTGTAGCCGGTCGGCTGGAAGCCTGATTATTGACCCATACCGTTCACATTATGCTATAATATTCGAGGTACTTTTATATTTATTACATCAGTTATATGATTTGCAGTTCAGCTTACTTTCCTGCATGATTTGTCCTGACATGATTTCCAGTTTACATATCCTGTTATACTTACATCTTGATATGATCATCTTGTACTCTATTATGATTGATTGTTAGAGCATTGTCATTACTATGGAATTTGTTGCCAACATTGTACTCGTTCATTTTTCTGACAGGATACCGTTATGATATATTTAGATGACATAGATGCGGACTGCTCTACCTACTATGGGTATGGTCAGGACGTAGAGTGTGACTAGTTGACACCCTTGGAGCCAGTGGATGATAGTACTTCTGTCTAGATCTTTTTAGCTAGGTTGACTGGACTGCGATCCAGCTAGCTTTCAGACTGTAGTTTTCTATGTTATATTTTGAGACCCTGAGATGTTATGTATATATCTGGGCTTGTGTCGGACACTGGACTTATTTTTATTTTCATCTATCATATGTATTTTCTTCTGAGCTATCTACCTTAGTTTTATTCTGTGATTGAGACTGTATTGTTATGTCACCTCCACTCGGAGTATATATACTGTACAGGTACCTTTATACTGTTAGTCGTAGTATTTACAGACATTATATACAGCGTTCTACTGCCGATACTGTGGCGTAGGCTGGACGTACCCACGTGCTCGTGCCCCTCATAAGGGTGCGGGTCGTGACACCTGCTCCTGGTTTTGACCCAGATTTCTATCAGCGATTTGATGAGTTCGTTGCCCTCTCAGCGCAACGTCATCAGTGCTTTGATGACTTTGTTGCACTTTCTGTGCAACGTCATAAGAGCTATATCGACTCTGAGTTTTGCCACATCACTCAGGCTCAGGTGATACGGAACAGCCTTGCTGATATCCACTGGAGCTTATCTCATGATCCCACTCATCCGATTCTGATGATTTGTCACCCCGGGTTTACTGGACCGAGGTTCGATGATAAGGCTACTTTTACTTACTTCGATCCTACCATGGCCTACTTTCCACCGGATGCTCCTGGAGGTAATGACACACCGTTATGATGTGGGACTTCAGTTGGTTTCATGGATGCTGCTACTAGATGATGATCATTGTAGTATTTTTTTATACTTGTCTAAACTGACGAGTTAGACTTTTAGACTTGTTTTGACAGTCATTTACTGTTGTGTTATGACTGATTATGATTATGTTAGTTGCACTTCAGTTGATTTTTTAATATCAGATTTTAGTTGTGTTACTGCTTTTCTTAGTTCATTTTTTCATGAGATTTGTTATCTGTGGAATTATTCTATCTCTGCCTTTGTTAAATGTTGAACATTATTGGCTTCACACATTACGGGGGAGTCGAAACATTTTGAACATGACAAAGGGGGGGGAGAAAAAGCACTTACCAAAACAATTTTTTTTCAAAAGCTTCACAGAACAAATCAGGTATTTTATTTCAATCAAGTACTTTAGATATATTTTGGTATAGACTCAAGTTTGTCATTTATCAAAATGGGAGAGATTGTTGGCCCATTCCTAAATAGTCACACCCGATTTTGATAAATCAACAATGACTTAAGTCAATACACAAAATATATAAACTGTTGCTAATATTTCAGGTCAAGTGAAATCAATATCAAGAGTGTACTACAACATCTGGAAGCATGTCAATCATCATTTCGAAGCATTCATGTATTGGAATCAGTCTGAGTTATTTTACAATTTATTATGTATTTTTATCATTATTGAGTCTAGGATACAAATTGTAAAATCGACTAGATATTACTGGATTAGGTTATCCACAGTCCACCTATGTAAAACGCCTGCCTATCCACCAAAATTCCTTATACCAACAATATTACATATCCTATGCAAACAGAATTGGACCAAACAATCTTCTAAGTATTGGATGAACTTAGACAGAACTCTGGCCGAGTTCTGTCCGAGTTTGGACCGAGTTCGGTCAGTTCAAATTCAAATTTTGTTGCCTCCAAATATGCATGCAACGTTCGTTTGCGAAATCTTTGCATCTGAACTCTGCCCGAACTCTGTCCGAATTCGGTCCTCGAAAACACCTATAAATAGAAGAGAATTTCTCATTTCAAATCACTCATCAATACATCTTCTCTTCTCTCTATCCATATTCAATAGTGTTTCCATTGATCTAAAGCTTTCACACTCCACCTATATATCTCTTAGCCAAAGTCAGTAACATCTATTTGATTTAGAATCTTTGGTTGTCAGAGTTGTAAAGAGGTCGTTCAAGTTTAGAACACATTTCTATTTTCGGAGCTGGTCGTGCACTCGTCGCCAAGCACGGTGTTGTGAAGTCGGTCGTACACTTGTCACCAAGTACGGTATTGTAAAGAGGCTGCAAGCTCTTAATTAGCTTGTGAATAGTAGATTAATAGTAGGCAAGAGTACCTGTGACTGGATTAGTCCTCCAAGAGGGAAACCAGTATATATCGCCATGTCCACTGAATTTGATTCTTTGATCTCTTGCTAAATTTATTTACTCTCTCTATTCACTGTCATAGTTATTTGCTTTTAATTTTTACTTGGTGACTATTCTCCGCTGCACTCGCACTCACTCTATTCACCCCCCTGTAGAGGTGCTCAACGGTCCTACATAAGATACCCGTTGAGGGGGTATACTTGATTCTCCGTTGGCCCTTGGATCGGGGCTGGTGGTGATAGGTGCCCTTGCTAGAGTGGTTCGAATGTAGAATACTGCCTGGGTTAGGATTTGCATGCAGGCAGAGAGGGTTTTGAGACTCCACTCAAGAGTGTCTCTGTGCTGTACGATGTCAAGCGCAGGAGCGTCTGATTCTTCTTCATCACCACCCCCTGCCATGTAAGCTGTCATGACATGGGTGGAAGTGGATGGATCGGTCGAGGCTTCGCTTTCGATCTCGCATTCCTGTAGAGGGGCTTCTTCTTCTAAGGCCTCGTGTTGGCTACCTCCAGCTACGTCAGGGTCGGTTTGTCGAAGCGCTTCTTCGTCTTTGAGGGCAGGATTGTCAGAGGTTTGACTACCCCCGGCTGTTGCTTCTGCCATGGCCTTGCTCCTTACTCGGGTGCATTCGTACACCCCTGGGGACGGGACTACTGTTTTGCTCTTCCTCAGCTGACTCTTGGATGCAGGGGCTGAGGATTTAGTGGTTGTCTTTCTCAAGGATGAGTAGGAATTGGATACAACATGACATGAAGTGATCTTGGGCTCCGCTTCGTCTTCAATTGGCACTTTCTTTTTGAGGCGACGTCGGATAGGTGCCGTAGATTGTAGTCACTGAAACAGGACTGCCTCTGTGGTGGAGCCGCTATTGTAATGCTCCAGTCCCAAAATACGTAGGACTAGGAACGTAGACATGCCAGCTGTATACATACGAAGTATACCCCAATATATGGAAACCTCGTTTGAATACATAAGCTGTAAATTGCAGTGAACCAAGAGTAATCTAATCTCATCCATAAAATGTAAGAATAAAAGATATCATATAATCAACTATGAATTGTCATTGGTACATGTAGATGGGCGGAGACAAATCCACTACCAACAAGTAAAGGAAAAATATATGGAAAATAAAATGAGTTTGGCGAGCGAAGCGAAGACGATCCAAGCGCAATCATCCTCGAAGAAATAGAGATGGTCACGGTTAGAGCTAGAACACCTGCGAAAGACAAGAGCACACACCTGGAGAGATAACCAGGTCCTCAGAGGGACGTAACAAGACACATAATATCATGCCGCATAAACTGAATAAATATTACTCAAATAAATAAGTCAATTGAATTATAACATGGTTCAATACACACCTATTGAACTAGCTTACCACCCCCCCAACCAAACAAGGACAGGAGATGGTAACTAATTCATGATGACGTATCCTTCCATGCTATGAATCCAATATGGTATCCGGACCCCAACAAGGTTCAATACCTTCTCATCGAAGTAGTAAGTCACACCTACAACCAAACAATGATAAGATGTGACGAACTAATCCGCGACAAGTTATTGTTCTAAGCTACAGTCAGATACAAGTACCCAAACCAAAAGTACTCATACCTAACGGATAAGGTAGCCTAACCGTTCTAAGTAAATGCAGTTTTAAGAACAGTTCATAGTCGCATAACTACCGGGTCAAGTCAAGAAAATACCAATGCAGTACCAGTAGCGAGTCACAACACCATATACTATTCCTCAGTACCGAGCGAGTCTATAGCATATAGTCTATCTATCGTTCCTCAGTAGCGAGTGAGTCTACGATAGATAGGGTGGTAGTCAACTTCCAATCATGTTCTTCCCGTCCAATGCCAACTCATAACTGCTAAGTCTTCTAGCATGCAATGCTATTAGCAGTTATTTCCTAACGCACGACTTATACGAACTGGTGGCCAGCCAATCACGTATGTCCGATCCTATATGTGACTCACAACAACGTAGTATAATTGTGTCAAGGCCTATGAATGCAACACACAAGGTGGTCTCTTAATTCTAGGTTTAATGTGTAAGAAAAATAATACACAGCAGGAAATATAAATGAACAGTAAGTTCTAACAGGTTATGCCATGTATCACAGTTTATTTACATAAAAAAATAATGAATAATGCATGAAATATGAGCTAAAATAAATAAACAGCAAATGACAAGGTGTCTTGCCTGAGGGTGGTGCGAGATGTAGCAAAATCCAACAGTCAAAATCGTCAACAAGAAAGTCAAAATCCACAATGAGCTCCGGATGCTGAAACAAACATCACGAACGAGTTTGGAATAAAAGATAGGCCCAGAAAACTCCTGTCCAAAAGTTAAATTCTGGAACAGGGGCAAAATCGTAATTTCGGATCAAAACGATGTCCGTCGTTGGACCCATTTTGCACCGAAATGTGTGCTAGTACCTACGGTCTCTAAAGTCATCAAACCACATGTCTACGGGTCCGGTTTGAGGAGACGAACTCAACGGTATGTCTAATTTTGGATTCCGATGAGCCGTGCACAAATTTGCCCGTTAGAGCGGGTCGCGGGCCCGCCAAATAGGTGTTCCACTCGACCTTCTTAGAATCGGACCAAACTTGGCATACGGGACCAGAAAAATGATACGGTCCTGCTGGCACAAGTTTCGTCTCGATACGACGATCGTATACGAAGTTATGGCCAAGTTTGCAAAAGGTCGATACGGGGGTATCTCGACGGATATGCACTGATTTCGTCGCGCACACGCAACGAAATCGAGTTCCGTCTGTTCCCATACGTCAGCAACACCCATACGTGTCTTCGATGTGTATAGTGCGTGACCATGTCGCCCGGTTTGTTGGAGCGCACGCCGTATCGGGAAGGTTTTTCTAATTTTTACAGTTTTCAAAACAAATTTTTCCGGATTTTCGACATCAAGTAATTTCATGTACACTAGATGAAAAATAGTTCTGCAAGAAGCATTTAAATCTCGTATAGGTTGTCTAAGAACTTGTTGAATTAGAATTTTGAATTGGTTGGTGGATTGGCAGTTGGCTGCCTTCAAAAGTGTGGGTCTGGACCGCTCGACACTCTGTTCTTGTGCAGAGTTTAACTCACTTCGGGTCAATTTTGTGAACAGGTTTTTTATAATAAACGAAGCTAATACTGGGATCTTTTAGGGGGTCATATTGGCTCTGCATGGGAGTTTACGGGAGGGAAAATCGAGGAGTATAAACAAAGAAAGACGCACGTGAAGGGGGGTACCTGGCAATGGGTTGCTACTACTGCCTTGTTGCAAGCGACGTCGGCCGGCGGCCAATGGCGGCGGCGCACGGCGAGCTGATGGCCAAGGACACTCGCATGAGTCCGAGGATGGCCTATTGTTGAGGGGTCGAGTTCTCAAGAGACCTATCGTTCATATTTTCTCTAAATATCCGATGTTATATGATCTCTCCGAATATACTCGGATTTCCAATTGGATGCAGACAAAAGATTTCAAGGAGATTGTGATGAGGATTCAGTTTTGAGAAAAGATTTGATATGGGATTTGGATCAAGATTTGAAATTTTCGGATTTGGTTTGGATTTTTGAATCCATCAGAGAATATCATTCTCTGTCTGCAATTGAATCGGGGGAATAGGGGTTTGCTGGCTCGCGAGATATTCATTTGAATATATCGCGAGTTGGTCAAAGTTTTTTTTTTCTTTCTAACTTATATATGCATATATATATATATACTTAAAATGAGTAAAAATATACAAAAAGGATTTCTAAATAAAGATAAATTAAAATAATAAGTAAATACATGTATTTTAGTATTTGCACATATTTTCCTATACTCCATTATTAAATCTAAGGAAAACACTTATTTTATTTATACAAAATACCTGTTTATATATAGAGACCAAAATTAGGCTAAAAATATGATACAATTTTTTTTGTAGAGAAATTACTATTCATCAAATAATAAAATTATAATAAAATTTCTATATGTATACCAATAAGTATATTTATTTTGTAGATACTCTCCATATTTACTTGATCACTAAAACATTTACAATAAATCCAACTGATAGAACTCTACTAACAGAGACGTCTCAATATTTTCATATATATTGAGTTGATAAATTATTTATCACATATAAGATAAAACTAGTAAATAAATATTTAACTCTATCTTTAATTCCGTAATGAAACTAATAAAATATTAAAGAAGAAAAAAATACAGTATAAATTTTAGGGGGTTTACATCCTACCCAACTTACAAGAATTTTGTTCTCAAAATTTAGGAATAATAGGGTAGGTAGGGTTGACGAAAGGAAGAGTAATTTTAAGGCGAGAATATAGCCACATGAGTCGGTTAGTGGCTATCTACATTTCGTGTATATAAAACTAATAGGGCAACTAAATGTGATACTTTGAGTCTATCTATCAAGTACAATGTCTGGTCTTTCTAAAGTATGTAAAGTCCACAACAAAAAGGGTTCAAGGACGATGCTATTTAGTACAAAATACGAGGTTCATAGGCGACGGAAATAATTCAAATGAGAGTTGTCAATGCTGTTGGGATGAGACTCTAAGGCAAGTTTACTATGTCTCCATCCACGTAGAATGATACATGGAAAGCGAACCAAAGTGCAATAGGTTGATCAGACCATCATGCACCGGTTTTGATTAGAAAATATGTTAGTGTGTGCACCCAATAAAATATGTCGTGATCAAGCTCGGAAGAGATAAGCTTGCAAAACAAAGGCTAAATTAGCAGCATCAAATTGTTGAAATATAAGTAAGGGAGGTAATGATGAAGGAAATTAAATAGTCCACGATCCTTTAAAATCAAGTCTTGTCCGAAGTGTGGGCCTATGCAGTTGGCTTGGTTGGCTAGCTAAGTTAGTGTCCTCTGAATTTATAGTCTGAGTAGACTTATCAACATGGGTCATAAGGACAAGGCTTTGTTGGGCCATGAGGTATTCTATCCAACTTATAAATGTTTAGCTAGTAGTGTGATGGGACAATGGGTCAAACAATCAAGATAAAGCACGAATTTAAGCATTTAAGGAATTAAGTAGAACAAAATCACATGTCGGGTCGAAAGAATTTAGTCGAGGTTGAGTCCCTATCCGTAGTCGAAAATATATTGGTATCATGGTAGAGGTTATAGTTTAGTCATTTTGACCAGAAAGTCATATCAAAAAAATAGAGTACAAGGAGACGTGTTTTAGTGGGACATGATATACCTAGATGATGGTGAGCTCGTCTAGATCTTGTGTATGGAATTTGTTTGAAGGTAACAGCGGGTCTCGTGCTCCGAATAGCAAGGTCACGATCGAGGACACCAAATGATCTAAATAGAAAGTGGGTGTTCATGAGGCACTAATTTATCATCTAGTGAAACCAATTTATCCTAATCAATTGGTAAAAGAAGTTAAGAGGGCATTCAATCTATAATCTCCAAAAATTTCTCTCTCAAAATTAAAACTAGGGCACAAATTTATGATTGATAAAGTTAGAAATATTCCAAGTCGTGGCATCATACCTTGACTTGATATCAAAAGGTAACAGATAACATGATGCGGTGGATATAAATCAAGGACGAAGTGATTTCGAATAGATGGAAGGATATTGTGTTTGTCATCCTTGTGTTCCCATGGGAATTCTCCTGGCATGAAACACTATAATGACATATAAACCGAGGACATGGGCCATTTCACATATATAAGGTCTAGAAAAAGGTATCTAACTCTAAGGCATGTCTTGGAAATCCTTTTTGACCAAATCCTTGATCGTTATTCTACACAAGTCTGGCTATGATACAGTTTATGGGTTTACTAAAGATGTTATAGGTAGTACCCTGCAGTGCAATTGCTAACTCTTAATCCCAATGTGTTTAGGATGAACGAGATAACTATTCTATGCATGGATATGACACAAATGAAGGTGAATCAATAATGTATTAACTAGAATAATACCTGTGGTATCTGTCAACTCGGGAAGGGTGTCTAGCACTGTCATGGTGAATGCTTGTCCTTGCCTCAGATTATTCATCTCTTCGCTAGCAGGCCTATACTCTGGTGTCTGACCCACCAAGGCTGGTCCCTCCTGATATTCTTCTAAGGAAAGTGGTTGTGGTGCACCTGGCCCGAGAGTTATTGGCCCTTGTAACTGTTGCTGTGATGGTGTTGGAGCTAAACTGGGTATGGCATGTCGGTTGGGACAATCTCGAAGTTTATGTCATTGGAACCGCAATTGAAGCAACACTTAAGTCGCCGACGACAGTCCTTCTGCTGGTGCCCTCTTCTTCCACAAAACTGGCAGGTTATTGTACTTGGAATTTGGTAGGGCACGACTTGTTGTTGATATTGCACAGTAAGTCATCGTTCAGGGCCACCTGAACCAAGTTGAACTGGAAAGTCTATTGGGGCATTGTATCTTTGAGTTTGTTGTGCTTCCTTGTGAAGGATCTCCTGACTTCTAGCTTCTTCTAATACTGCGGCGTGTAAAATTCTGGATTGCATAGTGGTGTGTGTTTAAAGCTCGGGTCCTAACCCATTATGAAACCTTTTTGCCTTCTCCTTCTCCGTTGGCATCAATCCCTCAGCAAATCTGCTTAGTCGGCTAAATTCTACATTATACTCGTCAACCGAGTTGTCGCCTTGTTTGAGGTGGAGGAACTGATCATACAATATATTTCGAGCAGCAGTTGGAAAGTACCTCTTGTTGAAGAGTTTGTAGAACTCTTCCCATGACTGATTGGTACCCAAGCGCCTCTCCTCCGCCTTCCGCCAATGATGGGCATTGTCCTCGAATAATAAATCAACTGCGGTCATCCAATCTTCTTTAGGCAACTGTGATGCCCTTAACTTCTTCTTGGTGCTGATAAGCCATGAAGATACTTCTAGTGGGCCTTCGGTACCTTTGAAGGTCTTCGGCTTCATTAGGGTAAAATCTGAAATACTACCTACGTATGAATGGGGCCTTGGTGGAGGTGCTTAGGCTGGTGGTGGAGATGGGGGTCTATTAAGTGGGACCATCACGTCTTGTCTCAATAGCTCATTTTGCTGCCACTGAGCCCGCAATAGAGTATAAAGGAACCGATTGGTATCATCTCCATCAATCGGGGGCATAGGCATCTGCGGTCCAGCTTGAGGTAGATTCTGATGAAGGGGTGGTGGAGTATACCCTTCCTGGGGTATAGGGGTCTGCTGAACAGGCTAGACTAACTGGGGTTCAGAGGCTTGGGGATGCTGGTGAGTAGGTGGGGTCGTCTGGTCTGGCTGAGAAGGCATGGTTGAGGTTGCTATAGGTTGCTGTGAGTGAATTTGCTCCTCTTAGGCTGCCATGTTTCCTGGTGTGACGGCAAGTGGAGCAGCGCTATCGCTATGAGGATTCATTTTCTGACAGGAGATAGAATTTTTGTTAGAATAATTTCAAGCTAGATGCAAGTCAAGCAATCAAATGAGAGTTTGAAGAGGAATCAAGGAAGGTATCAAACATGTGGATGAGATTCCTAATTTCTAATCCTATATGCAGGCTCGTATCAGCACAGTTATGTAGCCGATACGATATGCTCTGACCTGCATGGACCACCACAAAAACCTGTAACGCCCCAGTCCCAAAATACGTAGGACTAGAAACGTAGACATGCCAGTTGTATACATACGAAGTATACCCTAATATATAAAAACCTCGTATGAATACATAAGCTGTAAAATATAGTGAACCAAGATTAATCTAATCTTATCCACAAAATGTAAGAATAAAAGATATCATATAATCGTCATTGGTACATGTAGTTGGGCGGAGACAAATCCACTACCAACAAGTAAAAGAAAAATATATGGAAAATAAAATGAGTTTGACGAGCGAAGCGAAGACGATCCAAGCGCAATCATTCTCGAAGAAATAGAGATGGTCACGGCTAGAGCTAGAACACCTACGAAAGACAAGAGCACACACCTGGAGAGATAACCGTGTCCTCAGAGGGACGTAACAAGACACATAATATCATGCCACATAAACTGAATAAATATTGCTCAAATAAATAAGTCAATTGAATTATAACATGGTCCAATACACAACTATTGAACTAGCTTACCATTCCCCCAACCAAACAAGGACATAAAATGGTAACTAATTCACGATGACGTATCCTTCCATGCTATGAATCCAATATGGTATCCGGACCCCAACAAGGTTCAATACCTTCTCATCGAAGTAGTAAGTCACACCTACAACCAAACAAGGACAAGATGTGACGAACTAATCCGCGACAAGTTGTTGTTCCAAGCCACGGTCAGATACAAGTATCCAAACCAAAAGTACTCATACCTAACGGATAAGGTAGCCTAACCATTCTAAGTGAATACAGTTTTAAGAACAGTTCATGGTCGCATGACTACCGGGTCAAGTCAAAAAAATACCAATGCAGTACCTTAGTAGCGAGTCACAACACCATATATTATTCCTCAGTACCGAGCGAGTCTATAGCATATAGTCTACCTATCGTTCCTCAGTAGCGAGCAAGTCTACGATAGATAGGGTGGTAGTCAACTTCCAATCATGTTCTCTCCGCCCAATGCTAGCTCATAACTGCTAAGTCTTCTAGCATACAATTCTATTAGCAGTTATTTCCTAACGCACGAGTTATATGTACTGGTGGCCAGCCAATCACGCATGTCCGAGTCCTATATATGACTCACAACAACGTGGTATAATTGTGTCAAGGCCTATGAATGCAACGCATAAGGTGGTCCCTTTATTCTAGGTTTAATGTTAAGAAAAATAATACATAGCCGGAAATATAAATGAACAATAAGTTCTAACAGGTTATGCCATGTATCACAGTTTATTTGCATAAAGAAAATAATAAATAATGCATGAAATATGAGCTAAAATAAATAAACAGCAAATGGCAAGGTGTCTTGCCTGAGGGTGGTACGAGATATAGCAAAATCTAACAGTCAGAATCGTCAACACGAAAGTAAAAATCCACAATGAGCTCCGGATGCTGAAACAAACATCATGAATGAGTTTGGAATAAAAGATATGCCTAGGAAATGCCTGTCCAAAAGTTAAATTCTGGAACAGGGGCAAAATCGTAATTTTGGGTCAAAACGATAACCGCCGTTGGACCCATTTTGCACCGAAATGTGTGCCAGTACCTACGGTCTCTAAAGTCGCAAACTACATGTCTACGGGTCTGGTTTGAGGAGACGAAATCAACGTAATGTCAAGTTTTGGATTCCGATGAGCCGTGCATAAATTCGCCCGTTAGAGCGGGTCGCGAGCCCGCCAAATAGGCGTTCCAATCGACCTTCTCAGAATCGGACCAAACTTGGCATACAGGACCAAAAAAATGATACAGTCCTGCTGGCGTAAGTTTTATCTCGATACGACGATCGTACACGAAGTTATGGCCAAGTTTGCAAAAGGTCGATACGGGCGTATCTCAACGGATACGCAATGATTTTGTCGCGCACACGCAACGAAATCGAGTTCCATCATTTTTCACACGTCAGCAACACCCATACGCGCCTTTCGATGCATATAGTGTGCGACCACGTCGCCCGGTTTGTTGAGGCGCACGCCGTATCGGGAAGGTTTTTCTAATTTTTACAGTTTTCAAAACAAGTTTTTTCGAATTTTCGACATCAAGTAATTTTATGTACACTAGATGAAAAATAGTTTTGCAAGAAGCGTTTAAATCTCGTATAGGTTTTCTAAGAACTTGTTGAATTAGAATTTTGAATTGGTTGGTGGATTGGCAGTTGGCTGCCTTCCTAAGTGTGGGTCTGGACCGCTCGACACTCTGTTCTTGCGTAGAGTTTAACTCGACTTTGGGTCAATTTTGCGAACAGGTTTTTCTATAATAAATGAAGCTATTACTGGGATCTTTTAGGGGGTCATATTGGCCTTGCATGGAAGTTTACGTTAGGGAAAATCGAGGAGTATAAACGAAGAAAGACGCGCGTGAAGGGGGTTACCTGGCAATGGGTTGCTGCTATTGCCCTATTGCTGGCGGCGTCGGCCGGCGGCCAATGGCGGTGACGCACGGCGAGCTGATGGCCGAGGACACTCGCAGGAGTCCGGGTATGGCGTATTATCGAGGGGTCGATTTCTCAAGAGACCTATCGTGCATATTTTCTCTAAATATCCGATGTTATATGATCTTCTCGAATATACTCAGATTTCCAATTGGATGCAGACAAAAGATTTCAAGGAGATTGTGATGAGGATTCGGTTTTGAGAAAAGATTTGATGTGGGATTTGGATCAAGATTTGAAAATTTCGGATTTGGTTTAGATTTTTGAATCCATCAGAGAATATCATTCTCTGTCCGCAATTGAATCGGGGGAATAGGGGTTTGCTGGCTCGCGAGATATTCATTTGAATATCTCACGAGTTGGTCAAATTTTGTTTTTTCTTTCTAACTTATATATGCATATATATATACTAAAAATGAGTAAAAATATACAAAAAGGATTTCTAAATAAAGATAAATTAAAATAATAAGTAAATACATATATTTTAGTATTTGCACATATTTTCCTATACTCTATTATTAAATTTAAGGAAAACACTTATTTTATTTATAAAAAATACCTGTTTATATATAGAGACCAAAATTAGGCTAAAGATATGACACCATTTTTTTAGAGAAATTACTATTCATCAAATAATAAAATTATGATAAAATTTCTATATGTATACCAATAAGTATATTTATTTTGTAGATACTCTCAATATTTACTTGATCACTAAAACATTTACAATAAATCCAACTGATCGAACTCTACTAACACAGACGTCTCAATATTTTCGTATATATTGAGTTGATAAATTATTTATCATATATAAGATAAAACTAGTAAATAAATATTTAACTCTATCTTTAATTCCATAATAAAACTAATAAAATATTAAAGAAGAAAAAAATACATTATAAATTTTAGGGGGTTTACAGCTATTTTGCAACAACAGCAGTTGATGGTGACCATAGCACAGGTGTGCCCTGCGAGGGGCACATTGTGCTTATTGGTCAGATCTTCTGATCTGCGTTTGTGACTGATCACATTATGCAAATCATGATGGGAGAGTTTCAATTTAACATTCGCCTCAGGCGCATGGCAAGGCCAAGCACCGGGGTGGTCATGTGAATGCTGTACCCCCTGATCTGGTTCACGCGCATGAGATACGTCCAGATCATTGGTAGAGGAACAACATTTATTGCAACTTGATTTCACTTCATACGTGTCACCCAGGTGGGCGTATGGACTCAACATCGCAGTTGCCCAGCCAGACTTGGTTCAGAACGCTTTAGATGCTCCCAAGCGGGACAGGGACTTTGAGAGTCGACCCGTTTCTGGCACAGATGCACCCGAGTCGACTCTGTATAGCTTACCATCAGCAACATGCATGATTTTGAACAAATGCTTCTGGTTTACTGTTGGCATAACACATTCGTGGCGCATGGCCTATGCTGTCATAGATTTCTTTGTACTCGCCTGCGAAGGCACATAGTACTCAGAATCCAATTGTGCCTCGCCATGACAGCGAGTGAGTCTGTTGAAGATAGACATTCTTTCCTGCGCACCAGAGCTCATACGCTGGAGATTGGTTGTACCTCTGCTCCGTTGGCGCATCTTCTTCGGCTGGAAAGAAGACAGTTGGGAAATACAGACAAAACTGCGGTTCCCAGATAGATGTACGGCACCAGTGGGTGCATCATTGTTGCTGAGAGCGCCAGCAGGAAGGGCCAGCTGTGGTGGTGTATCCCCTTCAGTGATGGTGCCAGGCGCATCGGACTTGCACACCCAGACTTAGTGAGTCTTCTTCGGCTTTGGCAGCCGCTTCGAAGGACTCGCGCTGCCTTTAGAGATGAACTCCTCATACGCCTGTTGATTGAGATACACCACAAGTATTTTGTGGGGGAGCCGAGTTTGATGTCGTCAGATTGTAATACAACTTTCTCGTTGGAGGAGAAAGAGTTCTCCAGCAGAGTCGCCAGCTTGTTTGCCATTAAAACTCTTTGGGATTGATGTTTTTAATTACAAATAGAATAGAGTACAATATAGGACTTAGATGTAGCCCTACGAGTACACTTTTGTTTTTATCTGGGAACTGTGTTGATGGAGCAAGTGGTAATACGTTGACTCTATTGACGATCTGACGACGATCTTGAGCTCTCTGAAGGTCTGGGTTGCTTTAGATGCCGGAGCATTACGAGAAGAAGTGGGCGTTAAGTGTCTCTTATGGCCTCTATATGTGGATATAACAGTCTGTTTGTATATCTCTCTCTCTGTCTGTGTGTCCCTCTGTCATGAAGGAGTGATCCTTCTATTTATAGATAGCAGGCTGGCTGGTCATGTACGCAAATGTCGAATGCGCCTGGACGTGGGAACGCCACGTGGCTGATGCTAGCGGGGGCGCATGGACGATGCACCCCGAGTTGTAGTGGAATTTGCTCGAACTGCTTCATTGGGCTGCGGAGGAGCTGACACGTGGCAGTTGCTGAGATTTGGTTGTTGCTGAGATATTGGGTGGTTAGTACCTATTCCTTGAGTAGAACTGAGTCAAAGGACGCATGGCGTATCCCTGTGGCTCAAAGATCTCGATTTTGGAGGAGAGTGATCTATTGGGGTGCGCCTGGGATCGGGCGCATGGAGGCGACTTAGTCCTATGATTTGTAGGTATCATAGACAAGTCTGGACACATGGCTTTTGAGACGCATGCAGATCTTCGTATCAGGGTGCACCTAGGATCAGGCACAGGGGAGACGACTTGGTCTCATGACTTTTAGGAGTCATGAGCAAGTCCAGACGCATGGCTTTTGAGGCGCATGCAGAGCTTAGTCCTCTGTTGCTTGAGATCAAAATGAGCTGAGGGGCGTATGACCGCTGGAGCACATGTCGTCTTCTGGGCACATGGCCATAAGGCGCATACAAATGATCGATTGGCCACGTAGCAGTTGTTGCCAACCCAAGGTGTAATGATGGTGCTGACATCAGCAGCTCTTTATTTTCTGCAAAGGGCTGCTGATTGGACGGCTCTTGGAATGCGTTGCCGCCTTTGTTATTCAGCATTAAATGCTTGATGGTGATTAGTTTAAAGAGGGTGCATCGGTTAGTGCCCCTTTAGGCGCATAGGTCTGGCCCATTTGGGCGCATTCCTAAAGAGCGCATGATGTTGATGGCGCATCAGCCAGGTGTCACGTCCTCTTTGGCCCGTCAGTTGAGTTCTTCGAGGCTTTGATTTAGCTAAATACGAGGAGACAGATTCATTTTCTATTACTGCAGATTTATTGCATAGAATTTGGAAAGTTGGTCATTTGACACTCGGGTGTAGGCTGCCAGTGCTTATAAATAGTCGCATGAAGGAAAACTTTGCTTCTATTCTTCATTTCGACTTGAAGATGAACTTGGCCGGAGCTCCGCCTTGGCGAACTACCGAACTCAGTTTTTGTAGAAGTCTTGATGACGAGCTCTTCCCGAGGGTGAAGATGCGTTGCCCCAGTCTTCCCGTCGCTCCGAGCTTCCATGATAGTGTTTGTTGCACCCAAATATCAGGATCGTCGAGTCCCGACACAGGACGATGGTGTCTGTTGCAACCAAAGATCAGGGCGGCCGCGCTCTGTCTTTCGTTATGCTTGAAGCTCCACAGGCTGCAGAGTGTGCATGTTGCTTCCGAAGACCGAGGCGTCATGTCGCGATCTTTGTCGGGCTAGGAAGGCTCCTCCTCCTTCTAGACAAGGGCTGATTGGCTCTGATGCGCCTGTGCCATAATGACGAGACGAGGCACTAGGATGAGACATCAGAGTGATGCGCCTGGATGTAGCTTTAGGATCTTTCTTTTTGTAGAAGTTCTCCTTTGTAAAGCCTTTTTTTTAGACATGTAATAGACTTTCATATGAAATAAAAGCCTTCTTTTGATGTCTATACTCTTGCTGTCCTTTGTTGTGCCAAGTACTTTGTTTGAACTCCTTGGCGCATGTTTGAGTCTAGCCGTATAGTGTTAAGCGCATAGGGATTCTGGCCTATAGATGCGCCTGAAATTCTATGCTTCTACACCAATGACCGGATGATCACTAGGTTTGGAAATGAGTTTCCAAACTTGATTCCGTTCAAATTGGTTTACTTTCTCTTGCATTGCAAAAATCTAAACTTTATCATTAAAAGCTTCTACAACATTCTTAGGTTCTATTTTAGAAATAAATACAACATTTGCAACTATATCTCTAGTGCTTGAACGAGTACTTACGCCTTTCAATACATCACCTACTACCAATTCTTCTGGGTGGTGTAAACTGCAATCGCTTCGGTAGACTTTCTAGGTACGAGGTAGGTGTATCCTCAAGTGTTTTGTCTGAGGGAGTTTTCACATCTTCATTGTCACTGTCGTTGCGTTGACTGTTCATCTCATCGAAGGTGACGTTTATTGATTTTTCAACAACAAGTGATCTTTTGTTGAATACTCTGTATCCTTTTCTCCTTGCAGAATATCCCAAAAATATGCCTTCATCAGCTTTTTTATCAAATTTTGCTAAGTTAACTTTAGTGTTTAAGATAAAACATCTGCAACCAAATACTTTGCTGATGTTAGTTCTATTGAACCATAATTCATACGGAATTTTCTTGGAAATTGGTCTAATAAGAACTCCATTTAATACATGGCATGCTGTATAAACAGCTTCTGTCCAAAAATACTTTGGAAGATTATGCTGGTTAAGCATTACTCTGGCCATATCGCCAAGAGTTCTATTCTTCCTCTCCACAACGCCATTCTGTTGAGGAGTTCTAGGATAAGAGAATTCATGTGATAAACCATTTGAATCATAAAATGTTTTAAAGTCATGGTTGTCAAATTTTCCTCCATGATCACTTCGAACACGAGTAATCATGAGTTATTTCTCATTTTGTACCTTTTTTTACAAAAAAAATACAAATTCAGAAAAGGACTCATTTTTATTTGCAAGAAAGAAATCCAAGTATATCGTGAATAGTCACCAACTCTACTTGGTCCAAATAAGTTCATATGTAATAATTACAGTTGTCTAGAGATAGTTACAGCATTTATCGATTTGAAAGATGATCTAGATGCCTTGTTCTTTTGACATTCGACATAGACGTCTTTCTTTAATGTAATATCGGGTAAGTCTCTTACCAGTTTCTTTGTGAAAAATCTTGTAATAGTGTCCATGTTCGCATGTCCAAGACGCATATGCCATACCCAGCTTCCGTCTTGAGATGTGAGTAGATATTTTTTTGTACCAATACTACTTTCTGAAGATATAATACATATATGTTGTCATCTTTTATCCCTTTAAAGGAAATTATTCCGGAAGTTTTATCATAAACAAAGCATTTATCCTTAACAAAATTAATTTCGTAACCATGATCAGTCAATTAACTAATACTTAGCATGTTATGTTTTAATTCTGTTACTAAACATACATTTTTAATAATGGGAGAGGGATAAGTATCTATGTCGCCAACTCCAATTATATGTCCTTTCAAATTATTTCCAGAGGAGACATAGCATTCTTTCTTCATCGATAGAGTTGCAAACAAAGTGTTATCGCCCATCATAAGTCTAGAGCAACTACTATCGAGGATCCACTTGCTTCTAGTGGTAGGAGGAAGGTCCACCTACAACACAATTTGAAGATGTAACCTTTGGTACCCATTTCTTGAGGGTCCGATTTGTTAGCTTTTGGAACCCAAACATATACATGCATATCTACAAGCTTTCTAATCTTGAATTGATGTGATACATGTCCTTTTATACTACAATAATGATATATAGTAGAAGTGTTAATGCTAGGTGAAGTTCGAAGATCATGTTTGTGTGTTTTTGAAGACGTGTATGACTTCTTGTGTGGAAAAGTATATATGAATGCTTGACTTCTAGCAGTTCTAGTAGTGTTAGCCGTGATGTGTTTATGCTTAACCTTGTGATTTGTGCTCACTTGTGTTACAGGCTTGACAACCTGTTTACCCAACTTAATCTTTAACTTTTTAGAGATATCACATGCTTCAGTGTACTTGGGCGTGAGTGCATCTAACCTATGAGTAGGAATGTTATACTTCTTTTTCTCTAGTTCATATAGTTCATTAAGTTTTACATTTTCTTGATTAGTCTTCTTAAGCTTTTCAAGAGTGTCATATAAACTCAGTTTTAAAGAAGTAACATCATCCATGTTACTAGAAGAGTTTCTAATATCTTCTAGCATTTGAGATTGCTTAGAAAACTCAGATTATACAAAATTTAGCTCTTTTTTGGCATTTTTATACAAATCTATTAGTTTTCTTTGATCTTCTAATAGAGCAGTGAAGGCATCAGACAATTCAATAAATGTAAATTTTTTATAAAGAGGGTTCGAAATTACCTTAGCATCCGTAGCCAAGAAACATAGGTTTGCTGCATTGCGAGATTTTTCTTCTTCATCGGAATCGCTCGCCTCAATTTCACACCAGATGCTGGTATTAGCATAATTTCTTGTCGAAGTCCTTCTTTTGCCTGATTGATCATATTTTCTTTCTTTCTTACAACATGACAATCTTTCTTAATGTGACCTATCTTTTTATAGCTATATCAGATTGGTTTTTCGTCATCCCAGGAATCTTTCTTCTTTTTATTCGTTTTCTCATGCTTAAGAAATCTTCTGAAGTTCTTTGTCATGAGGGCCATTTGCTCGTTGTCTGATCTATTGATTTCACTCCCATCATCGGATGCTGTCTTATGGTGTGCTTTGAATGCTATGGCCTTCTCCTTTGGTGTTGTCTCTTCAAAATCTTTAAGGTCTAGCTCATGTGTCATAAGCTTTCCTATGAGAGTTTCAAGAGTCATCGTAGTGAGATCGTTTCCTTCAATAATGGTCGTTACCTTGGATTCCAGTTCTTGGTCAGCCCATGATGTACCTTTCGAATATTTTCATGATTGTTTTATTCTTTTCCAAGGGAAGATAACAGGTAAACAATATCTAAAAACCAGTAAACATATTTGTAATAGTCTCATTAGGCTTCATTTTGAAGGCCTCATACTCTTGTGTTAGTCGTGAGATTTTGGACTCCTTCACTTGTGAAGTCCCTTCATGAGTTACCTCAAGAAGTTTTCAAACCTCATGAGATGTGACATATGTTGATACTCTATTAAACTCAGTTCTATCTACAGCACAAAGCAAAGCATTAATGGCTTTTGCATCAAGATTTGCTTGTTTCTTTTCATTGTCGGTGTACTTGTCATGTAGTTTTTTAACTAGATTCTCATCTACTAATAAGTAGTGGTTTCTTGTAACCATCGATGACAATCGACCATAAATCGAAATCAAGAGACTTGAAATAAATGCTCACTCGTGTCTTCCAATATGTGTAGTTTGTGCCATTAAATAGGGATGGCCTATTTGTAGACTGGCCTTCACCATTGATAGTGTATAGGGATGCCATATCTCAAGGAGATTTCAATTCAACTAGAGAGAAACCGTGATCTGATACCAATTGTAGGATCAATGGCACCTCTAAAGGGGGTGAATAGAGTGTAGCAAAAAAATATTTCCAATAAAAATTAAGCAGGTAAAGGCAGATATAAGTAAATAGGTTAAATTACAACTTGATACCCTCAACTGTTACTGTTTTTCAACTTAATATCCTATCTCAACTTATATTTCTAACTTGATATCCAATTTTCCCTTTATTCCTAAACTATCCTCCCCCAGCTGCTACTTCCACCCCCTCTTCCCGCGGCTATCCCGCCCTTCCTCCCTCTGGTGACCACCCCCTAGCACCCGTCTCCGGGCCCGACGACCCACCCTACCTGTCCTCAAGCGCCGCCACACGCTGTCCAGCGCGCCCCCATGCTTTGTCCCGTGCCTGCTCGTGCGCTGCCCAGCTTGCCGTGCCCCCGAGGATCCCTACGCCCGCCGTCCGCTGCCACCGCAGCCGGAGAGAGAGAGTGGGGTTGGGGGAGAAGAGAAGGGATAATTTGGTCTAAATTTTTTTAGGTTATCAAGTTTGTACCTATAAAATTGAGGGTATCAACTTAAAAATTTGTGATAGTTGAGGGTATTAAGTTACAATTTAGCCAAGTAAATACTTTAATGCAGTGAAGTAAAGCAGTATTTAAATAAGACAAGAAAGCAACGCGCAGACACTGAGGTCTATACTGGTTTCCCTCTGAGAGGACTAGTCCAGTCGCGAGAACTATTGCCCGCTATTAATCTACAATTTGAAATAGAGGTTACACCGTATGCTTTACTCCAAAGAATACGCCAACTTCAACATCATCTTGTTTTAATCCGAAGCTCACGATCAAACTTCAACACCTTTCTGAAGAAAGCTTTTATACTCTAAGCTTGTACAACTCGAATACTCCTAATCGAAAACCACCGGCACTCAGAGGAATAGGAGTTGTCTTGGAAATAGGAAGATTGAAGATTTTTGTAGATAAGAAGACTTTATAATAGATAGAGAAGATGCAGAATGAATGAGTTATTAGAAATGACAAATTCTTCTCTATTTATAGGAATTTATAGACCAGAGTTCGGGCAGAACTCAGTTAAGGCAACAATCAATATTTTGAACGTTAGAGATCCAAAGGAATAGGAATGTGCTGCTGACCAGGACTGAACCAAGGGGGACCGAGTTCGTTCAGAACTCGACTCGAATACGGCTAAGAAGATTTCAGACCTAGTTTTGATTTTAGTAAGGATTTTTGGATGAGTAGGAGTTTAGGATTTGGTTTGGGTCAAAAGTATGGATTTGTGAGAATAGACTGACTCACAAATTATCTAGACAAAAATAAAAATAAAATACAGAATAAAGTAGAAAATATGCTTGATTATATTTGTTGTGATCTTCTGTCTTTTAATCAAAGTCTGAGTTTATGTCAACTATCGAAATCAGGTTGAACATGGCTGTATGGGCCAACAGATTACCTCTAGCCATTTCAAGAAATGGCGAAGCCGTCCACTTTAGCATTAGAACTTTCGATACCATTTCAAATCAACTTGGCACATAAAAATTATCCACAAATTAAGTTGTTGTCTTTAGACTTAAATGTCGCACCAATCTCATAATCATCTAAATGGGTGCTAAAAGTGGGCACTTCTAGCCATTTAATAGTAATGACGAAGCTGTCCACTTTTGCATTAAAATTTTGCTTAGCGCTTGTTTGGTAACTAGGATTTGGATTTGGAAATTCAAATTTTAAATTCAAATCCAAATCAAATCATGAATTTTAAAATCCAAATCCATGGTTGGGTAAACAAGAATTTTGCCATTGGATTTGATTAAAATCAAAATCCATTGTCTGGATATGGAAATAAAATTTTCCATTGTATTATAATAAAATATTAATTAACTAAAATTATAATTATGATTAATATATTAATTTATTAAGACTATTATAAATATTTATTAAAAAATTAATAATTAAGATCATAACTATGATTATAATTATAATTAATTAATTATTAATTAAGATTACAATAAAATATTAGTTAATAATTAAATTACTTAATTATTATAAGTATGCTTATAATTATAGTTAGGATTAATAATTAAATAATTATTAAATATGATTAAAATAATGACTATAATTATGATTACTAAATTATTAATTAAAATTATAATAAATTACTAAATTAATAAACTATTAATAAATAAATTAATAATTAATAATTATAATTATAATAATGACTAATGTAATACTAGTTAAGATTATAATTAGATATTAATTAAGATTATAGTTATTATTATTAAATTATTAATTAATTATTATAATTATGATTAATAAAGATATAAATTATTATTAGTATTATAATAAAATTATAATTAACAAACTATTAACTAAGATTATAATTATGATTAATAAATTAATTATTAATTATAATAAAATATTAATTAATAAAATAATAATTATTTATTCACGTGGTGAACTTACTTATATTAATTAAGAATAAAATAATTCATACATAAAATAATAATTAACTATTAGTTTATTTTTAATATATTATTTAACTTATTATTGATTAGTATTAACTAAATATTTAATAGAACAATAAAATTATTAAAAAAACAAATCCAACTTTTTTTCTTCAAAATCCAAATTTTGGATTTGGTACCCACTTTCCATATCCGAATCCAACTACAACCAAACATAGGATTTCATGTATTTGACTCCAATTCCATAAAATCTTGAAATTCGACTCCAAATCTGATTTACCAAATAGCCCCTTAGAGGTGATACCTCTAGGCCATTTCAAGAAATGACGAAGCAGTCCAATGTAAGCATTAAAACATCCATCCGGCTACATCTCCTACAACAACAAAGAAGTATGCATCATCATTTGACTAGATCAATAGGTACTATTGGAATGTAAGCCATGAAGTTCATATGCATGCAGAAGAACATAAGTTTAAGAACAGATGCTAAGTTTTATAGAATAAAAAAATTTATAAACCCAAATATCAGCAGTTTAAGTTGAACTAGATCAGTAAGTAGTCGTAGAAAATGAAAGACAAAAAGCATGTTGGAAGGTTAACTGAAAGCTAACTTAAATTGAACTAGAAGCTAATTAGTTTCTAAACCTCTATATCAGAAGTTTAAGGGTCTGCCTGGTAATGGTGTATTTATCGGCTTTGGAATGTTTTTAAACCCACCGTTTAGGAAAATTCATGCTTGTTAATTTTTTTGAACCACCGGATTTGGTAGGCTCAAAAACCACCCAAGATCGGTCTAATGGATTTTTGGGTGGCTTTATAAACACCCAAAATCGGTAGATTTTGGATGACTTTATTATTTTATTCTATTTATATCCTCGCAAAAAAAATATAAATATAACTACTAATAGCTAAACCATATTTCTTTCTTTATGAGTTTCTCTTTCTTCTTTCATGTGGATGCTCTTTTCTTTCCGATTGAAGGAAAATCAATGAACTTCTACTTGTCTTTGGAGCTCCATTGGGTGCAGTTCTTAGAGAAGAATACAGGAAAGGATTTTTGATGTAGGGGTTACATTTTCGTCCATAAACTCGTATCAAAAATAACTTTTTTTATATATGAACATAAAGGTAATTTTATTATTATAAAAAACTTTCAGAACCGCTGGTTAACGAATTATCAAGCATGGACTGGACAGGTTTAAAAGCTGCAACTTAAAACCACCAAAAATTGGGCCCCTCATAACCGTTCATTTCTGCTATTCTAAAAATATCTCATAACCGCTACCCCATAATTATCAAGCAGACCCTAAGTTGAACTAGGTAGTATCAGAATCTATAAGCAGTGAAGGAGAAAAGCATGTTGAAGAACAGAAGCACATAAGAAGAAAAGAAACAGTACAAGAGACGGAAAAAAAAAAAAACCAAGTCGTCTATGCTAACACTGCAAGACACCTGAAGCTTGAGAAGAGGCAGATGCAATTATTAGTTGTTGCAGAATAAGGACCCCAAAGAAGAAACATCAAAATGAGCTACAATTCGTAACTAAGTGAACTATGGGTAACATTTTTTTTCTTGCTAGGGAATTTTGATATATCACATTCTTCAATTACCAAGATAATAAATGACATGTAAATTAGGAGATTCATAATGTTGGGATCCAGTCTCGATTCGAGGTACTGGAATGACAGTTTGGCCATTACAAAAAGTCGTCAGAGTCATAGGAAGAGTTTTGTTAAAAACAAATCGAGTTCGGACAGAAATCGGTCAGGACGAATTCGATTTAAACTTTGTCAAATTCTAACATAACATTTTGGACCAAGCCTGGTCCGAATTTGGTCCGGATCGGTTTGTTGGCGAATCAGCACATATGTAGGTATAAATTAGCATCATATTGTTGTGATATAATTTGGACGGACATGTTTAGGCCTGGACTATTTTAGGGTTTACTATGACCTAAAATAATTTTTCTCAACACACACACACACGTGTGTATGTGTTTGTGTGTGTGTGTGTGCGCGTTGAGGGTGGAGGCACAAGATAAGCACAAGATAGGAGATTCATGGTGCGAGTTCACAGATCTCTAAGAAAAAGTTTGTACTTTGCTCTTAGGGCTCATTGTTCGAGACAGTCGGAAGAGAAAAAATGTTCGTAAAGTCGTCTACTTTATCCAGGGAGATCACTAAGGAATTGGGTCATTGTAATTTATCTCTTTCTTCTTGAGTTTGGTGAAAGGGTTGAATTATATCCAGTCTTGTATCTTTCATAAAATTATAAATATTAAAATTTGTTCAGGTGACAGTCATCGAACCATATACTGTATTTGATATATCTTGGCACTGTTAGACTTTGGTTAGTTATCTTTAGGTGAGTTGGCATCGTTTCGGCGACCGCACTTCTGCAAACAACATATGATTCTTGAAGAATTATAATGTCAAATAAAAATAATTTATAAAATAGTGTTATATTCATATTTTCTGAAATGTAGGATCAACCAAAATAAAAGAAAGTTCACATCAATAGTCAAACCTTGAAAACATGGCCATTGTTGTAGAACTATTTGAAAAAGAAAGGAGAAGGAAAAGTGATGATTACAAGAATAACATTTAGAGTAAGAGCACAAGTAACCACAATGATCATAGATTCATATTCATATATAGTAGGATTTTAACTGAAAAGGTATTGTTAGCAACAACTAATGGTAAGTAATTAACAGGTGTTAGAGTGCTACTCTTGAAGAAAAAAAATAGTCACAGAGAATTGATAATAAGAAGAAAGCTTATTTATTAGTAGAGCAAGAAGAAACTCTTAAGACAATTAGAACTCCAGGTACTATTAGAATGTAAGCCATGAAGTTCATATGCATGTTGAAGAACAATCTACCTGATATACCTGAAGTTTAAGTTGAACTATGAAGCATCAGAATAAGCTAAATATGAAGGTAGTATCAGAAATTTAAGTTGAACTATGAAGTAGTATCAGAATAGGCCATGAAGGAGAAACATAAGAAAATTCATGAAGATGAGTTAATTATTTGTAAACCCATAGATCAAAAGTGTTAGTTGAACTACACCTATCAATCATGTACTTTAATTTGGTAACTAACACTAAAACATCTAGGCAGTGGTGGATCCAGAATAAAATTCTACTGGGGGCACAATCATAAGGGGCTTGGAGACAACACCCCAAAAAATTGAACATATAGAAACAAATTACATAATTAAAAATTGAACATAGAAATCACTCTAAACAACCTCAAACAAAGGACTAATTTTTTTATCTAATTTGAAATTTACCTTTGCTGATCTCCTTCAGCAATAGCTTTTCCTCCACTCCTCTGACACCTTCTCCGGATCCGCCTCTGCCCAGAGAAGTAGGGGAAAGGCACCTCCTTGCACAGGAGCCATATGTCCTGAAAAATCGAGCACCTCTGACAAATTGCAAGAAATTGGTGACCAATGCATGACTGAGGCATTTGACATAAAATAGACATTATGTTTTGAAGTTGTCCAAGCCAAGTTTCTCAGCTGCATATGAGAACATCTTTCATTTATCATCCACAATAACAAGATCCACATGAAAGATTTTCAGAATAATTATTGAATATTTTAAAGAAAGTAATGCAAAGACATCATAGCAGCATCAATTGGGTTCATTTCGGAAGTTGTACCTGCCTTCCCCTAACAGAATACTACCTTACAATTTGGAGGTGCTCGATTTTTCAGTAGGAGCACTGCCCCCCACTGGATTCTACATGGGTCCGCCCATGCATCAAGGGGATGTACCGAAAAATGCAAATGTATACTATGAATATGCATGCAGTTTCAAGCATAATCTTGTCTCCCACTTTTTCGAAATGTTTTTGGATGAGACTAGGCAAGTAGGTTGCATCACAATCTCAAGCCCATGATGAGAACAACATGTTCAAGAACAAAAGCACATAAGAAGAACAAAGTCTTACGTTTAGAAGAAAAGTTAAATTTAGACAATTTCCAATGACCAAACACACATGCATGTTGTAGAACATAAACTAATTGAAGAGTTTGTTTGTTTGTTTGTTTTTTTTTAAATGAACTCGATATACAAGAACAGAAGAAGATCCCCGTTGAGCTTCATACTTGTGACCTTTTTTGGCTCGTGCGTGTGCCAAAGAACAATTGAAAACTATTTCTAAACACCCACTACAAAATGCTAGATTTTAGCGACGGACGGACAATCGCCAAGTTGCCGCTAAAATGTATTAGTGGCAGCCTGACGACGAATATAGGACAGATTATGGCACAGGTAATTGATCCGTTCGCTAACATGCTTCCGTCGCCAAGCAGTGGAACCTTCAACAACTTTGCGACCACTTGGCAACGGATATAGGACAAATTATTTGTAGATTTACTAGCTTTTCGATATATTTTTTGTTTCATGTGCATCGAGGATTGCAAGAGCAATTTTATACGATACTTGGGGTTTTGAATCTATTAAAGGCTTATGTAATGAACAAGTATTTCTGGATTTTATTAAGAATCGAGCTAGTTTGTATGATTACTGATACTTGTAGAGACCCATGGAAGGGCCATGTATCTCGATTAGGACCTGAACATAGAATCAGCACCCTTAAAATTAAGGTTGCTTCCCTGATTTTAACCCAGCCAGCATTCTACTATTGATATATCGCTGGTGCTATTCTGAGTGAAAACAGAGTAGCTGCATGTCAGCTTGGTTGTTGGATTTTAATCCAACAGTCATGATCTATAGATTTGAGAGGTTATAGACAACTATTTCCTCTCTTCACTTCTCTTTCTCTCTCTCTCTCCTCTTTTTTTCTCCGCATGACTTCCGGTGATTTCGAGAGCGTTGAGGGTGTTGGAATCCAGCCTTGATTCGAGGTGTTTAGAAGGACAGTTCGGGCATCGTGAAGCGTCGTCAGGAGTCATACAGGAGTTCCGCAGAGAACAGACCAAAGTTCAGTCCATATTTGGTCAAAACAACCTTGGTCCAAAGTCTGTCAAACTCAAACCGAACTCGAGCATCTCGGTCTGACCGAGTTCGGTCCAATTTCGGTCCAAATTCATTAAGTGTCAGTCTGTTGGCAAACAACACTAGTGTGGGCCCTAAATCAGCTGTAGTGTCCCGTTTCCGATAGGCGACCGACTATGTAATATGCTTACTGCGAGTCAAACTTAGTTTGGAACTTAGATGACTAGTCTGACTTAGTCGCTGAGCTTGGTATACGGTAATACTTTGTGGCATGAAATAAATCAATTTGGACGAACGTTACGAGAATCGATCCAACTAATATTGAAACAATTTTTGTTGGAATAAGTCCTAGATGCAGCAGACTATGACTCGTCGAGTGAGCTCTAAATAAGAGTTCCTTCGATGGAATCGGGCTGCTGTAAGGTTTTCTTGAAGTTTTTGCTGCTTGGTTTTAATGAATGTGTTTTTGCCTCGATTTCTGCATTCATTCTAAGAATTTGGAAACGAAGGATTCAAGAATGAATTCTGATAAAATGTTGGTGCCATTACAGGAGCTCGTTGTAGAAGCATGAAATTTCAGGCGCATCTATAGGCCCAAATTCCTATGCGCTTAACACTATGCAGCTAGACTCAAACATGTGCCAGGGAGTTCAAACAAAGTACTTGGCACAACAAAGGACAACAAAAGTATAGACATAAAAAGAAGGCTTTTATTTCATATGAAAGTCTATTACATGTCTATAAAAAAAGACTTTACAAAGGAGAACTTCTACAAAGAAAGATCCTAAAACTACAGCCAGACGCAGCAACTGCCATACGCCCTATGCCAGGCGCATCATCCATCAGGCGCATCACTCTGATGTCTTATCCAGATGTATCGTCTCGTCATTATGGCACAGGCGCATCAGAGCCAATCATCCCTTGTCTAGCAGGAGGAGGAGCTCTCCTAGCCCGACAAAGATCGCGGCACGATGCCCCGGTCTTCTGAAGCAACAGGCACACTCGACAGCCTGTAGAGCTTCAAATATAACGAAAGACGGAGCGCGGCCGCCCCGATCTTTGGATACAACATGCACCATCGGCCTGTGTCGGGACTCGACGATCCCGATATTTAGATGCAACAGACACTATCACGGAAGCTCAGAGCGACGGAAAGACTGGTGCAGCGTGAAGAGCTCGTCATCAAGACTTCTACAAAAACTGAGTTCGGTAGTTTGCCAAGGCGGAGCTCCGGCCAAGTTCATCTTCATGTCAAAATGAAGAATAGAAGCAAAGCTTTCCTTCATGCGGCTATTTATAAGCACTGGCAGCCTACACCCGAGTGCCAAATGGCCAACTTTCCAAATTCCATGCAATGAATTTGCATTAATAGCAAATGAATCTGTCTCATCGTATTTAGCTAAATCAAAGCCTCGAAGAACTCAATAGACGGGCCAAAGAGGATGCGACACCTGGCTGATGCGCCATCAACATCATGCGCTTCTCAGAGATGCGCCCAAATAGGCCAGAGACCTATGCGCCCAAAGGGGCACTAACCGACGCACCCTATTCAAACTGATCACCATCAAGTATTTAATGCTGAATGACAAAGACGACAACGTATTCCAAGAGCCATCCAATCAGCAGCCCTTTGCAGAAAACGAAGAGCCACCGATGTCAGCACCATCATTATACCATGGGTCGACAACAACTGCCACGTGGCCGATCGATCATTCGTATGCGCCTCGTGGCCATGCGCCCAGAAGACGGCGTGCGCCCCGGTGGTCATACACCCCCTCAGCTCACTTCTGATCTCAAGCAACAGAAGACTAAGCTCCGCATGCGCCTCAAAAGCCATGCGCCTAGACTTGCTCATGACTCTTAAAAGTCATGAGACCAAGTCGCCTCCCCCGCGCCTGATCCTAGGCGCACCCTGATGCGAAGCTCTACATGTGCCTCAAAAGCCATGCGCCCAGACTTGTCTATGATTCCTAAAAATTATAGGACTAAGTCGCCTCCATGCGCCCGATCCTAGGCGCACCCCGACAGATCACTCTCCTCCAAAATCGATATCGTTGAGCTACAAACATACGCCATGCATCCTTTCACTCAGTTTTATTCAAAGAATGGGTGCTAACCACCCAAGATCTCAGCAACAACCAAATCTCAACAACTGCCACGTGTCAGCTCCTTCGCAGCCCAACAAAGAAGTTCGAGCAGATTCTACTACAACTCGGGGCGCATCGTCCATGCGCCCCCTCTAGCATCAGGCACGTGGCGTTCCCACGTCCATTCGCATCCGATATATGCGCACACGAGCAGCCAGCCTGCTATCTATAAATAGAAGGATCACTCCTTCATAACAGACGGACACACACAGACAGAGAGATATATATACAGACAGACTGTTATATCCACATACAGAGGCCAGAAAAGACACTTAACGTCCACTTCTCCTCGCAACGCTCCGGTATCCAGAGCAACCCAGACCTTCAGAGAGTTCAAGATCGTCGTCAGATCGTCAACGGAGTCAACGTATTACCACTCGCTCCATCAACATAGGTCCCAGATAAAAACAAAAGTGTACTCCTAGGACTACGTCTTAAGTCCTATATTGTACTCTGTTCTGTTTGTAATTAAAAACATCAATCCCAAAGAGTTTTAATGGCAAACAAGCCGACGACTCTGCTGGGGACGCGTTTCTCCTCCAAAGAGAAAGTTGTGTCGCAATCTAACGACATCAAACTCGGCTACTCCCATAAAAGACTTGTGATGCGCCTCAATCAACAGGCGTATCTGGAGTCCATCTCTGAAGACAGCACGAGTCCTTCGAAGCGACAGCCAAAGCCGAAGAAGACTCGCCAAGTCTGGGTGCACAAGGCCGATGTGCCTGGCAACATCACTGAAGGGGATGCGCCACCGCAGCTGGCCTATCCTGCTGACGCTCTCAGCAACAAGGATGCGTCCACTGGTGCTGCACATCTGTCTTGGAAACGCAGTGTTGACTGCATTCCCCAACCGTCTTCTTCCCAGCCGAAGAAGATGCGCCAATGGAGCAGAGGTGCAACCAATCTCCAGCGCATAAGCTCTAGGCGCAGGAGAGAACGTCTGTCTTCAACAGACTCACTCACTGTTATGGCGAGGCACAATTGGATTCTGAGTACTATGCACCTTCGCGGGCTAGTATAAAGAAATCCAAGGCAGCACAGACCATGCGCCACGAATGAGCTACGCCAACAGCAAACCAGAAGCATGCGTTCAAAATCATGCGGACTGCTGATGGTAAGCTGTACAGTGTCGACTCGGGTGCATCTGTGCCAGAAACGGGTCGACTCTCAAAGTCCCTGTCCCGCTTGGGCGCATCTACTGTGTTTCGAACCAAGTCTAGCTGGGCAACTGCGATGTTGAGTCCATGCGCCCACTTGGGTGATGCGCATGAAGTGGACTCAAGTTGCCTTAAATACTGTTCCTCTACCAATGATCTGGGCGTATCTCATACGCGTGAACCAGATCAGGGGGTACAACATTCACATGACCACCCCGGTGCTTGGCCTTGCCATACACCTAATAGGGGTGTTAAAGTAAAATTCTCCCATCATGATTTGCGTAATATGATCATTCACAAACGCAGATCAGAAGAGCTGACCAATAAGCACAATGTGCCCCTCGCAGGGCATACCTGTGCTATTGTCACCATCAACTGTTGATGTTGCAAAACTGTGGCTCCACCACAGAGATAGTCCGTGTTTCAACGACTATAATTTACGGCACCTATCCGACGTTGCCTCGGAAAGAAAGTGTCAATTGAAGATGAAGCGGAGCCCAAGATCGCTTCCTGTCATGTTGCCTTCAATTTCCACTAATTCGTGAGAAAGACAACCACCAATTCCTCAGCCTCTGCATCTAAGAGTCAGCTGAGGAAGAGCAAAACAGTAGTCCCGACCCCAGGGTTGTACGAACGCACCCGAGCAAGGAGCAAGGTCCTGGCAGAAGCAACAGCCGGGGGTAGTCAAGCCTCTGACAATCCTCCCCTCGAAGACGAAGAAGCGCTTCGACAAAATGTAGCTGGGTGTAGCCAACATGAGGCCTCAGAAGAAGAAGCCCCTCTACAGAAAAGCAAGGTCGAAAGTGAAGCCTCGACCGATCCATCCACTGCCACCCATGTCATGACAGCTTACAGGGCAGGGGGTGGTGATGAAGGAGAATCAGACGCTCCAGCGCAAGACATCGTGCAGCACATAGACACTCTTGAGGGGAGTCTCAAAACCCTCTTTGCCTCCATGCAGATCTTGACCCAGGCGGTGTTTGACATTCGAACCACTATGGCAAGGGCAATTAGCTCCACCAGCCCCGATCCAGGGGCCAACGGAGAATCAAGTATACCCCCCAACGGATATCTTCAGGGGCGGAGCACCACACTGCACCACGAGCGACAGCTCCTTCCAATATCCAGCTTCAGGCCGTATCGCCTTCACCTGCTCCCAGCTCGACAGAAGACTTGGTCGAGATGGTCAGAGACCTGCGCGAGCGTTTTGAGGCCCGAAGTAGACATGAGGATCGCCAGAAGATGGGACTCCTGCAACCTTACCCCCTCGAATGGAACAAAGTAGTTTATTCTCCCAAGTATAAACCGAAACACTAATACCATACGACGGAAAGGTTTCTCCTCGTCGGTACCTGACCTACTTTCAGTCTCAGACGGGACATCTCCCAAAAGAAGACGCCTTACTCATGAGCCTGTTTGTCTGGGCTTTGAAGGGAGTCGCCTACGACTGGTACTGTAATCTCCCTAACAACTCCATATCATCCTTCGCTGACTTGACATGCCTCTTCCTTCATCGGTTCTACAACGGAGGGAGAGACATGACCACGTCGTCTCTCATAGAAGTACGACAAACTGAGAATGAGACCATTCGAGTCTTCATCGAACGTTTTGACAAGCATGTCTAAAGTAGCCTCCGGGCAAGCCGGAACATGCACTCATCGGAACATGCAGCACGAACATGCTCCATGCAATCAAGCTCTGGCTTAACTCCACTCCCCCGCCTGATTGGAGCGCATTGATCATTGAAGCCTAAGCTGCTGAAAAGAAGGCACGTACTGCTCGCCTTCTGGGGGTTAACTTCCCCACCTTCGACGACAAAGAAAAACGGCCTGCGACCAGCAGTAGCAGCCACGAAGCAAAAGGGAAGCTGTCACACCCCAGAACCAGAATACTGGAGAGCGGGGGACAGATACAGCCAGCTACGTACATTGAAATGAATCTCACCTCGCAATACGGTCACGGCTGTCTAGATGCATGAGGGTTTACTACGAGCCATTAGTCTCTTAAGGTCAATAACAATCCTAGTGTCTCAATCTCCAGCAAGCGAGTAGAAATAACAAGATGGTAGATCATCAGACATACAAAGTAAGGCGTCCCATACATTACATATTCAGATGATCATGAAGCTAGTCATATAAAATACGAAGACTAGCAAGAGTTTAAGTCATACATGATCAACCCTAGGATTTGTTAATCATGCTACAGCCCGTAGGCAGACAGTAAGTAAAGTTGCAAACGAGCTAACACTTGCTCGGCGGCTAAACGCCTCAAAAGAATATTTTTACAAGGGAGTGGGAGAGCAAAATAAAAACCCACTCGTTGCCGGGATTCCTTCTAGTGTTCACCATCTGGCAGAAAAGTTGGGAGATCCTCGGTAGCTGCTCCAAAATCTGGCCATACAAAACCAGCTGGGTCAGACCTCCGAAAGAGCAAGTGCCACAAAGGGGGCTTCACTTAAGAACTAAAACCAGCATGTCAGCACATAAATCATAGGTGAAATAACATAAGACATGAGTTAAAGAAAACAGGATGATAAACGATAAGATAACTAGAGGACTATTCCGGTACCCAAGTTACAACCCGTAAACCAAACAAGGACCGGGGTTGTAACCCTTCACCTGAACAGAACTTAGCCTCGAACCAATTATCGATAAAGTAAAGCATAAACAAGCATGTCCGGAGATATCCATGCACCGAATCTAGGCAAGACTAAATAAGATAGGACTCCATCCATCATTCACGGCCAAGCAAAGAGTACGGCTTGATACTTAACTAACTAGGGTTATCACAAGCTTAGTTACTAGCAAGATGCAATGAGGTACGCCTACGGCCACAAGCCCTGCAGACTATCCAAGTTATCCAGACGCAAGGTTCAAGATTAAAGTTATCATGCCTTGTTAGGTGACTTGGATGCAACACATGACAGTGTGCATAGTAATCGTTTCATGTAGTGCCCCACATAACAGTGAGCTGGAAATGTGCCCTACTCGTCGGCAGGCTACAAGTCCATCAAGGAAGGCGCCCAGATAACGGGATTGCTTGTAGCCGAAATACCTCTCTATATGCTCTACTTGATCAATCTAGTCATTAACCTAGTCAGATTCAGTATGAGTCCCGGACCGTGGTAACCAGGGATACATGTCCTAGATATGATGCGAGACAAGACTGGTTGCTTATACAAGCATATTAGATACAATCACCCACGGTGTCAAGAATTTACTTAGCATGTCAGGTTAGCCGTCGCAACAGCGTATCAAGGTTATCATGTCGGGTTACTTATCAAGATTACTTATCAAGGCAAGGGTGCGTCACAACGGACCACCATCAAGAATTATCATGTCAAATTACTTGTCAAGAGTGCACCACGGCGGGTCACTATCAAGAGTTATCCTGTAAGGTCATAATGCCATTTCGTATTTATGCAAGTACACTACAACGGGTCACTGATCATGCAATTCCATTACTAAGCCGTGTTCAGATTAACATTCATAAATAATGTCATGATCACATCGGGTTCATGTCGAGTTTATAACAAAAGGCGCAAGGATATAAAATGGGTGCAAAAATCATAAAAAAGGGGGATATGGGGACATAATGCGTCCAAGAGAGAGGAGCAAGGGGTACTACGGCCAACAAGTGGCATTAGCCAAGTTGCGCCAGGAAGAGTCAGACCAAGTCATGTTGCGCCAGGTACTAGACTGCGCGAGGCTAGGTTGCGCCTGAGTCAGGTTGCACCTGAGTCAAGTTACGCCTGAGTCAGGTTGCGCCTGAGTCAGACTGCGCACGAGTCAGACTGCGCACGAGTCAGACAGCGCACGAGTCAGACTGCGCTGCGCTAAAGAGCGCGCACAACTCAGTGACTGAAGCTAAAAAGCTCGCGCATACTGCTCACTGTCTTCTCCAAATCAGCAAGAACTCCATGGTTGAACCCATAGCTTCAAAAGTCTATAACTTGGTCAAAACAAGTCCAAATCCAACTTTCAAATGGTCAAAATTGGGTAGAATGAAATTTTCTACAACATGGAACCATCAAAGCTTTAAAACAAAGAAGTTTGATAGATCAAAACTACCAAAATCCGAAAATGACTAATTTCTAGATCTACAAAAATCAAAGCCTCAAAATGGAAAATGACAAGCCTAAGGGGTGTTCTTGGTTGGTGGTGGGTTTAATGGAGAAGGAAGAAGAGTTAATGAGAAAGTGGAGGAGAGAGAAAAGTTAGGTGGGTTATAAAGAGGGATGGTGGTGGGTTTAACATGATGAACCAAAGAATAAACCAAGCCAACCCAAAATAAACCAAGTTAAACCATTACATGCCATGATGAACCTAATCAAGATTAAACTAAAATTAGCTAGCCAGGCAGGAAAATAAAATACATGTCAGGATTCCGTATACGTATACTGGAAATACGTATAACGGAAAACGGGGGTGACAACTCTACCCACCTTAAAAGAATTCCGTCCTCGGAATTTAATCAAGAGGCTAGAGATGTCGAGCAAGCTATATCAATTGCAGGCAATATATGACTAGCAGTCAATCAAGCAATCATTCATGCAAGCAAGCAACTTAAGCATCAGGCATAATAAAGACATTATACCTTACGAGTCAAACAGGTCGCGATACCGCGATCGGATATCATCCTCACGCTCCCACGTTGACTCACCCAAAGAGTGATGAGCCCAAGCAATACGGACTAACTTGATAGTCTTGTTCTTGAGTATCTTCTCTCTCCGGTCCAATATGGATACGGGTCTCTCCTCATACGAAAGGTTGGTACCAACAACCAATTCTGAATGATCAAGAATATGACTCGGATCCGGGATATACCGTCGTAATTGGGATACATGGAAGACATCATGTACCTCACGTAACGACGACGAAAGAGCGAGACGATAGGATACATCACCTACTCGCTCTAGAATATCAAACGGCCCTATATACTTAGGACTGAGCTTTCCCCACACGCCGAATCGAATGACGCCACGGGTAGGCGAGATCCTAAGGAATACATGGTCGTCGACAGAAAATTTAAGGGGACGCCGATGAGAATCGGCCCAATAACGCTGGCGATCTTGGGCAACTCGAAGATGATCTCTGACTTGTCTGACCACCTCAATAGTTCGCGTCACCATCTCTGGTCCAAGCATTTGCCTCTCACCGATATCGTCCCAAGCTAAAGGAGATCTGTACTTCCTGCCGTACAAGGCCTCGAAAGGTGCCATCTGGATACTAGCCTGGAAACTGTTGTTGTAGGAGAACTCTACGAGATGCAGGTGATCTTTCTACGAACCACCGAAGTAGAGTGTACATGACCGCAGCATGTCTTCAAGAGTCTGGATCGTGCGTTCTGACTGACCATCTGTCTGCGGATGGTAGGCTGAACTGAACTTGAGACGAGTCCCCAAACTTTTCTGAAGACTTTGCCAAAAGTGAGATGTGAATCTCGAATCTCTGTCGGACACAATACTGACTGGCACTCGATACAATCTGACTATCTGCCTGAAGTACATCTCTGCAAGTTGATCCGTCGTCTGGCCGATTCTGAAAGGAAGAAAATGAGCTACCTTCGTGAGACGATCAACTATAACCCAGATGGCATCTCTCCCAGCTGGGGATCAAGGTAATCCAGTTACAAAATCCATGGTAATGTGCTCCCATTTCCATTCAGGGATCGGTAAAGGTTGAAGAAGTCCAGCTGGTCTCTGATGTTCGCCTTAACTTGTTGACAAACTAAACAACGAGAGACAAACCGGGCTATCTCCCTCTTCATGCCATTCCACCAAAAATGCTGTCGAATATCATGATACATCTTCGTACCGCCGGGATGAATTAAATACTGAGAACTGTGGGCTTCTGCCATAATTTCCTGTCTGATATCTCCACTGGGTACACAAAGACGCCTCCCATGCCGGAGTGTACCATCTTCATGAATGCATAACTCTGGTATCTGTTCTGCCACACATTCTGCCCTAAGCCGCTGAAGCTTAGAGTCTACTGATTGAGCTAACTTGATCCTCTCAACTATACTGGACTGAACTTGCATACTGGCCATCAATGCCACACTGGAAGGAAGAACAACTTCAATACCCATCTTCTGAAGATCTGCTAACAACTCTGGCTGCGCCGTTAGAAAATAAACTCCGGCTCTCCTGCTCAATGCATCTGCTACCACGTTGGCCTTCCCAGGATGATACTACAAGTTGTTGTCATAATCCACAAGTAGCTCTAGCCATCTCCTCTGACGCATATTAAGATCCTTTTAGGTAAACACATACTTAAGACTCTTGTGGTCGGTGAAAATCTCCCCCCGATCTCCATACAAATAATGCCTCCAAAGTTTCAATACAAAAACTACAGCTGCTAACTCCAGGTCATGGGTTGGGTAATTCCTCTCATGGTCACGAAGTTGACGTGACGCATAAGCGACTACCTTACCATGCTGCATCAAGACACATCCTAATCCCTTGCCGGATGCGTCACAATAAACTGAAAATCCTTCCGTCCCGTCGGGAAGAGTGAGAATGGGGGCCGTCATCAATCTCCGCTTCAACTTCTCAAATGAACTCTAACACTCTGCTGTCCAAGCAAACTGTATATCCTTACGGGTCAACTGCGTCAGTGGTGCTGAAATTCGAGCAAAGTCTGACACAAAGCGTCGATAATAGCCGGCCAATCCGAGGAAACTCCAAACTTCTGCGATGGTGCTAGGTACTGGCCATGTCTCTATAGCCACTATCTTCTGGAGATCAACTTCCACTCCACCTCTGGTGATGATATGACCCAAGTACGAGATACGATCCAACCAAAACTCGCACTTACTGAACTTCGCGTACAACTGGTGCTCCCTGAGAATCTGAAGAACTACACGAAGATGCTGTTCATGCTCTGTCTCATTCTCGCTATAGACTAAGATGTCGTCTATAAATACTATCACGAACTGGTCCAAATAGGGCATGAAGATACGATTCATGAGGTCCATGAATACGGCCGGCACATTGGTCGCTCCAAATGGCATAACAAGGAACTCCCAATGTCCATATCTAGATCTGAATGCTGTCTTCGGGATGTCCTGATCTCTGACTCTGATCTGATGGTACCCTGACCGCAAGTCAATCTTCGAGAATACTGTCGCTCCCTTGAGCTGATCAAATAAATCATCTATCCTTGGTAAAGGATATCTATTTTTAATTGTTACAGAGTTCAAGGTACGATAATCAACACATAATCTTGACGTACCATCCTTCTTCTTCACAAGAAGCATCGGAGCTCCCCAAGGTGATCCGCTAGCACGAATGAATCCCTTGGTTCTAAGTTCTTCAATCATCTTGTACAGGACCTCCAACTCTGAGGGTGCTATCCTATAGACTCTCTCTGACACTGGTGCCGTCCCTGGAATCAAGTCGATAGTGAACTCTATCTCTCTCTGGGGGCATGCCTGGAAGCTCTTCGGGAAATACGTTAGGAAACTCTTCTACAACTCTGGGAAACTGAACTGCTGCTGCTACGGCCATCCGCAATGCTGGGGAAGAAGGTTCTACTCCGCCTCGAGAAAATAAAAACTCTGGCTCACCAGGAATACTAAAAATAATCTTGCCGACATGGCAATCTATTCTAGCATACTGGTCCCTCAACCAATCCATTCCTAGGACTACATCATAATCGGCCATCGAAAACTCTATCAACCTAGCGGGAAACTCTCTACCGCTAACTACGATTCGATATGAGGAAAATACCCTATCTACACCCACAAGTCCGTTACCAGTAAGTATATTGAGCCTTATTGATAATGACTCGGGCTCCAATAATATCCGTGTCGTGAATCGTGCAGACATAAATGAATGCGATGCACCTGAATCAAATAATACTGATGCAGGAAAAGAGTTTACGAGAATGGTACCTGCCACCACCTCACCTGATGCCAACTCCTCCTCTACGGTCAAAGCCATCGCTTGACCGTGCCCTCTGGGTGCTGGTCCCCTCTGCTGGAAATCTCTCTGGCGGTTCTGAACCTGAGCTTGGACCTGGGCATACTGTTGCGGTCGCTGCTGCTGGAATGCCTGAGCCTGAGGCGGCAATAGCCTCGGAGGCTGATACTGCTGCTGCTGCACTGGTGCTGGTCCCGTCACTTAGGGACTAGTCTGGGCCGATGAGGATGAACCGGCTCTCTGTGGGCAGGACCCTATCATGTGATCCGGTGCCCCACAAGCCAAACATAATCCTTGTGCTCGATGACATTCTGACACTACATGCCCTGGCTTCCCACAATGAGTGCAGCCCATTGTGGAAGACTGCCTCCGCTTTTGCTGCTGAGGATTCGTCGGAGTCGAATGCTGAACCGACGTAACTGATGCTGCCCTCTTCGGAGCTCCAATGGTCAAGGCCCTAGCTGCCAGGGCTGGGGCTGAAGACTGGATCATCTGACCATGGGATCGCTTCCGTCCTCCAGTTCTGTCTACAATTCTTTGCGAGGTATACTCATGCATCTTAGCTGCCCACAAAACAGCATCAAAGGTCTGATGCTCAAACTGCTCTACTGCTAGAATGATCTCTAGGTGGAGTCCCTGCTGGAACGGCTGCGCTCGATCAAACTCGGTTGCCACCAAAGTGGGAGCAAACCGACTCAGTCTTGAAAACTCGGCCGCATATCCATCGACCGTCCTGCTCATCTGCCTGAGATTGGTAAACTTCGTCTGTAGGTCGTGCCGAGCCACAGCATCGAAGTACTTAATCTAAAACTTGTCACTGAATACCGCCCACGGGACAGGCGTTGCCAAACCAACTGCTATCATCGCCCACCAGGTGTGGGCTAGGTCCAATAACTGTAGGCGCACCATAACTACCTTCTCTCCTTCTGGAGTCTTGGCTGCATCTAAGATAATCTCAATATCCTGGAGCCACGCATCAGCTGCAATAGCGTCTTCACTACCGTCGAAGAAGGGAGGGTTGAGGCGCTTGAAACTGCTAGCCGCACTGTTCCCTTGATAACCAACACGGCCCATGGCATCCTGTACTGCCTGGTGTAGGGCATCGCTCCGACGATATTGAGACGCAAGCAATATCCTGATGAGACCCACCAAGGTGCCATCGTCAGGCTCTGCAGGCTGGACTGGCTGAACTGGGGGCTCGGGGTCCCCGGAATGCATGACTCGGGAAGCCACTCCAGAGTGCTGGGCTTGGTCTCCAGGTTGCTGCTGGTCCACTGGAGGTGCTCCGCCTTGCTGATCGGTAGGACCCGGAACAATGCCGCTGAAGAAACGACATGGAGAACAATAAGAAAGGACCATGATAGATCGAGGATATAAACATGTGATCAGGTCAAGGATTCTGAAAGATCAGAAGGCACGATTAGAGATCAAGGGTGAGTGCTGATTGAGACATCTATCCGGTAAAACCCTCACACATCTTGATTTACAAGACCTGCATGAGCCACCACTTAAACCGTGTCACACCCCAAAACCAGAATACTGGAGAGTGGGGGACAGACACGGCCAGCTACGTACATTGAAGTGAATCTCACCTCGCAATACGGTCATGGATGTCTAGATGCATGAGGGTTTACTATGAGCCATTAGTCTCTTAAGGTCAATAACAATCCTAGTGTCTCAATCTCCAGCAAGCGAGTAGATATAACAAGATGGTAGATCATCAGACATACAAAGTAAGGCGTCCCATACATTACATATTCAGATGATCATGAAGCTAGTCATACAAAATACGAAGACTAGCAAGAGTTTAAGTCATACATGATCAACCCTAGGATTTGTCAATCTTGCTACAGCCCGTAGGCAGACAGTAAGTAAAGTTGCAAACGAGCTAACACTTGCTCGGCGGCTAAACGCCTCCAAAGAATATTTTTACAAGGGAGTGGGAGAGCAAAATAAAAACCCACTCGTTGCCGGGATTTCTTCTAGTGTTCACCATCTGGCAGAAAAGTTGGAAGATCCTCGGTAGCTGCTCCAAAATCTGGCCATACAAAACTAGCTGGGTCAGACCCCAGAAAGAGCAAGTGCCACAAAGGGGGCTTCACTTAAGAACTAAAACCAGCATGTCAGCACATAAATCATAGGTGAAATAACATAAGACATGAGTTAAAGAAAACAGGATGATAAACGATAAGATAACTAGAGGACTATTCCGGTACCCAAGTTACAACCCGTAAACCAAACAAGGACCGGGGTTGTAACCCTTCCCCTGAACAGAACTTAGCCTCGAACCAATTATCGATAAAGTAAAGCATAAACAAGCATGTCCGGAGATATCTATGTACTGGATCTAGACAAGACTAAACAAGAAAGGACTCCATCCATCATTCACGGCCAAGCAAAGAGTACGGCTTGATACTTAACTAACTAGGGTTATCACAAGCTTAGTTACTAGCAAGATGCAATGAGATACGCCTACGGCCACAAGCCCAGCAGACTATTCGGGTTATCCAGACGCAAGGTTCAAGATTAGAGTTATCATGCCTGGTTAGGTGACTTGGATGCAACACATGACAGTATGCATAGTAATCGTTTCATGTAGTGCCCCACATAACAGTGAGCTGGAAATGTGCCCTACTCGTCGGCAGGCTACAAGTCTATCAAGGAAGGCGCCCAGATAACGCGATTGCTTGTAGCCGGAATACCTCTCTATATGCTCTACTTGATCAATCTAGTCATTAACCTAGTCAGATTCAGTATGAATCGCTGACCGTGGTAACCAGGGATACATGTCCTAGACATGATGCGAGACAAGACTGGTTGCTTATACAAGCATATTCGATACAATCACCCACGGTGTCAAGAATTCACTTAGCATGTCAGGTTAGCCGTCGCAACAGCGTATCAAGGTTATCATGTCGGGTTGCTTATCAAGATTACTTATCAAGGCAAGGGTGCGTCACAACAGACCAACATCAAGAATTATCATGTCAAATTACTTGTCAAGAGTGCACCACGACGGGTCACTATCAAGAGTTATCCTGTAAGGTCATAATGCCATTTCGTGTTTATGCAAGTGCACCACAACGGGTCACTGATCATGCAATTCCATCATTAAGCCGTGTTCAGATTAACATTCATAAATAATGTCATGATCACAACGGGTTCATGTCGAGTTTATAACAAAAGGCGTAAGGATATAAAATGGGTGCAAAAATCATAAAAAGGGGGATATGGGGACATAATGCGCCCAAGGGGGAGGAGCAAGGTGTACTACGGCCAACAAGTGGCATTAGCCAAGTTGCGCCAGGGAGAGTCAAACCAAGTCATGTTGCGCCAGGCACTAGACTGCGCGAGGCTAGGTTGCGCCTGAGTCAGGTTGCGCCTGAGTCAAGTTACGCCTGAGTCAGGTTGCGCCTGAGTCAGACTGCGCACGAGTCAGACTGCACACGAGTCAGACTGCGCACGAGTCAGACTGCACTGCGCTAAAGAGCGCGCACAACTCAGTGGCGTAAGCTAAAAAGCTCGCGCACACTGCTCACTGTCTTCTCCAAATCAGCAAGAACTCTATGGTTGAACCCATAGCTTCAAAAGTCTATAACTTGGTCAAAACAAGTCCAAATCCAACTTTCAAATGGTCAAAATTGGGTAGAATGAAATTCTCTACAACATGGAACCATCAAAGCTTAAAAACAAAGAAGTTTGATAGATCAAAACTACCAAAATCCGAAAATGACTAATTTCTATATCTACAAAAATCAAAGCCTCAAAATGGAAAATGACAAGTTCTAATGTGTCTTAGCAACATGAGGAGAAGCTAATGGAACAATAAAAATGGGTTCTCTTGTGGAAGCAAGTTGCACTTGCCTAAGGGGTGTTCTTGGTTGGTGGTGGATTTAATGGAGAAGGAAGAAGAGTTAATGAGAAAGTGGAGGAGAGAGAAAAGTTAGGTGGGTTATAAAGGGGGATGGTGGTGGGTTTAACATGATGAACCAAAGAATAAACCAAGCCAACACAAAATAAACCAAGTTAAACCATTACATGCCATGATGAACCTAATCAAGATTAAACTAAAATTAGCTAGCCAGGCAGGAAAATAAAATTAATGTCAGGATTCCGTATACGTATACTGGAAATACGTAGAATGGAAAACGGGGGTGACAGAAGCAGACGTTGACTGTCAATGCGTCTAACAGCACGCAAGGCCCTGCCCAAAGGCCTCCTACCATACCACGACCGAAGATGGTCTACTCCTTCCATGATGAGGATACCTTACAGCTCTTCGTGATGCTGAAGCTCGGCGATAAAATCAAGTTGCCTGATCCCAAGCGTCCTGACAAAGTAGGCAGAGTCGGCGACTCAAGGTATTGTCACTACCATCTGTTCGTTGGACATCTAACTAAAGACTGCTACATCTTCAAAGACTACATACAGCGCATGATCAATGCGAACGTCATCTCAGTCGATTACGAAGAGAAGAAAATCTCGGCCAATATGGTATCGCTCCAATTTGGTACCTTACCGCCTACCACAGCTCAAGATGGCGACGTTCCCATCCAAAAGACGACAATGGAAGTAGTCAACCTTCCACCAACCCGCGACAATGTGGGTGGGCTGACACCATTCACAACATCCAAGCGAGAGATCATGTGGGCTCACCCGGATCTCGTTCCAGAGCTGACTCAACTGGGGGTACCCTCTACCTCCAAAAGCAAAGGCAAAAAGACCAAGTCTTGCCGAATGGTGACTTCCTCCTTTGAGGAAGCACTGCCCGTACAAACGCATTCACAGCAGAACGCCCAGCCAGAGGAGGTTCCGTCCGAAGTGACGCCTCCTATCATCACCACAGCTGTCCAAGGAGAAGGTTCATCCCAACCTTCTGCAGCTGATAAATAAAAGCAGAAGGAGGCCCGCTTCGACATGCCTCTTCGAAAAGACAACGCTCTAGGGTTAGCCAAACCCCACAACATCGATATACTGGCACAACTAGCCAGTACTCCAGCACGGCTTTCCCTATTCGAGCTCCTTTGCCTATTCAAAGATACTCGGGAGGCTCTCTGTGAAGCCCTGAAGAACGTCGAGTCTTTCATCAGTCTGGTCAAGCAGCCTGATGATGATCCTACAGCATGTCCATACTGCCATAATATGGTGAAGATCATCCCCAATATCACATTCCCTCAACAGGATATGCTGTTCAAGAACAACAGGCACAACAGATCCCTGTATTACACAGGGTATGTCGGTGCCATCAAGGTGAATCGAATGCAGATCGACCCTGGGTCTTCTCTCAGCATCATCCTTCGAACTCTACTTCAGACGTTGGGGATCCCGATGCATCGCCTGACAGTGTCTTACACTACCATCAGTGGCTTCAACGACAGTAAGAGTGAACCGCTAGGGAAGGCCACCTTAAACATCGGCTCATATGGTAGTCAAACTCCACGGAAAGGATCCAGCTTCTCCTGGCAGAACATCCAATAAAGCTCCATTGAAGATACGCCTCAAAGGCAAGCCTCTTCAAGTGGCGGCTCCTCTCGTAGCCAAGCTACGGGGAAAGGCTCCAGCTTTCGGCACACCAACTGAGGCTCCCCTCAAGGTATGGCTCAAAGACAGACCTCCTCAGTTTTCGGCACCCGTCAGGCCTCAAAAAAAGACCTCGATGTTCTTCTCAACACAGTCCCTGGAGCTAGCACGGGGCAAGCTCCCAAAAAACTCTCCTGAATCTCCCAAGGCTGCTCCAGTTCTCACAGATGAAGAACTTGGAGAGTACATATCGGTAAATGTCGATACTCCATCCTTCGATGATGTAATCCTCAGGACAAGATCCCGTATTTTATCAATAAGAGAGTGTCTTTCAATTATTCTAGTCTTCCACATTGGAATACTATGTACACTCTAGATAATGCTCTACACCCATTGCAAACACAAATAACGATTGTGAGTCATATAAATTGAGTCATTCTATACCAAGGAATATGTTACATAGTCCCGCCTCAGAAAAAGGACGAGAAGCCCATTATCTTTGGCAAAGTCGAGCATCACCAAGACCTCCCACCGACGGAGCCAGAACCTGACACCGGCAGAATGCAAATCTACCGGTACAACGATCGAGCCAAGTATCTCATCCAAAAGATGGATTACAACTTGAAGAGCGGCCAAGGTCTGAACTACGGCAAAGGTTGACGCCTCCCCCTACGACTTCCAGTGCCAAAAGGGAAGTCGTAAGACTACTATCACTGTACCCGATGGGGGGGAGGGAGGGGGGGTAGGCTATATCACGCCTCCAACAACTCCAGAAGATGTCATACATTTTCACTCATCTAAAACTTCAACTTGGGACTCCGACACCATCATCGACTCAGTCTTCAGAAAGGTGCTGTCAGCCAACATAACAATCGTACATCCTATCAACATCAAATTCTCAGGGAAGTACAACTCTTGACATATGTCAAAAATGTACTGCCTTTCCCCAAAGAGAGGACTGGTGAACTTGACCAAACCAAGTTCACCCCCCTTCTTTGACGAATCATATGCTTCTGGAACCCAGCTGTTTTGTTGCATTCTATCCTAAGTAGAGGGACAACCATGTCCACATCACCTCTGAGTTGCCTTTCTACACCTCATCAAGCAGGATCCTGCACCGTGTAAGATCATGCTTAAGGTAATATTTACCGCGTCCACATTACCTCTGAGTAAACATTCCGTACAAACAATCCCTGTGTTGTTGCACTATAGAATATCCACGTCCATATTACCTCTGAGTTGTTCTATAATCACCCACAGAGTCCACTCCGACCACGTCCATATTACCTCTGAGTAGGAAAACTCTACCATTTTAGCCTATATTTACAACGTCCACATTACCTCTGAGTAAATATGTTGGCTCTCTCTCTTAACTTATCATCCGTACCTAAAACCAAGGTACGCCAAGGATGATAAGTCCACAAAATTTTACTTTGTCACAAGAAACGAATAAAGCAAGAGTTCCTTTATTTCTTCATCCAACAATGATTACATCAGCATTAGAATGGAACAAAAGCAAAAGCTACATCTCAGAAAGGGAACAAATATCAGAAAAGAAAAATCGACTTTGGCCTCAGCAAAGACCATAAGTCAGATGATGATCCCTTACATCCAGGGATCGTAGTTACGCTGAAGCATGTACCACTCCTTCAGCCATTTTGCATATGAAAGCTGGAACTGGTTGAGGTCTGTTTGCCATTGATTATCTAAGAACAGAACATTTTATGGGAGGACTGAACTTTGATTCACAATTACAAACTCGCTTGTACAAAGAGAGCCTAGAAACAAAACCTAGAAAAAGCAATCTATGTACAATTGTTTAATTTAAATTCTGGGGGGGTGACGGTAGAGGTTCGGGAAAGTGCTATCAACTCTGTCTTAATCCTTGGACGATCAAACGCAACCTCGGCTCCGACGAAGAAATGCTCTCTATCTATCTCTGTGTGTGTAAAAGGGAATAGCACCTTGCTATTTATAGGAATTTATGATGAGTGGGGTGTACAGCCACGTGACCACATCCTTGTAACTGCGCCTTGAGAAGTGGACAGTTGGGGATTGGTTAAGATTAACCTTGATGTGTTTGTTGTAATAAATTTGGACTGTTATGTTGGTTAAAATAAATATGAACTGCTATGATCTGTTGGTTGCAATAAATCTGAGTTGTTAAGACTTAGTCAACTTCTGTCACGTGTCCCAACTACTACTAGGTCGTGAGCCGCATGAAGGACTGTCCCCCTATCCGAGCCGCATGAGGGTGGCTTCATAACCGAGCTGCATGAGGGTGGCCTCACAATCGAGCCGCATGAGGGTGGCCTCACAACCGAGCCGTATGAGAGTGGCCTCACAACCGAGCCGCATGAGGGTGGCCTAACAACCGAGCCACATGAGGGTTGCCTCACAACCGAGCCGCATGAGTGTCACTCAGGCGATCCGCATAGAGAACTTTCCTTGGACTTTACTGTGCCAGCTGTCATAAAGATTTTCTCATCTTTTTATAAGCATGTCGCATCTCTTCTTTATGTTAGAGCTGTTATCTTTGTCAGAGCTGTCATTTTGTGTCAGAGCATTAATGGTCCGCTGTACGGAGCAATTATGGCCAGCTGTATAGGCTTATTTTGAACCGCATAAGGCCACGTGACTCCATCTGAGCCACTTAAAGCTTTCTGAGCCGCATGAAGCTCTGAGGGATTTTTGAGCCGTATGACACCCTCCAGTTCTGAGCCGTATGGAGTTTCTAGGCCGCATAAGAATTTATTATTCTTTTTCATGCTTCTACAAGACCCCCTTCAAAGTTTTTAATTTGTAAAATTGAAATACTTTGAATAAGAAGCATGGGTATGTCCACATAAGTTTCTCTGGCCGCATAGGCTTCTCTGGCCGCATAGATTTCTCTGGCCGCATAGTCTTCTCTGGCCGCATAGTCTTCTCTGGCCGCATAGGCTGGTCTTCGTGCCACGTAGGCGTCTCATTAATTGCTTTTGATTTGTTTTTGATTTAAAGCCGTCTTTTGGATAGGATCCCAATAGTCGTCATTAAATATTTAGATTTGCCTTGATGATTCTGTGCATCCTTTTTTGCATGAAAGAGGATAGAATCCCAAGGGTCGGCTTTATCTTCTATGCAGCACTAAACCCGAAGCGTCTATCGGTTCACACGCCCTTGCTAGCCAAAAAATTTGAGTAATTTTTGAAGAGAAAAGTTCTTTACTCTCTTTACTCTCTTCTTTCTTTAAACTTTCGTGCCCTAGTCGTCGCCTCTTCTTCTCCTTCGACCATCAATGGCTCCCAAGACTTCCTCCAGTGCTGCGGCAAAGGGCAAAGGAGTTGCCTCCTCGTCAGCGATCCCAGTTCACCCCGACGTTCATCCTGCCATTAACGGTTAGAATGTTGGAAGAAAACTGCATAGATTTAAACCCTAACCATAATGGCTATGTTGCATGTTTTATGCGCGGGCCTTTGGCATATAATGCTCTCTTCGTCTTCATTGAACTGCTTAAGTTCAGTGATGAATCCGCATATGCTGTGCTGTATGGGCCGCATGAACGTCTCATGTCCGAGCCACATGGGGCATGCCTCATGTCCGAGCCGCATGAGAGTCGTCATGTTGCCGCATAAGCACTTTATAAACCAGGCCGCATGAAGACCCACCAAACAGAGCTGCATGAACTGGGCCCACCAAACAGAGCCGCATGAGCTCTTATGAACTGGACCGCATGAAGTCCCACCAACAAGAGCCGCATGAGCTCTTATAAACTGGGCCGCATGAAGTCCCACCAAACAGAGCCGCATAAGCTCCTTATAAATTGGGTCGCATGAAGTCCTACCAAACAGAGCCGCATAAGCTCCTATGAACTCGGTTGCATGAAGACCCACCTAACCAGAGCCGCATAAGCTTCCTTAAACTGGGACGCATAAAGACCCACTTAATCAGAGCCGCATAAGCTCCTGCAAAAAGAACCACTTAATCAGAGCCGCATAAGCTCCTTTAAACTAAGCCGTATAACGACCCACTTAATCAGAGCCGCATAAGCTCAGAACACACTAAGTGGTTTTTTCTGGCCATCTTCTAACTTGTTTCTTTTGTCTTTTTTCAGTGAAGTTGCCAGTCAATCCCGTGGGAGAAAACTTGGTAGGTCACGCCCAATCTGCTGTGGGTTTGAGGTTCGACCACATAGTTGATTATGTGTCAAACCAATTTCCCAAAGATGAATCTGAGGAAAGGCTGAGAGATATCAAGAACCAGTCCTTCTACTTTCTCTCGGGCATGATGAACTCAATAAAATTGGAGGGCCAACACCTGAAACCTGTATTCCTCTTTGGGGATGCCCTGACTGTGAAGAACCCTAATGTTTTGGATATATCTGAAAGTTAGAGTTTTTCTTCTGACGGGATGGCGATCCACATTACTCATATGGAACGTCACTTTCCACTATCGTGGTTCAACATGCTGCCAATGGACAGGAAGATGGTGGACTTCCTGACTCCGAGCCGGCAGGGGATGTTTGTGGGCGATATTTATTATAACAGAAACTTGGGATCGGTAGTCGCGAACAGGACGCCGATCAGCTGCTATGTGATGGGGTTGGTACCGACTACTTTCTTAAATGTGCAGGGCCCCAACTTCCGGTTCTCTCAAGCTGACACTTTCATGAACCAGCTTGCTCAGAAGGGGTCCTACCCCATTGGTCGGTTGGTGCTGCTGAACTGGGTGAACCCTATTCCTTCATGGACCAACTTGTCTACGTGGATTTTACGGACATACGAGACTCCCCTGCACAAGATTGGCCTCTATCATGCCATTCGGGGCACCTGTTATGGTCTGCCCATAAATAAGAAGTTGTTCATGGCCCTGTTGGAGATGTACAATCGTCGTACGGGGACCTTCTTTACCCCTGGAGGGGAGATGGGACTCGCTCTCCACGAGATTTGTGAAGTCTCCAGGTTGTCCTGGGGAAATGAAGTCTTTGAAGTGTATACCCCTACGAACGAAGAGTTCGAAGAGTTGGAGCAGCAGTTCCCGGGCTTTGTGGCTGTCTACTGGGAACTAATATGTCATCATAGTACATGCCAACAGACGTCCAAGAAGAAGGACGATAGCTCGGAAGGAAACCTTCCTCATACAAAAACTTGGCTTAGTTACCTTTTTAAGCTAGGCGTCTCAGGCCGGGTTTCTCCCCGAAGTCCTCGAACCCGGGAGAAAGTACAGGACCAGGTGTCGACCGCCAAGAGGGTGAAAACCACGGGCGACAGATTTGGGAGTCAATCTGACTCCTTTAATTATTTTTATCAGGATACCCAGCAGATGTCTGAGAAGGCTCTTCTGGCAGGATTTCTGATGGTATGGCTGCGAAACTACGTGGTCTCGGAAGGGGCTGGTTCTATTAAGAGGATTAGCCGTAACTTTATCCTTCCCGCTGTAAAGCTAGTCTTTGGGGCCAGACTAGCTCTCATTGCTGCCATGGTGTGCAGCATACATCGTGGCCTTCGCACTTTTTCGTCCAAGGTCATTGCCCGTGATACGGCAAAAGACTTTGAGCGGATCAAGCTGCCCTATCATTATCTGATGGGATGGCTGTTGATGCACTGCCAGTCTTTGATGGGGCATGGCCCAGAAGATGGTGAAACTGCGGATGATGCCTTCATCTTCCAGTATCGTCGTATGTCTTGGGAGTGCAGTACCATGCCAGCCTGTCGAATGGCGCTGACGAGAGTGGACAGATACACCTTTTTCGTGTCTCTCCCTTCTTTTACAGATGAAGAAGTGAATGGCGTACATCTTGATGGTACTGGGCCCGCCACCTCTTGTCTGATAAGATGCTCCTCTGGTTGCAGAACATTCGTCCTGCACACCTGGTATATCGCAACCGCAACTCTGTCTTCCTGGAGCCTTACTTGCCCAGTCGGTTCGCCCGATACTTTGGGTACAGTCAGCTGTTTCTGGACAATCCCAGCCCCTGCCTGGGTTTTGAGGGTAGTGTCCTTGACGGTATCAGGGCTTGGCACTACTATAACACGGTTCACACCCGCACCAGCTTCTCTGTGCCTGATGTTAAGGAGTCAGGACATATTTTGTACATGGCGGCTCTGTACCGTGTTATGGTGAACAAGTCCCCTACCGATTTTGACCCAAGTACCAGTTTTATTGTCGGTACTGGTTTGGAGGAGAAACCAAAAGGGTCGAAGACGAGGACAAAGAAGGGGAATGCAGTTGAGGTGTCAGACTCAGAGTCTACCAATACGGACGAAGAGGATGACCCCGATAACCTGTCTCTTCCTCCCGCAGATGATGTGGTGGCAGATTAGCCTCCTATTGTGCCTGGTCCTTCACGTAAACGAAGCAGGCGTGAATCCACTTTTGGTGGCATAACTTACTTCCAGAAATGGGCCGCTGTCAAGCCCCGCGGGCCAATCATTAGGGAGAGAAGCGAGGATGTTGATGCCGTTTCGGAGGTGAATCGAATTACAACCATCTTTTTTAGCTCTTCTTTTCTGTACTATGATCTGATCATTCTCCTTTTCTTTGTAGGCGTCAAGAGAAGTAGACTCTCGAGAGCCGGCTACTGTCTCCAAGGTCAACCCGGCTCTAACCGCTTTAATTAGTGATATGAGTGCCGAGATTATCTCTGCCGGGGTTCTTCTGGCGATGGCTGAGGTTCCTCTAGTTGCTGACGTCTCAACCCAGGGCGACGTGGGCTCTACTGAACCCGTCCCCGAAGTTGCTGAATCCCAGCTGGGTGATGCTGACCCAATTGCGTCTACCTCCGGGGCGGCTGGGGCAGAGGAACCTGCGGCATTCGGCTCAGATGTCGCTGGTGAAGAGGACACGGTGGCTGTGAATGAGCCTCCGCCTCCGCAACCCTCCCCTGGTAAGCTGAGTCAAGTCTTGACTAGTGAGGAGACTCATTTGCTCTATCTTCACATCCTTCGGGTTAAGCTGATCGATGGTTGCTTCGGACATACAGGTCCTGTTCCTTCATCTGTCGCATGACGATGCCATCCATACGCGGTTGTTTGTTGGGGCATTGGAGGGAGTTGCATTCGACTGGTACCGCAACCTGCCGGATAACTGTATCCATTCCTTCGCTGGCTTCAAACATATATTCTTGGAGAGGTTCTATGAGGTGGAACAAGATGTGACCATGTCAACCCTCATGGACGTTGTCCAAGAAGAGAAGGAGCTGACAAGAAACTACATTGAGCGGTTTCTCCAAATGGGCTATTAAGCCTATGGGTTGGTTTATGGGCCTGATAATTGGGCTCAAGCTAAATAAGTAAGAGTACGGGCTTAAAGCCCATTGGTTGGTTTTTGGGCTTGATAATTGGACTCGAGCTAAATAATTAAGAGTTCAGACTTAAAGCCCCTTGGACTATATTTAGTATAGGGATGGGCTGATATGTATAGATAAATTAAGTTTTATTTTATATAAACAGTTTTTATTTATTTATTTGTTGATATATAAATAATTTTAGGGATTTTATAAATATATAGTTTTGAATACTATAAATAATTTCTAAATAATTTATAAACATTTTATGCATAAATATATTTTCTTATTAACGGTTTAACCCCAAAATGATTTCCTATGTTTTCAAAATATTTATTTAAAAATATTTTGATTGGTAAAAATGTGGTATCCAACTATTATAAATATTTTCTAAAGTTATTAAATATTTATTTACGCTAATTCCCTTCGGTTATCATGCTTGATCGTGACTAGTCATACGTTCCTATTTCTTGTGATTCTGACTACTTCATATCGACCCTAGGCTAATCGGACTGCCCGGACCCAAAGACACCGTCTATTCTGTCATTAGAGGTTGCCTTACGTAGTTATGACATCTGCGACTATTCAATGCTAACATGATCAAGTCACACATCAACTGTAATTTAAATTAAGGCAAGTATACTAATGCTTTATGTGCTTATTACATTATAATATTATCTTTCATTATGTTTCATTGAGTATCCAGTTGAGACACGTTTGTGACACGATATGCTCTTTGTTTCATTGATCGTTTATTGATTGTTTAATGAGTCGGGAGGGCAAATGCTAAGTAAACGTGTGAACAAACCCAAATAATGTTTAGTGATTGATAGCTAAGTCATACACCACACGTATGGGTTAGTCGTACCAAAAATGTCTGATAGCCGTCGTATGATATACCGTATTAGTCCAGTCATTCACATGTCGAAAGGTATTTTAAAGTACTGTTTGATTAGTTTTACTTGTTTATGTTCATTTTTCAGTTGTCTTATTCATGGATGTTCCTGCTAGTAGTTTCCTGTACATATTATAGTTTTTAGTTCATATACATGTTCCTTTACTGTTATATTACATCTCTATTGTCTAGTTTTATTTTGTATTAAGTTACATAAATGCAATAGGGTTGTACTTTGCTTATTTTTTGATTGGATCGTTGCAGGTGACTTAACATGCTTCCTACTTTTGCGCTATGGATCATACGGGGGAGATAAATATCTTGGAGGCCAACCATAGATTCTAGATAGAATGTGAATTTAATTATTTAGCAGGTTATTCCTGATTGTCATTTTGATGTACAATTGGATTCGAATTTGAATAATTATTGTGAATGAGCAAATAGATGTGATTATGTTGTATTTGAGATTGATAACGAGACCTAGACAGTGTACTACCGCCGATGCTGCAGTGTAGGCTTGACTTGGCGACGAACTCGTATCCGAAAAGTGGGTGTGGGTCGTGACAAATATTAATTCTGGGAAAATTCTATGAAATACATAAAAATATGAATTTTATGGTAAAGTACTCACACTAATTATTTTATAATAGTTCTATAGGGTCTTGAGTCCAAAAGGATATGTAGATTATAGGTTTTTCAGTGTTCTTACAACAACACGATGAATAGGAATTTATTAAAATATGTAACCTCAACCAAATGACACAAAAGTATATCGGATGGAAAGATTAAGGTGTCTAGAGTATTACCAAAAATATTAGAGTGGTCGAAGTACTCTACAAGTCGCCGAAATATGCGCGCATGAGCAGCCAGCCTGCTATATATAAATAGAAGGATCACTCCTTCATGACGGACGCACACAGACAGAGAGAGAGATATATACAGACAGACTATTATATATACATACAGAGGCCAGATGAGATACTTAACGTCCACTTCTCCTCGCAACGCCCCGGTATCCAGAGCAACCCAGACCTTCAGAGAGTTCAAGATCATCGTTAGATCGTCAATAGAGTCAACGTATTACCACTCGCTCCATCGACACAGTGCCCAGATAAAAACAAACGTGTACTCCTAGGACTACGTCTAAGTCCTATATTGTACTCTGTTCTGTTTGTAATTAAAAACATCAATCCCAAAGGGTTTTAATGGAAAATAAGCTGGCGACTCTGCTGGAGAGTTCTTTCTCCTCCAACGAGAAAGTTGTGTCGCAATCTGACGACATCAAACTCAGCTCCTCCGATAAAACACTTGTGGTGGACCCCAATCAACAGGCGTATGAGGAGTTCATCTCTGAAGGCAGCGTGAGTCCTTCGAAGCGGCTGCCAAAGCGGAAGAAGACTCGCCAAGTCTGGGTACGCAAGGCCGATGTGCCTGGCACCATCACTGAAGGGGATGCACCACTGCAGTTGGCCCTTCCTGCTGACACTCTTAGCAACAAGGATGCGCCCACTGGTGCGACACATCTGTTGGAAAACGCAGTGTTGACTGCATTCCCCAACCATCTTTTTCTCAACCGAAGAAGATGTGCCAACGGAGCAGAGTGCAACCAATCTCCAGCGCATGAGCTCTGGTGCACAGGAGAGAACGTCTATCTTCAACAGACTCACTTGCTGTCACGGCGAGACACAATTGGATTCTGAATACTATGCGCCTTCACGGGCTAGTAAAACAAAAATCCAAGGCAGCACAGGCCTTGTGCCACGAATGTGCTATGCCAACAGCAAACCAGAAGCATGCATTCAAAATCATGCGCGCTGCTGATGGTAAGATGTACAAAGTCGACTCGGGCGCATCTGTGCCAGAAACGGGTCGACTCTCAAAGTCCCTATCCCGCTTGGGTGCATCTACTGCGTTTTGAACCAAGTCTGGCTGGGCAACTGCGATGTTGAGTCCATGCGCCCACTTGGGTGATGCGCATGAAGTGGACTCAAGTTGCCATAAATGTTGTTCCTCTACCAATGATCTGGGCGTATCTCATGAGCGTGAACCAGATCAGGGGGTACAGCATTCACATGACCACCACAGTGCTTGGCCTTTCCATGCGCCTGATGGGGGTGTTAAAGTGAAACTCTCCCATCATGATTTGCGTAATGTGATCAGTCACAAACGCAGATCAGGAGAGCTGACCAACAAGCACAATTTGTCCCTCATAGGGCACACCTATGCTATGGTCATCATCAACTGCTGTTGTTGCAAAATAGCAGTTCCACCACAGGGGCAGTCCGTGTTTCAGCGAAAACAATCTACGACACCTATCTGACGTCGCCTCGGAAAGAAATTGCCAATTAAAGGTGAAGCGGACCCAAGATCGCTTCCTGTCATGTTACCTCCAATTCCCACTCATCCGTGAGAAAGACAACCACCAACTCCTCAGCCTCTGCATCTAAGAGTCAGCTGATGAAAAGCAAAACAGTGGTCCCATCCCCAGGGGTGTACGAACGCACCCGAGCAAGGAGCAAGGCCCTGGCAGAAGCAATAGCCGAGGGTAGTCAAGCCTCTGACAACCCTCCCCTCGAAGACGAAGAAGCTCTTTGACAAACCGACCCTGACGTAGCTGGGGTAGCCAACATGAGGCCTCAGAAGAAGAAGCCCCTCCACAGGAAAGCGAGGTCGAAAGCGAAGCCTCGACCGCTCCATCCACTTCCACCCATGTCATGACAGCTTATATGGCAGGGGGTGGTAATGAAGGAGAATCAAACGCTCCAGCGCTAGACATCGTGCAGCGCATAGACACTCTTGAGGGTAGTCTCAAAACCCTTTCTGTCTCCATGCAGATCCTGACCCAGACGGTGTTCGATATTCGAACCACTCTGGCAAGGGCACCTGTCTCCACCAGCCCCGATCCAGGGGCCAACGGAGAATCAATTATACCCCCTTAACGGGTATCTTCAGGGGCGGAGCTCCACACTGTACTGCAAGACTGTTTGTCGGGGCTTTTAAAGGATTCGCCTACGACTAGTACTGCAGTCTCCCTGACAACTCCATATCATCCTTCGATGACTTGACACGCCTCTTCCTTGATCGGTTCTACGACGGAGGGAGAGATATGACCACGTCATCTCTCATAGAAGTACGGCAGACTGAGAATGAGACCGTTCGAGTCTTCATCGAACGTTTCCGACAAACATGTTTATAGTTGCCTCCGGACATGCCGGAACATACACTCATCGGAACATACAGCATGAACATGCTCCCTGCAACCAAGCTGTGGCTCAACTCCACTCCCTTGCCTGATTGGAGCAAATTGATCATCGAAGCCGAAGCTGCTGAAAGAAGGTACGTAATGCTCGCCTTCTGGGGGTTAACTTTCCCACCTTCGACGACAAAAGGAAACGTCCTGCGACCTGCAGTAGCAGTCGCGAAGCAAAAAGGAAGCAGGCGTTGACTGTCAATGCGTCTAACAGCACGCAAGGCCCTGCCCAGGGGCCTCCTACCGTACCACGACCGAAGATGGTCTACTCCTTCCACGATGAGGATACCTTACAGTCCTTCGAGATGCTGAAGCAGGGCGACAAAATCAAGTTGCCTGATCCCAAGCGTCCTGACGAAGTAGGCAGAGTCGGCGACCCGAGGTATTGTAACTACCATCGGTTCGTTGGACATCCAACTAAAGACAGCTACATCCTCAAAGACTACATACAGCGCATGATCAATACGAACGTCATCTCAGTCGATTATGAAGAGAAGACAGTCTCGGCCAAAATGGTGTCGCTCTTGTTCGACACCTTACCGCCTACCACAACTCAAGATGGTGAAGTCCCCATCCCAAAGGTGACAATGGAACTAGTCAACCTTCCACCAATCCGCGACAACGTGGGTGGGCTGACACCACTCACAACATCCAAGGGAGAGAACATGTGGGTTCACCCGTATCTTGTTCCAGAGCTGACTCAACCGGGGGTACCCTCTACCTCCAAAAGTAAAGACATGAAGACCAAGTCTTATCGAATGGTGACTTCCTCCCTTGAGGAAGCACTGTCCGTACAAACGCGTTAACAGCAGAACGCCCAGCCAGAGGAGGCTCTGTCCGAAGTGACGCCTCCTATCATCACCACAGCTGCCCAACAAGAAGGTTCATCCCAACCTACTGCAGCTGATAAACAAAACCAGAAGGAGGTCCGCTTCGACAGGCCTCTTCGAAAAGACAACGCTCCGGGGAGTCTCATACGGCTCAAAACAGAGGGAGTCTCATGCGGTTCAGAGAATCTCTCAGAGCTTCATGCGGTTCAGGAGTTTTATGCGGCTCAAAAGTTGCCAACATAGCCATGCGGCTCGAGTAAAAGCCACGTGCCTTATGCGGCTCGCCTCTACAGCTGGCCATTAAGCAGCGGCCTCATTTAATGCTCTGACACAACAAGGCAGCTCTGACAGAAGGGTGAACTGACAGCTCTGACATTAAGCTGCAATGATGACTCTGACATAATGGCGTGCTCCTATGGAAACAAAGAAAATCTCTATAGCTGGCACGATACATCAAATCCCAAAGTCTTCCATCCGACTTTGACACATAGCCACCCCCATGCGGCTGCTACTCTCATACGGCTCGGATCATGGGGGCCATCTTCATGTGGCTCAAATCCTGAAAAGCTACCCCCACGCGGCTCGGATCATGGGAGCCATCCTCATGCGGCTCAAATCCTGAGAAGCCACCCCCATGCGGCTTGGATCATGGGGACCATCACCATGCGGCTCAAATGCTGAGAGGCCACGCCCATGTAGCCTTGACACGTGGCAGCCTTATACGGTTCAGTTGGAAACCACCCTCATGTGGCTCAGATTTCGGAGGCCACACCTATGCGGCTGCCACCTTCATGCGGTTCAAATCCTGAGAAGCCACCCTCATACGGCTCTGTCAAGATACCCTGTTCATGTGGCTCGCAGTTAGGACACGTGGCAGAAGATCAGTTTTCCCCGTGTCTCTACGACTCGCAGCATAATGATGATTGTACACGTGGCACCGAATCAATCAAGATTTATCAACAAATCCCAACAATCAGATTTAGTACAATCATCATAATTACCCAGATCAAATCAGATTTATTACAATCAAACAGATTGAACACGTGGCAGGAGATCCGAGCTTGTCATAATAAATTACGAAGATTTGTGGCAATCAACATTAATTGCCTATATGGATTTGGTGCAATCAACATTAACTGTCCAGATTTGTTGCAATCAAGATTAACAGCCAGATTAATTGCCAACAAAACAGGATCAAGAAAATGGTAATTAATCCCCAAACTGCCGACTTTTCAAGGGGCAATCATTGCAAACCCTAATGATCACACCCCACTCCTACAAATAGCAAGGTGCCATTCCCTTGCAAAAGAGGAGAGACCACCCAGATGGACACACAGAGAGAAAAAGGCATGCACAGAAGAGTCTCCCCACACATTCCGAGAGCAGTTCTTCATCAGAGCCAAGGCTACGTTCGATCGTCCAAGGAGTAAGGCAGAGCTGCCGTCGCTTTTCCGAGCCTCTACCGTCACCCCCCAGAATCAAAAATAAATAATCGTACTTAGATTGCTGTACCAAGGTTTTCATTCCTAGGATTTCGTTGTATGAGCGAGTTTGAATTGTGAGTTTAAGTTCAGTCCTCCTATAAAATTATTCTACACTTTTACAATCAATGGCAAACACGATGGAGACTCTGCCGGGGACTAACTTCTCCACGGCTGAGGAGTTGGTGACGCAATCGGACGCATCCAAACTTGGCTCCACTCAACAATTACTGGTCGCCCGGTTCGACCAACAGACGTTTAAAGAAATACTCTCCGACGGGAGCGCTGGCCCGGTCCAGCGACGAGCCCGCACGAAGAAGGTCCGCAGGAAGTGGAGGCCCAAATCATTCGCTCCTCCCCAAGCTCTCGAAGGAGTACTCTCTGTTGCCCAAGACGGCGGAGAAGTCTCGCAGGCGACCCCACTTCAGATCATAGAGGACTCTGCTGTCCCCAAGTCCGGCAGAAGAAAATACTATGATGTTGGAATTGCAGGGGCAAAGAGGAACTCTATGCGGTCCAAGCCGCATAAGGACACCAGCCGTATGGAGAAGGCTCATGCGGCCATAACTGCCAACCGCATGAAGAAGGCTCATGCGGCCGCAACCGCCAGCCGCATGGAGAAGACTCATGCGGCCACAGAAGTCAGCCGCATACAGAAAGCCCACGCGGCCAAAACTGCCAGCCGCATACAGGCAGCCTGCACGGTCACGACTTCCAGCCGCATCCCGAAGGTTCATACGGCCACCGCTTCTAGCCGCATACAGAAGGTTCATGCGGCCACAAAAGACAGCGGCATGCAGACAGCCTGTACGGCCACCGATCTTAGCCGTATACCATCTTTCCCATGCGGCTCACGGTCAGTCTTCGACCGCCTCTCATGCGGTCCTGACCTTGGAGGCTCTCTGGAGTATATGCCAGACTCTGTGGTGACCAACTTGGACTCTTTCTATTATGCACTCTCGGGTACTAAAGGGAAGAAGTCTAGGACGGCGTGGGCTCGTCGAGCTCAGTCAGCTGTCCTAACTCCTGAGTATCAGGGCATCCCGCTTACTATTACGCGGCCCCTGATAGAAAGTTATACAGAACTATTCGTGTCCAGCCCCCGGCGACCAACGAACAGAATAGTTATCAAGAATCTTCCAACAACGATCAGGGGCGAGTACTCTTACTACCCCACATCAGGGAGCAGGCAGGATGCCAACACACTCTTGTGTTCAGGACTCCCGGGCCCACAAAACGGGTGACTTGCGCAACGTGATTCTTCACAAACGCAAGAAAAGAGACGAAGATTTGGTGTGCAAAGAGTCCTGTCAGGGACATCAATGCACCCAAGTCATTGTCAACTGCTGCTGCAACAACGCGACAGTACAAAAAGACCGGCGGTCCGTTTTCCAACGGCTGCAACACCCAAGCTCAGAAGACGAGGCACTTCTCGTCGCCTCCTGTAATTTTGCTCACAAGATCTCTGGTAGCGGGAGAGGAAAGAAAACAAACGACTCCAGCCCAAAAATCTCAACCAAGAGACTCTCTTCTAAGCGGTTGTCCACGACCATTACGGGAGAAGTTTTCCAAGGTACCCGCTCAAAGACGAAATCTGCCACACTGGGAGATTCGTCATCTACACCTCTGGAAGGCGCTGGAACCGGAGGAAGCACTCCTCCAAACATCCTTGACAATTCGGTGTTCCAAGAAGATAATCCAGGGGAAACGGTTCACCCAACAGATGCGGCAGATCCCGACGTCCCTGAGGACGACCACAACTCTCAAGACGAGGCGAGCTCTGAAGATGGGGGTACTACTCCTTCTGAGTTCGAACCAGAGGAGAACATTCCCACATACTCCGACGACTTCTCTGTGCAAGGGTTTGACTCAGAGGGCACGTCCTCCACTGTTTCTTCCATATATCCTCATGTGAGGATGGTGTTCATGACGGACAGCAACCAAGATGATCCTAGTGATCGCCAACGCATCGACACTCTGGAGGCCATACTGCATGCCTTGGTCAAGTCCGTAGACGAGATCAAAGCGGCCCTTCCAACTCTGCAAGGAAGGACGCCTGGCCAAACAAGCTTGGGTCCCGCGGTCAATGCGGACTCAAACTCAGCTGTACCGAACCCGAGTGATAATCCTCCAGAAATATCGGATCCCACCGCTGCAGATGAGGCCAGGAAGGCAAGACGAGATGTCCAGGAGCTCCGAGCCATGTTCTACGCCCGATAAACCTGCCAAGACCTCAGGATACGACAACCGTATCCTGCTGCATGGAGAGATGTTCCCTTCCCACTAAAATATAAACCATTTCACATCAATCCATATGATGGGAAGACATCTGCAAGCAGGAATATCACCTACTTCGAAGTCGCAACCAACCATCTACCTCATGACGATGCCATCCTTACGCGGTTGTTCATCAGGGCATTGGAGGGGGTCGCCTTCGACTGGTACCATAACTTGCCGGACAACTGCATCCATTCCTTCGTCAGCTTCAAACGTATGTTCCTGGAGAGGTTCTACGAAGTAGGACAAGACGTAACGATGTCCACCCTCATGGGCGTTGTTCAGGAAGAAAAGGAGCAGACAAGGAACTATGTTGAGCGGTTTCGCCAAACCGCGATGAAGTTGCCGTCCGGTAACCCTGATTCCTCCATGATTGAAATTTGCCAAAAGAGGTTGCTTCCCATGATCAGTCTCTGGATGGGCGAAAGTCAATTCAAGGATTGGAAGACGTTCATCATCAGTGCCACTGGCGCAGAAGACAAGTTGAAAAAAGCTCATCAATTGGGACTGCACATCTCGGAGGGAGAGGACAAGGGTAAACGCCCTAATGCCAACAGCAACAATGGTGGTAACCCCTCCAACAATCGAGAAAACAAGGGTAAACATGCTATGGTGGCCGACACAGCTCCGAAGCCTGAACCGAAGCCGACAGAAAAGCAGTGGCCTCAGATGACCTATTCTTTCGAGGACGGCCATGTCAAGCCCATCTTGGACACGCTCATACAAGGAGGTCGAATTCAGCTCCCTCCTCCAAGACGTGAACCTCGTCTTGCAGAAATAGAGATCCCCGAGTACTGCCACTACCATCGCTATGTCCACCATGCTACACAAGACTGCTACCAACTGAAGTGATACATCCAGCATCTCATCGATTCTAAGGCCTTGGCCATTGATTTCGAAGAGGTGACCGTAGCAGCCAACATGGTGTCAGTACAATTCGGCAGCTTCCTTCCGACAAAGACTCAAGATGGTGTAGTGCCCGTCTCCAGAGCAAAGATGGAGGTCGCTAACCATCCACCTCTTCGAGACCAAGCTGCTGGTCTAGTACCCCTTACAACATCACGGGGGGAGATCATGTGGGTCCATCCGGACTTGGTACCTGAAGTGACTCAGTCCGTACCTCCCTCCACCAGCAAGAAAAAGAGTGGGAAAGTCAAGTCATGTCGCACAATCTCGACAGAGGTCGAGAAAGCTACGGCTGTCGTCACCCGGTCGGGTGCACAATCCCAACCTACACCGGGTAGCTCCTCTGAAGATCATCAGTCGACAACTGCTGATGCTCTAGGACCTTCGTAGCCTTCGACGATCGACAAGCCTAGGCCGAAGGAGACTCGCTTTGACAAATTGCTCCGAAGAGAGACACCTCATGGGCTGGAGAGGCCCTACAACTTCGATATCTTGGCAAAATTGGCTAACACACCGGCCAAATTGTCGCTATACGAACTCCTGAGACTCTCCAAAGATGTTCGCGTCGCACTGAGTGAGGCACTCCAGAACGCCGACGCATATCTGGCTCAGTCCAATCAAACTGGGCCAAGCTCGCCTGCAGATCACCAGGACAACGCTTGCACAGGCACAATGCCCAATATTGTCTTCACTCTGCAGGATATGCTTATCAAGACAAACCTGCACGATCGCCCTCTGTATTATACTGGGTACATTGGCGATATAAAGGTAGATCGGATGCATATTGACCCCGGTTCTTCCATAAGCATCATTTCGAAGAGCCTGCTCCACCATCTGCGTATCCTAATACATCGCCTGACGCCGACAAGCACTGCCATTAGCGGTTTCAATTTAGGCAGAAGCTACCCGATCGGGAAGATTTGCTTGAAGTGCCAAATCGGCGACCTTCAGTCAGAAGTGACCTGTTATATCATAAATACGGATATTTCCTACAATATTCTTCTGGGGCGTCCTTGGATACACGATTACATGATCGTGCCTTTCACACTACACCAGTGCTTCAAGTACGTCGACAAACACGACTTCGTGAGAATGGAATTTGCTGACATCGATCCCTTTAAAGGGGTCGAATCCTACTACTCAGATTCATGCTTGTACGAGAAGTCGAAAAAACACCTTCCCGAAGGAGATACTCAAGCTCAAACTGAGGCGGCAATTGGATTGGAAGAACCTTTGAAAATCCACCTCCAAGCCCGTAAACCTGGCAGAACTGCACCCCTTACGGCCACTTTGCGTAAGGACGCAATCAGCCTCTCTGCATAGGAGGAGCAGATGATAATCCGACTACCAAGGACTGGCCAAGCGCCAAGACCCACGACAAAGCCACTGACAATCAGGCTGCCTAGAGCTAGCCAGCAACAAACAGAGGAGCTCAATCCTCCTGTCAAGCCGATGACGATTCGTCTTCCCAGAATGAACCGGCAGCCGAGCACTAAGCCAAGGACTGCTAGCCAGCCAACAACTCCCCGTTCAACACCGAGCACCAAACTGGGGGTGGCTAGTATGCCAACGACTCCACGTTCTGCTCCACCCATAGAGCCCCTGATGATTAAGCTGTCCAAGTCATCCTCTCAGTCTTCATTTACACAGAGGGTAGCCGAAGAAGAGTCAGAGTTGGCCAAGTATGTGGCTACTCACACTGATGTGCCATCCACAGATGATATAATCCTACTGGAAAAGATACCTTATTTCATCAATAAAGGGCTATCTTTGAACTTCTCGAGCTTAATAAGTTTTGTACAATATATGCTATGGAACACGGTATAGGCACCCACCTGCACACACAGGTGACAAATATCTACACCACAAACCAACTTACTCCAGTGGAAGACGCTTACCGCATAATTGAGGGAGAGGATCATCCAATCATCTTCGGCCGGAAGAATGATCCACAACCCTTCAGGATAGAAGAAGTTGATCTCGAACCCGATACCGGGAGACTGCCCCTTTATCTGTATAGTTTCCGATCCAAGTACCTTATACAGAAATAGGGGTATGATCGGGAAACTACACCAGGCTTGAACTACGGCACAGGGCGGCAGTTACCCTTACAATTGCCGGTCCCGGCTGGGAAACCACGAGACTATTACAACAAAACCAGATGTAGGCTAGGTTATGTTACACCGGCAACAACCCCTGAAAGCTCAGACGAGGAATGCGACTGGCATTCACACTCAACCGGATCACCCACTTCCGATTTGGATGTCAGTATCGGGGACGTATTCAGGCAAGTCTTGTCGTCAATATGGCATTGGCCGACGCCTACGAAGAAGATGAAGACATTCTCGAACTTCTTGAGTTAGAGCCGTGGGCATACAACTAGATATACCATGGGAGAAACGGTTCGAACAAAGAGAGCCTCCTACCGAGGATGAGGTTGTGCAAGTCAATCTCGATGATGAATCCTCTCCAAAGCCCATCTTCGTCAGCAAGAATCTGACAGACGAAGAGCAAGAAACGCTACTGGAACTCGTCAGAGAATACATCGACGTGTTCGCCTGGAGCTACGAAGACATGCCAGGACTGAACCCTGAAGTTGCACTTCACAAGCTCAACATTCGTCCGGACGCAAAACCAGTCAAGCAACAGCAACGACGGTTCCGCCCCGACGTCATGAATGCCATTGAAGCTGAGGTCAACAAACTGATAGCCAGCAGCTTCATCCGTGAGGAACAGCATCTAGACTGGGTCGCCAACATAGTACTAGTCCTCAAGAAGAATGAAAAGATTCGAATCTGTATCGACTTTCGCAACCTGAATGAGGCGTGTACTAAGGATGAGTTCCCCCTCCCTATCACAGACATCATGATTGACAACACCTGCGGCTTTGAGCGTATGTCATTCATGGATGGTTTCTCGGGGTACAACCAAATCAAGATGTTCTCTGATGACGAAAAGCATACATCATTCCGAACACCAATTGGCACATATTGTTACACAGTAATGCCTTTCGGTTTAAAGAATGCTGGCGCCACCTATCAAAGAGCTATGAACATCATCTTTAGAGACCACTTGCACAAAACAGTGGAATGCTACGTTGACGACATCGCCGTTAAAAGCCGCTCTAAGGAAGATCATCTGCATGATCTAAGGACAGTGTTTGACCTGATACGAGCGCACAATTTGAAAATAAATCCCACGAAATCCTTCTTGGGCATATCCAGTGGGAAGTTCTTGGGTTTCATCATTACTTTCCAGGGTATCCATATAGACCCTGAGAAGACGAAGGCAATCATGGAGATGGGTCCCCCGAGAAATCTCCGAGAACTTCGAGCCCTTCAAGGGAGGTTGGCCTACATCAGGAGGTTTATTTCTAACCTCTCCGGACGATGTCAGCCATTCACCCACCTCATGAAGAAGGGCATTTCATTCATATGGGATTAAGAATGCCAGCGTGCCTTCGACAGCATCAAAGAATATCTGTCGAACCCTCCAGTCCTGGTGGCCCCGGTTGCTAGAAAACCATTCCTGCTCTATGTGCGAGCAATGGAGCATTCTCTCGGTGCTTTATTAGTGCAAAATAATGATGCAGGCCACGAGCAAGCTATATATTACCTCAGCCGAATGATGATGGGGCCGGAGCATCGATACACTGTCGTGGAGAAAGAGTGCCTGGCTCTGGTTTTCGCCATTCAGAAGACGCGACACTACGTCACGGGATAAAGCATCCATGTTGTATCGAGAGTCAACCCCCTCAGGGTTCTCATGACAAAGCCAGGAGCACTCAGCTCTCGCCTCTCCACCTAGGCGATATTACTGTCCCCCTACCACATGATCTTCGTCCCACAGAAGGCTGTTAAAGGTCAAGCTCTGGCAGACTTTTTAGCAGCTCATCCAGGTTCGTAGTCAACCAGAATAGACAAAAAGATTCCAGATGAGGTCGCCAATTCAAATGTGGCCTCTCATGATGCCGTATGGAGAATGTTCTTCGACGGCGCTTCCAGAACTGGGCCCAAGGGCAACATCATCGCTGGAGTCAGAGTGGTACTGATTTTTCCCTCCGGGCTGGTGATCAATCGGGATTACTCCCTCACGGAGCCCTGTTCGAACAATGTGGCCGAGTACAACACTTTGGTCATTGGCCTCCGACTTGCAAAGGAGCTGGGGGTAGAGTATCTTGGAGGTAATTCGCAGCTAATCGTTAACCAGATCCGGGGCTCATATGATGTTCGTCTTGAAGACATGATCCCCTATCACCAAATAGCGATCGACATCATCTCGTCCATGGAAGGTTTCTTCATAGAACATGTTCCCAGACTCCAGAATATTGAAGTCGATGCCCTAGCAGGCCTGGCCGCTTTCCTAGCGGTACCGAATCATGCTCATCATATGGTTGCCGTAATAGGCCATGAGTTGGTCTGTCCCAAGAATAATGTTCAATGTATTGAGAGCTACTCCGCTCTGGCAGTCGACGAAGCACCAGACTGGAGACAACCATTAATCAATTTTGTAGTCTACGATATCCTGCCAGAGAATCCAAAGGAAGCCACTTCTATCAGAAAGCGTTCCCTCGAATTCTTCTATGATACGGAGACGAAAATGCTATATCGGCGATCATACGATGGATTACTGCTTTGGTGTCTGTCAAATACAGAAGCCAAGGAAGCTGTACGCGAAGCTTATGACGGCAACTGTGGGGCCCATCAGCCTGGACCGAAATTACAAGATCGCCTTCGCCGAATGGGCTATTAGTGGCCCACGATGGTTGCAGATGCAATAGACTATGCACGAAAATGCAAAGCCAGTCAAGTCCACGCAGATTTCATCCACCAGCCATTCGAGTTTCTACATCCGACGATGGCATCCTGGCCATTCGAAGCATGGGAAATGGACATCATTGGCCCAATCACTCCGCCTTCATCCTGAGGGTACCGCTTCATACTTGCAATCACAGATTACTTCTCCAAATGGGCGGAGGCTATCCCGCTGGCAGAAGTGAAGACTTTAAACGTGATCAGCTTCCTCAAGCATCACGTCATCTACCGCAATGGACTGCACCGAAGGATCATCCACGACAATGGTCCGCAGTTCGCAAGCCACACCTTCTATCGGTTCTGCGACAAACACTGAATCCAGAATATTGCTTCAACACCATATAACTCGGCGGCTAATGGTCTGGCTGAAGCATTCAATAAAACAATCATCAAGCTTCTCAAGAAGTTCGTGTCATCAAACAAACGCGACTGGAATGAAAAGCTCGGCGCATGCTTATGGGCGTACCGTACTACGGTACAGACTGCCACCGGGAACACACCATTCTCTCTGGTATATGGAAGTGAGGAAGTTCTCCCACTGGAGACTCAAATCCCCTCACTCTGCGTTGCCCTCACCTATCGATTGACGACAGATGATAATCACCATCGCCGACTAAAAGAGTTGGAGGCCCTAGATGAGAAGCGCCTGTTAGCTCAACAACGAATTAATCTGTACCAAGCCCGTATCTCCAGAGACTTCAACAAGAAGGTTAAAATCAGAACATTCCAAGTGGGCGATCTCGTTCTGGCAGTTCGAAGGCCAATGGTTATGACTCACAAAACTGCCGACAAGTTCCTGAAGAAGTATTACGTCTGAAATGACATCCTCCAAATTTCCCAGGGTGTTGAGTTATGTACCCTCTGGTACCGCTGAACTCACATTCTGACTCCAAATCTTCCAGATTGTTGGCTTATGTACCCTCTGGTACCGCTGAACTCACATTACGACCCCAAATTTTCCAGAAAGACGAGTTACGTACCCGCTAGTACTGCTGAACTTACATTCTGATCCCAAATCTCCCAGATTGTCGAGTTATGTACCCGCAGGTACCGCTGAACTTACACTCTGGTCAATACAGATGAATCTATATCGCGTCTTTTAGGTAGTAAGTCATGTATGATTATACCTCTGAACTTTCTTCCTAAAAGAGCTCCCTCCTTATGATCCAATACCCGCACTTTCAATGCACAAAAAGGATAACAGATCCACAAATTCTCCGGAACAACCACATCGATGTTACCTCTGAATTGTTTCCCTTCCATCAAAAACAAACCGCCCCTCACATAGAACTTCCACGTCCTTTGAGTTGTTCTATGTACCCATCACGGAGCCCACTCCTGCCATGTCCTCATTACCTCTGAGTGGGAAGGTTCCATTGAAGAAACCCTCATATTTACCATGTCCTTACTACCTCTGAGTAAGTAGGCTAGTCCTCTCTCGTATTATTATCCGTATCCAGAACCAGGGTACGCCGAGGATAATAGGTCCACAAAAAGTCTCCCATTAGGGCAACTACTACAAGAAAAGAATAGAGCGAATGCATCATGTTCATTCAAAATCAGTTACATTCACATAACTACATCTCATGAGCAAGCCAGAAAAGTTCTCCATCGTTTTATTCAGACAAGAAGAAAAAAGATTATATTGATGTCCAAAAGAAGCAAAACACAAACTACAGCTAAAATCAGACAGAAATATCAAGACAAAAGACGGACATTTATGAGAGCCCACGAATCCTAGTTGTTGGGGCGCATATACCAATCCCTCAACCACTTTTCATATGAAGGATCTATTTGAGCAAGATCCTCGTCCGGAGCAGGAGGGTCAAAACTCCCAATACAACCACCTTCAGACTGGGGCTCCTCCTTTACAGCAACTTCAATGTTGGGAGTGTTTCCCTCCCCTATAGGCGCCAGCTCTTCTTTTTGTTCCTCCATTTTTGGTATCACATTCTCCTTAACGAGCGATGGCTCTTGTTTGATGAAAGGAGGCAGCAGCTCTTCCTTCACAATGATCTCAGCCTTCGGCAGGGATGCTGCAAGAATCAAAGATAAAAGAAACAAAGTTAAGAAGATGGCCAGGGCATTATGCGGTCCAGTCCAGATGAGCTTATGCGGTCCTGTTTGACGTAGCTTCATGCGGTTCGATTCAGAGGGACTTATGTGGCTATGTTCGACGGGTCATTATGCGGTTCAGTTTGCGAAGTGCTTATGCGGCCACTGGATAACTCCCATGCGGCTCGGACAGGGGGTATACCCCCCATGCGGCTCGAACATGGGACGTACATGCGGCCCATACAATTTGAACAGTTCGATGAAGACGAAGGACGCATTAAAGGCTTGTGCATAAAACATACAACAGAGCCATCCTTGTTAGGGTTTTTGAAGCATACGATCCTCCCAAAATCCTTACCAGCAATGGTGGGGCGGACGTCGGGACGAACTTCAGGCACTGCAGTCGACGTCGAAGCCACTCCCTTACCCTTCGCCGCAGCTTTAGAAGACTTAGGGGCCATCGAATGATCGAAGAAGAAGAAGAAGAAGAAGAAGAAGAGGACGACAGTTAGGGCAAGAAGAGCTTAAATCAGAAAAGAGAGTAAAGAGTTTCTTTCTCTAAATTACACTTATTTATAGGAGGACACTGGGGGCACGTGGACCGATGAACTCTTCGGGTCATGTGCTGCAGGCAAAACCGACTCCTAGGATTTTGTCTCCTCTCATAAAGAAGATTCATCAAAGCACAAAATCCAAATATTTAATGACCCGACTCTTGGGATCCCCCCAAAAGACGGCTCTAAATCAAAAAATGAATCAAGGGCAATTAATGACGCCTATGTGGCAGAAAAGACAGCATGCGGCCAGAGCGATCCATGCAGCTAGGAAGTCCATGCTGCCAGGCAGTCCATACGGCCAGGAAGGCCATGCGGCTAGGAATTCATTGCGGGCAGAACATCCTATGCGGCCAGAAGAGCTTATATGGACATAGCCATGCTTCTTATGCAAAGTATTTCAATTTTTACAAATTAAAAACTTTGAAGGGGGTCTTGTAGAAGCATGGAAAAGAACAGGAAAATCCATACAGCTCAAAACAGAGGGAGTCTCATGCGGTTCAAAGAATCTCTCAGAGCTTTATGCGGTTCAGGAGTTTTATGCGGCTCAAAAGTCGCCAACTTAGCCATACGGCTCGAGTAAAAGCCACGTGGCCTTATGCGGCTCGCCTCTATAGCTGGCCATTAAGCAGCGACCTCATTTAATGCTCTGACACAACAAGGCATCTCTGACAGAAAGGTAAACTGACAGCTCTGACATAAAGCTGTAATGATGACTCTGACATAATGGCGTGCTCCTATAGAAACGAAGAAAATCTCTATAGCTGGCACGATCCATCAAATCCCAAAGTCTTCCATACGGCTTTGACACGTAGCTACCCCCATGCAGCTGCTACTCTCATACGGCTCGGATCATGGGGGCCATCTTCATGCGGCTCAAATCCTGAAAAGCCACTCCCATGCGGCTCGGATCATAGGGGCCATCTTCATGCGGCTCAAATCCTGAGAAGCTACCCCCATATGGCTCGGATCATATGGACCATCACCATGCGGCTCAAATGCTGAGAGGCCACGCCCATGCAGCCTTGACACGTGGCCAGCCTTATGCGGTTCAGTTGGAAACCACCCTCATGCGGCTCAGATTTCGGAGGCCACACCTATGCGGCTGCCACCTTTATGCGGTTCAAATCCTTAGAAGCCACCCTCATGCGGCTCTGTCAAGATACCCTGTCCCTGTGGCTCATGGTTAGGACACATGGCAGAAGATCAGTTTCCCCCATGTCTCTACGACTCGTAGCGTAATGATGATTAGACACGTGGCACCGAATCAATCAAGATTTATCAACAAATCCCAATAACCAGATTTAGTGCAATCATCATAATTACCCAGATCAAATCAGATTTATTGTAATCAAGCAGATTGAACACGTGGCAGGAGATCCGAGCTTGTCATAATAAATCACGAAGATTCGTGGCAATCAACATTAATTGCCCATATGGATTTGGCACAATCAACATTAACTGCCCAGATTTGTTGCAATCAAGATTAACGGCCAGATTAATTGCCAACAAAATAGGATCAAGGAAAATGGTAATTAATCCCTAAACCGCCGACTTTTTAAGGGACAATCATTGCAAACCCTAATGATCACACCCCACTCCTATAAATAGCAAGGTATTATTCCCTTGTAAAAGAGGAGAGACCACCCGGCTGGACACACAGAGAGAAAAAGGCAAGCACAGAAGAGTCTCCCCACACATTCCAAGAGCATTTCTTCATAAGAGCCAATGCTACGTCCGATCGTCCAATGAGTAAGGCAGAGCTGCCATCGCTTTTCCGAGCCTCTACCGTCACCCCCTAGAATCAAAAATAAACAATCGTACTTAGATTGCTGTACCTAGGTTTTCTTTCCTAGGCTTTCTTTGTATGAGCGAGTTTGTATTATGAGTCTAAGTTCAGTCCTCCTATAAAATTGTTCTGTACTTTTACAATCAATGGCAAATAGTGAGGTATAATGTCTTCCTTATGCCTCATGCCTTCGATTCCTTGCTTGCATGATTGATTGTTTGATTGATTGCTTAGTTATATCTTGCCTGTGATTAGTGTAGCTTTCTCGATATCTCTAGCCTCTTGATTAAATTTCGAGGACAAAATTCTTTTAAAGTGGGTAGAGTTGTCACCCTCGATTTTCGTTATACGTATTTTGGTATACGTGTACATATCTCGGACCCGTATTTTGACTTTGTCCTGGCTGGCTAGTCTTGGTTTCTTGTATTGGCATGGGTTAGTTGGTATTCCATGGTTCGTGTGATTTATTCTGGCTAGGGGCATGCATCGGGTTCGGTTGGGTTCGGTCTGGTTGGGTTTGGTTTGGGTTAGTATGCAAACCCCTACCTACCACCATCCTCCATTTATTAACCCAACAACCCTTCTTTCTCCTCATTCATTCCTCATAACTTTCCTCTTCTTCTCCATTCCTCTACCGAACTTGCAGTAGGCAAGTGCAACTTGCTTCATGGAGGAACTCAATTTTGTTGTTCCAAGGTCTTCCTCACGAGATTCTAAGACAATTTAGTACTTAGCATTTTTAATTTTCGTGGTTCATTTCATGTAGATCCAAGTTTTAGTATTTTTGATCTTCATGGTTTTGATCTACTGAACTTAGTTGTTTTGGAAAATGGAGAGTTCCATGTGGTGGAAATTTCGATTTTATGCAAGTTTAGCTTTTGAATGGTTGGATTTCACCAAGTCTTGGCCGAGATGGGGTTACTTGAGTTCTTGAGTCTCCATGGCTGCAAGTCTCAGCCTTGGGGAGAAGACGAGCCCTTTACGCACACGTTCATATGTGCTCGCGTAGTGACTTCCTTTACGCCCACGTTTTACGTGCCAGCGTAGCACCTCCTTCCTTTTACGTACACGTTTTCACGTGCCCACGTAGTATTCCCTTTTTACGCACAAGCCTTGCGTGCCCGCGTAATCCGTTTTATGCCGAGCTTATTCGAGCTCTACGCAGGGGACCCCCGCTCGCATAGAGGCTCGCGTAGAGTCTCGCGTGCGTAGAGTCTCGTGTAGAGTCTCGCGTGCGTAGAGGCTCGCGTAGAGTCTCGCGTGCGTAGAGTCTCACATGCGTAGAGTCTCGCATGCGTGGAGTCTTGCGTGCTTAGAGTTCTGCCCAAGTGCTCACGCGCGTAGAGTTCCCTTTGCGTAGAGCACCTGCTCGCGTATGGTGCTTGCTCGCGTATGGTGCTTGCTCGCGTAGAGGGGTCCTTCCTTGGTCGTGCTCGCGTAAAGCCATTTTTATGCTTGGGGCCCCTAGCCTAGCGTAGTTTCTCTCGCGTAGAGGCTTTGAGCCCCTGTGCGTACCCGTATGCCCTTCTGTACTTGCACCCTCTTGTCACGAACTTGATAACCTTAACTTGATTGACACGATTGGACTGATAATTGTACATGGCATGGTATGACAAGTAACTAACATGACATGGCATGACTTGACAAGACATGACTAATAAGCATGATAGGAACTATTGAATGCTGTTGCGACAGCTATCATGACATGACAAGAATGAATGGCCTGGACACCATGGACGATTGTGTTTGTACCAATGAACCAGTACTGTCTCGCATCATGTCTAGGGCAGGGACCCCTGAGTACTACGATCAGGGGTGCCTACTTAAATTGACTAAGGCCAATAACTAGAATAATCCAGTAGTCATGAAGAGATTTTCCAGCTACAGGCAATCCCGTTATCTGGGTGTCCCATCATGGGATCTGTAGCCGACCGTCGAGTATGGCACATTTCCAGCACACTGTCATGTGTTGTACCCCTCAAGCTACTTAAGGGTACATGCGTTTTCTGGACGATGTACCCATATGAATTCAACACCTAATTGCATCCGGATAGCCTGGATGGTCTGCAGGGCTTGTAGCTGTGGAACAATCTCATTGCATCTTGCTAGTAACTAGGCCTGTGATAATCCTAGTTAGTTAAAGTATCAAGCCGTACTCATTTCTTGGCCGTGATTGATTGGATGGAGTCTAACCCAGCCTAGTCTTGTTCTGATCCTGTACAAGATTGTTAGCATGACCTGAATGCTTGTGCTTACTTTATCGATAAATGGTAGGAAACCAAGTTCCGTTCAGACGAAGGGTTACAACCCCGGTGCTTGTTTGGTTTAAGGGTTACAACTTGGTTATCTGAACATTTTCATGGTTATCTTATCATATATTATCATGATTTTTTATATTTCCAGTCTTTATTATAACTATGTTTTGTGCTAATTGCTAGTTTTAGTTCCTAAATGAAGCCTCCTTTGTGGCACTTGCTTTTTCTGGGATCTGACCCAGCTGGTTTTGTATGGCCAGATACCGGAGCAGCTCCAGAGGATCACCCTACTTTCCAGCCAGATGGTGACCACCAGGCGTAGCCCTGGCAACGAGTGGGTTTTATTTTGGCTCTCCCACTCTATTGTAAAATTATTCTTTTGAGGCGTTTAACCGCCGAACAAGTGTTAGCTCGTTTGCAACTTTACTTACTGTCTGCCTACGGGCTGTAACATGACTGACAAATCCTAGGATTGATCATGTATGACTGAAACTCTTGCTACTCCTCACAATTTATACGACTAGCTTCATGATCATCCAAATATGTAATGTATGGGACGTCTTACTATGGTATATTTGGTGCTCTAACATCTTGTAACATTTACTTACTTGCTTGAGATTGAGACAATAGGCTTGTTCATGACCCCAAGAGACTGATGGCTTGTAGTAAACCCTCATGTATCTAGACAGCCGTGATCATATATCGAGGTAGATTCTACCTCAATGTACATAGCTGGTTGTGTCTGTCCCCCGCTCTCCAGTACTCTGGTTCTGGGGCGTGACAAGGATCGACTCCGACGAATGGGCTATTACTGGCCCACCATGATGGTCGATGCTGTCAAGTATACGAAGAAGTCTCGTGCATGTCAGCTTCACGCCGACTTCATTCACAGACCGTCAGAGCCACTACACCCGACGGTTGCCACTTGGCCATTTGAAGCCTGGGGCATGGATATAGTGCGGCTTATCACTCTTCTTTTGTCAAGGGGAAACCGTTTTATCCTGGTAATTACCGACTATTTCTCTAAATGGAAGGAAGCAGTACCTCTCACAGAGGTAAAAAGCTCAAAAGTGATCAGCTTCATCAAGCATCACGTCATCTACCATTTCGAATTTTCTCGAAGGATTATCCACGACAATGGCCCGCAATCAGCCATGCATTCAGTAGGTTCTGCGACAAGAACCGTATTCAGAACATGGCATCAACCGCTTATAATCCGGCAGCGAACGGATTAGCTGAAGCTTTTAATAAGACCACCGTTAAGCTACTCAAAAAGGTCATGTCATCCAACAAGTACGACTGGGACGAGAAGCTCGGCGAATGCCTTTAGGCCTATTACACAATGGTACGGACCCCGACGGGCAACACCCCATTCTTCCTGGTTTATGGGAGCGAAGCAGTTGTAATGTTCCGCTCCGTACGGTGCATTACGATGAGTCGTTGACTCGAAGAGTTACGTTGACCCGAAGAAGTATCGATGCGAAGCTGTGCATAGCCTAAGTCCAGTTTGAACAAGTATCGACTTTGAATGATTTGGTGTGCAGGCTACACTTTTATGCTGAATCATAAGGGGTCGCCAATTTGCCTTATTCGAAATGGTTTTCGTAAAACCAAATAGTCGCCTTGCAACGGATTGTGGCATGGGCGTGATAGGCCGAATCAATCGAGTAGCTCAACGGAGGGGCTAAGTCAGAAGAGTTAGCCGTGCAACCAAGTTATAGAATCGAGCCGCACCAGCTCGGCGAGACAACAAGGCGTATCGACTTAAGGTGGGCGGGTTCTTGACTCTCTCTTCCTACTCCTTCATGTCTAATAAAACATATCCTTGTATGCGTAAGTTGCTATTGAGTTAGCGAGCGTGGCTCGAACGGTTAAAGGTCTTATTATGTGTCAAACATTAAGATAGAACATTGAACAATTGAAACGATGTGCATCAAGTGTACGGGTCGCGGTAGGGCGGTGATGGTAGAACATTGAAAGATAATATCGAGATGTGCATCACGTGCACGACTCCGAGAATATTGAACACTAGGCCTAGAACACTGATTATGGCGTTATACGTTCCCTCGTGCACGGAAGCTACGAAATGACTAAGTAACTACGGAACTGCTGTTATGCGAATAACTTACGAATGTAATGCATTGAATATAAGTACGAGAAGTCTAAGCCGTTGGACGTCGTGCATCAATACGGATGTGTTGGGGCATAATGCCAATGGAACTTGAGATAGAGATAACAGAATATGTTATGGAACGTGAATATGTTATGGTACGGGATTATGTTTATGGAACGTAAGATTGGTTGGAATGATATGACTTGTCTGCTATGGCGCGTATTACATGGCCAATAGACTAGGATGGCCCTTGTACGGGTACGGCTTCCCTCGGACGGTTACGACCGGGGCATCGGGACCGTTCGGCCTAGGAGGGAATTATGTATGGTATTTATGGTGCACATCATTAGGACGGGTTACGATCGGCCAGTGATGTGGTAAGCTATGATATCAGTAAGTTTGGGATCCTTCAGATACTGGGCTAGCAACCCGTATTGGAGCGATCATAGGCTTACACATAAGGATGCTAAGTCCATTACGGTGCGAAACACCGTGACCTTTATATAGATAGGACCGGTAGGCTGAGATTAGAGTTGGGTGCAGGCGCAGGGCCTGCTACCCTTATGCATATGTCTAAGTTTATGGTTGGTTGGTTGCGTGAATTGTATGATTGCTTATGTAAAGTTCTAACCATTATAGGCTAGGCAAAATAGGACGGAGATGAGAACGATTACTATGTTTATGTTCATATTATGTCTAACTGTATTTGTCGTAGGGACACGGTATTGGATACATTTATGATAAGGTGCTATGCTTGAATATTGCCATGAAACTGATCCTAAGGCTAAATAGAAAGATCACCAAATAATGTTGCATGTTTCACTAAATATACTTAGTGTTGGTTTGGTACAAGTGGGTCTTGATCAGTGCAGCGAGGACGAAAGCACTAATCCCCCACTAGTTTGCTTGCAGGTTCAGGTTATGATCGACTCGGGACGGGGCTTGGCTTGGACGTGTCGAGGCAAGGAGTCCTTAGCATTGAAGAGGAGCTACCGCATTGGCGTTCAGACTTTCGACATGGAGATGTTCGGCCGAAGACTACTTGGTGGGTATAAAGAGAGATAATGTATGGAACAATGTAATCCTTTGTGAGCTAGATAGATCATGAGTGTTATAGCCAGTTGGTATATTCAATTAGGCTATTCAAGGCCTTTGTAACCATCAGTTCATTATTAATAAAAGAGATTCTTATTGTATACTCTGTTTTCCTTCTGCTGCTTATGTTATCAATTTGAGATAAACACTATGTGAACCTGTTATCTTGCCTTGCACGAGCGCAACTCCAGACTCGTGTGGCATCATTCCCCAGCGAGGACGATGATTCGGGTGAAATCTAGCGAGGACGAACGATTTTCCGGATCGGGGCGTGACAGCAGTGCTACCGCTGGAGATCAAAATACCCTCTCTACGGGTGGCGATCGCAAACCAATTGACGAAAGAAGACAATCAACGTCGCCGTCTGCAAGAGTTAGAGGCACTGGACAAAAAATGCCTCTTGGCTCAACAGTGCATCGAACTTTATCAAGTCCGCATATCACAGGCTTTCAACAAAAGAGTCCGACAGAGGACTTTCTAAGTGGGCGACCTGGTTCTGGCAGTCAGGAGACCGATGGTGATGACTCACAAAACACCGAGAAAGTTCGAACCCAAATGGGAAGGACCCTTCATCATAGAGACGGTATACTCAAACGGTGCTTATCATCTTGCTTAAGATAATGGGGACTTGTTCATGATAGCCATCAATGGCAAGTTCCTGAAAAAGTACTATTCTTGACCTCCGTCGAGAACGTACTGCCTCTCCCCAGAGAGAGGACTGGTGAACTTGACCAAACCAAGTTCACATCCCTTCTTTGACAAATTATATGCTTCTGGAACCCACCTTTTTCATTGCATTCTATCTCCAGAAGAGGGACAACCACGTCCATATCACCTTTGAGTTGCCTCTCTACACCTCATCAAGCAGGATCCTGCACCGTGTAAGATCATGCTTCAGGCAATGTTTACCACGTCTACATCACCTCTGAGTAAACATTTCGTACAGCAATCCCTGTGTTGTTGTACTATAGAACATCCATGTCCATATTACCTCTGAGTTGTTCTATAAACACCCACAGAGTCCACTCCTACCACGTCCATATTACCTCTGAGTAGGAAAACTCCACCATTTTAGCCCATATTTACCATGTCCACATTACCTCTGAGTAAATATGTTGGCTCTCTCTCTCAACTTATCATCCGTACCTCCAAGGTACGCCAAGGGTGATAAGTCCACAGAATTTTAGTTCGTCACAAGAAACGAATAAAGCAAGAGTTCCTTTATTTCTTCATTCAATAAAGATTACATCATCATTGGAATGGAACAAAAGTAAAAGCTACATCCCAGAAAGGGAACAAAGATCATAAAAGAAAAATCGACTTTGGCCTCAGCAAAGATAACAAGTTAGACGATGAACCCCTATAGACAGGGATCGTAGTTACGCTGAGGCATGTACCGATCCCTCAACTATTTTGCATATGAAGGCTCGAACTGGTTGAGGTCCTCTTCGGGGATAGGAGTGTCAGAACTCCCGAAATTGCTATCTTCCTGCACTAGTTCCTCCTTAACAATGGCCTCGGCTTTCGAAATTTCAACTTTGGGAGTCACTCCTCTTTAAAGTACACCGGCTCTTACTTGATAAAAAGAAGCGGTGTCTCCTCCTTTACAAAGGCCTCTGTCTTCGACGTGGAACCTGCAAAAAGGACCAAAGGGAGAAGTCAGCACACACCAAAGGCGCATTACCAACCTGACGCAACGTTGGGGTAAAAACCCATGCACATAGATCAGATCCTAGCTTCGACGCATCATCAGTCCATGCGTGTCAGATAAAAGGGCTTCGGCACAACATCAGGACAAAAGTCCATGTGCGTCAGCCAAAACACATCGACAAGAGGCAACTCATCTACAGTTGGGCCACCCCAACATCACTGAAACAAAGACCAAGGCAAGAGAACACCCACCGAACACTTCTGGCCGAACGTCGGCATGGGTCGCCATGACGACGGGGGCTTCCTCCGTGTTGACCTCCAAGCGTTCCTTTCCCCTGCCCCTTCCTCGGCCAGCACCACCGCAGGGAGTCTTGGGAGTCATTTCTCGAAAGGACTAAAGGTTCTCGAAAAAGAAGGAGAAAAGAGCTTCGAGGAAGAAGATGAAAGCTTTGGCAGAAAGTAGAAGGCTCTCTCTCCTCACAGCCGCCTATTTATAAGCTTGGCCTCGCGTGTAAACCGATGAGGCGTGACATCAACAATCAGTCGCTTCGGGTCACGTAAAATTGACGGCTGCTTATCTTCAAAAAATTATCATAAAGATTGAGGCGTTATCTCTTCCAAAAGAAGTATGCGCCCTAGCAGTATGTGCCTAAGCAACAAGCGTCCCCACAGCGACGCGCAGAACGACTATACGCCAAGAAGAGCCATGTGCCTAGGCGAAAGGCATGTGCCCTGAGTCGTTACTTCACATGCCTCTTGTTCAAAGTCTTCCAAAACTTGACATAAAGTTTTGAAAACTTTAAAGGGAGCCTTGTAGAAGCATGGAATTTCAGACGCATCTATAGGCCAGAATTCCTTTGTGCTTAACACTATGCAGCTAGACTCAAACATGCGCTAGGGAGTTCAAACAAAATACTTGGCACAGCAAAGGACAGCAAAAGTATAGACATCAAAAGAAGGCTTTTATTTCATATGAAAGTCTATTACATGTCTTTTTACAAAAAAGAATTCTTTTACAAAAGAGAAAGAAAATCCTAAGAGCTATAGTCAGGCGCAGTGCTACAGCCAGGTGCATTACTTCAACGTACAGCCAGGTACATCACTCAAGTGCTACAGCCAGGCACATCATTCCAGCATTCTCAACGTATGCGCATCCCCGTACATAGTCAGAGCGAATCACTTTCTCGCCAGCATGTGGACACTCTAGCAGGAGGAGTGGCTCCTTCAACCTAACAAAGTCGGGACACGATAGCCCCGACCTGCGGCTCTTCCAGCATAACAAAAATTGAGGCACGACCTCTCTGATCTTTGGATGCAACAGGCACCATCGGCCTATGTCGGGACTCGACGATCCCGATATTTGGATGCAATAGACACTATCACGGAAGGTCAGAGCGACGGAAAGGCTGGGGCAGTGCATCTTCACCCTCGGGAAGAGCTCGTCATCAAGACTTCTATAAGAACTGAGTTCGGTAGTTCACTAAGGCGGAGCTCCGACCAAGTTCATATTCATGTCGAAATGAAGTATGGAAGCAAATTTTTTCCTTCATACGGCTATTTATAAGCACGGGCAGCCTACACCCGAGTACCAAATGGCCAACTTTCCAAATTCCATGTATTGAATTTGTATTAATAGCATATAAATCCGTCTCCTCGTATTTAGCTAAATTAAAGCCCCGAAGAACTCAACAGACGGGCCAAAGAGGATGCGACACCTGGCTGATGTACCGTCAACATCATGCGCTCCTTAGGGATGTGCCCAAATAGGCCAGAGACCCATACGCCCAAAGGGGTACTAACCGATGCACCCTCTTCAAACTGATCACAATCAAGCATTTAATGCTGAATGACAAAGGCGACAACGCATTCCAAGAGCCGTCCAATCAGCAGACCTGTACAGAAAATAAAGAGCTGCTGATGTCAGCACCATCATTATACCTTGGGTCGACAACAACTGCCACGTGGCCGTTCGATCATTCGTATGCGCCTCGTGGACATGCGCCCAGAAGACGACGTGCACCCCAGTGGTCATACGCCCCCTCAGCTCACTTATGATCTCAAGCAACAGAAGACTAAGCTCTGCATGCGCCTCTAAAGCCATGTGCCTGGACTTGCTCATGACTCCTAAAAATCGTAAGACCAAGTCGCCACCCCTGCGCCTGATCCTAGGCACACCCTGATGCGAAGCTCTGAATGCGCATCAAAAGCCATGCGCCCAGACATGTCCATGATGCTTAAAAATCATAGGACTAAGTCGCCTCCATGCGCTCGATCCTAGGCGCACCCCGACAGATCAGTCTCCTCCAAAACTGAGATCTTTGAACCACAGGCATACGCCACGCGTCCTTTGACTCAGTTCTATTCAAAGAATGGGTGCTAACCACCCAAGATCTCAGCAACAACCAAATCTCAGCAACAGCCACGTGCCAGCTCCTCCGCTGCCCAACGAAGCAGTTCGAGCAGATTCTACTACAACTCGGGGTGCATCGTCCATGCGTCCCGCCAGCATCAGCCACGTAGCGTTCCCACGTCCAGGCGCATACGACATATGCGTGCATGAGCTGCCAGCCTGTTATCGATAAATAGAAGGATCACTCCTTCTATGTACGTATCAGCAGTCAATATTGCAGCCAACCTGCTATCTATAAATAGCAAGCTGGCTGCTCATGCGCACATATTTCGGATGCGCTTGGACGTGGAAATGCCATATGGCTGATGCTGGCGGGGGCGCATGGACGATGCACTCTGAGTTGTAGTCGAGTTTGCTCGAACTGCTTCATTGGGCTGCGGATGAGCTGATACGTGGCAGTTGCTGAGCTTTGGTTATTGCTGAGATCTTGGGTGGTTAGAACCCATTCTTTGAATAGAACTGAGTCAAAGGACACGTGGCGTATGCCTGTGGCTCAAAGATCTCAGTTTTTTAGGAGAGTGATCTGTCGATGTGCGCCTAGGATCGGGCGCATGGAGGCGACTTAGTCCTATAATTTTTAAGCATCATAGACAAGTCTGGGTGTATGGCTTTTGAGGCGCATGTAGAGCTTCGCATCAGGGTGCGCCTAGGATCAGGCACAGGGGAGGCGACTTGGTCTCATGATTTTTATGAGTCATGAGCAAGTCCAGGCGCATGGCTTTTGAGGCGCAAACAGAGCTTAGTCTTCTTTTGCTTGAGATCAGAAGTAAGCTGAGGGGGCATATGACCACTGTGGTACACGCCGTCCTCTGGGCGCATGGCCACGAGGCACATGCGAATGATCGATCGACCACGTGGCAGTTGTTATCGACCCAAGGTGTAATGATGGTGCTGACATCAGCGGCTCTTCGTTTTCTGTACAAGACTGCTAATTGGACGGCTCTTGGAATGCGTTGTCGTCTTTGTCATTCAGCATTAAATGCTTGATGGTGATCAGTTTGAAGAGGGTACATCGGTTTGTGCCCCTTTGGGCGCGTGGGTCTCTGGCCTATTTGGGCGAATCCCTGAGGAGCACATGATGTTGATGGTGAATCAGCCAGATGTCGCATCCTCTTTGGCCCATCTGTTGAGTTCTTCAGGACTTTGATTTAGCTAAATACGAGGAGACGGATTTATTTGCTATTAATGCAAATTTATTGCATAGAATTTGGAAAGTTGGCCATTTGGCACTCGGTTGTAGGATGCACATGCTTATAAATAACCGCATGAAGGAAAGCTTTCTTCCATTCTTCATTTCGACATGAGGATGAACTTGGCCGGAGCTCCGACTTGGCAAACTGTCGAACTCAGTTTTTGTAGAAGTCTTGATGACGAGCTCTTCCTGAGGGTGAAGATGCGCTGCCCCAGTCATTCCGTCGCTCTAAGCTTTCGTGATAGTGTCTGCTGCATCCAAATATCAGGATCGTCGAGTCCCGACACAGGTCGATGGTGCCTGTTGCGTCCAAAGATCGGGGCGATCGTGCCTCGATTTTTGTTATGATGGAAGAGCCGCAGGTCAGGCTATCGTACCCTGACTTTGTTAGACTGGAAGAGCCACTCCTCCTACTAGAGTGTCCGCATGCCGACGAGGAAGTGATTCGCTCTGACTATGCACGGGAATACATATACGCTGAGAATGCTGGAATGATGTACCTTATTGTAGTACTTGATTGATGAGCCTGGCTGCATGTTGAAGTAATACGCCTGGATGTAGCACTGCGCCTGACTGTAGCTTTTAGGATTTTCTTTCTCTTTTGTAAAAGAATTCTCCTTTGTAAAAAGACATGTAATAGACTTTCATATGAAATAAAAGCCTTCTTTTGATTTCTATACTTTTGTTGTCCTTTGCTATGCCAAGTATTTTGTTTGAACTTCCTGGCGCATGTTTGAGTCTAGCCGTATAGTGTTAAGCGCATAGGAATTATGGCCTATAGATGCGCCTGAAATTCCATGCTTCTACAAAAACCATCGTCGATTGATATCTCGATAACAAGCTAACACTTCCAAGTTCTATACACATTTGACATAATAGAATTGTTCTCTTAGCTATGTGGATTCATCTCTTTTATTATCAAACTTATTCAGTGCATTGAAAACTTTCATTTATTAGTGCGAAGGTCAAGCTGAGGCAAGTTCTTGGAAGCCATCCACCTGAGCGAAGAGTTGCCTCGACCGAACAGAACTTCGAGCAAGTCGTTGCATAACCAAGTCCAAATGTCGCTGCATTTCGATTTCTCCGGTTGAACTGAGTGGGACAGACCACTACACCATATATTAGGTCAAAATATTTGTATCGCATTTGGGCCTCAATCAGAATTGGAAAATACAAAAAATTTTACGGCAATGGCTGAAATGACTATTTTAACCCTAAAATTATACGAGAAAAATGTAATACAAGAAAACATTTTTGAGTGGACCATGATATATTAGAATGAAGGTGGAGTCACCTAGAAAACGAATATGAAACTTGTTTCAAAAAATTTCCTAATGCTACATTTGAAAAATCAAACCTACAGCAAAGTGCATATATACTCAAGATATATCAGAATGAAGGTGGAAACAACATTTAGCACGAAGCCATCAGAGTTAAAGAATTCAATCGAAAGTCCAAGGACGTAAAGCCGTACTCTGATACCATTATGTCACGCTCCGGTACCGTAGGACCGATCGTCCTCGCTAAGGCATGATGTCGCGTGAGCCTAGATTGCGCTCACGCAAGGCAAGTTCCATAACGGCCGATTACAGGCTAAACGACAGGGTTGTCGCACAGAAGTCCCAAGCATAAATATTGAATAAACAAAGGCAACACAAGCATTGAAACAAAATCAAAGTTTTTTATTATCAAGTCTACTTGTGTAGTTAAAAACTTTCGTTTATTAGTTTGAAGGCCAAGCTGAGACAAGTTAACCGAAGCCACCCACCTGCGCGAGGAGTCGCCTCGACCGAGCGGGACTTCGAGCAAGCCATTGCATGGTTTAAGTCTGAACATCGTTGGCATTTCGATTCCTCCAGTTGAACTGAGTAAGACGGGGAATTACAATATACACCACTCAGAAATAGTTTCGTCTTCGAAACATACTAAGTACATACTTATCGACATACTCCGCCTATACGTTTCTTTAATCCGAGCCACCCTCATGCCTTATTTATTTTCCTCGAACAACTATATCTCAACTGGGGATAACTTATACTTATCGTGCTCACGGGCAACTTAGTTCTAGGACAAATCATTCGATCAATCGACATTCAAGTTCGATTGAATCCAACGAGCGTACTGCCATCAATACTTTATTTGCAACACACTATTTCAAAATCTTCGACACCATTCCCGTTCCTTTAATCTTACTTGACTTTAACGTATCACTTAGTTGGATCGTACACATATACTTCAGCCAAGTCTCGTGATAGAGAATCCGCCATTACCATTCGAGTCGGATCGTGCACATATTCAAGCATCCCTAAAATATATACATTTTATCCAAGACTCGTGAGTGGTGTCCCTACAATTCCTATATCCCCGCACCGGGACGTCTGCCTAACCGCTAGGCTATCTTTCCAAGCTATAGTCAACCGTCAGTATTAGAATCATAGTTTCCAAATAATAATATCAACACTGACCCCAATCCTAATGTCAAACCAAAGTTGATAGTATGGGATTTCCTACCCAAGCTCGTAATACTCCGATTTCTAAACTTCGAGCATAGATTCCTCCTATTCGCATTCACAGCATTCAGTCCAGGGGTCCGAGACATTCAGCAAAGCCATCCTACGGTAAGTTCACATGCACAACCAATTCCTCTGCATACCACTATCGCACATCCAAACTAGAAATTCATATAGCCGATCTCTTCGAACATATTCGATATAATCCACATATCCAAATCATGTGCACTATGAAACGATTTATCACTAAACCGCAACTCTTATACCATATTCTCTAAGTCGTTTCACACAACTTACGTATTCGATCACGAGGTCGTCTAGCAAAGCAATATGTCACACCCCAATCTCACGCAAGTCTGATTATCCATGGTAGACATGAAATCACCATGCCAATGCTCCTACAGGATAATCGTTCTCATTGGGACGTAACTCTTGTATTGAGTTAAGACTAATTCATTCTCGATACGCAGATTGGATCTGCATAATCCTCAAGTTTGGTTAATCATCAATCACAAGTTCGAACAATCCTCGAATTCACCTTCACATCAAACCACAAGTCGAAGCGATCCAAATTGCCATGCCATGATCTTCCGAGTTCGATCATTCCTGCTGGACATGAATCACCATGCTAGTGCTCTTACAGAACGATCGCCCCAAATCCTACGTGATGCATATGCGAGGCTGGAGTTGCGCTCACGCAAGACAAGATCGTCGACATTGTGGTTATCACCAAACAATCAAGTCACTTTTCTTTCATCCAAACATTTATTTCTATCAAAATCACAAGTATAGCATCCATCGAAACAATAACATTTTACACGTTCATCATTCTTCGAATTAGATTACCCCCCGAGTTATCGCACATCAATCTTTGATACACCTTAATACCATCGATGATGAACATAACTTGACGATCTTCATTTCCAACGAATTTTGAGTCGTACAACTGATGCTATCATCCGAATTGGATATACCATAATCTTCTCGATATTCAAGACCAAATTCGATCATTATCCTCCGACTATTACATGATCAATTCGTTCAAACCCAAAATCACGTATGTTCATCGGTCTATAAGTCATCAAACTATATTTTTCTTCAAGTCCCAACGTTCTATGCTAACTCAAATCATCGAGCAACATCTATCCCAATTTCTTATAGTCATTCTCAAATATTTGAATCATTCACATGGACGCTATCATCCAATCGTGCTAACATCGTATACGATTTATATCGATTTCCTCGATCGAGTCATCCGTTCGTGCACCTTTACTTTTTTTCGATTCAATCCATCTTTTCTTATCACTTTGCATTTCGTGTACAGCGTAATCCCAATCCCGTGCACGTTATTTCTAATTCGTTCGAATCAACGCGTCAAAATCTTTAAGATTATAATTTACTCAATAATACTTAATCTAAGGCTTTGCATACATGTGGCACTTGCTGATAAACTCATTGGCACCTCGTATCCTCAATCGATCGACATTTTCGAGGCTATCTCATATACACCACTCAGGGATGAAGTCATTCGACAAATACTCAAAACTATCATTCAATTCACAATCGATTACTGCAAATCTACATTCGAACCATTCCTCAAATTCCAACCATGTTCATCTATATCGCATCGATGATAACGTTGTTCGATGACATCTCTATGGATAGTCATCCTATATTCTATGAATCGAGTAAAACTTATTTTTATTCAGAAATGAATTGAATCCCGCACACGACTTGCTAAGTTCAACGTAATTCTTGGTATATGCCCAGCCTGACTTAGCCAACCGTGTTTTACGTGAACCATCTTTTGTTTTTGTCAAAAACTATTCACATACGATTTATAAATTACATAGACTTATTGTATGGACATCCCATGGGACATTTGAGAGAGAGTGCACCAACGATATCGATTTGCAGAAACGAAATTTAGAACGAAGCTATCAGAGTTAAAGAATTCAACCAAAAGTCCAAGGACGTAAAGCCGTGCTCTGATACCATTATGTCATGCCCCGGTCCTGTTGGACCGATCGTCCTCACTAATGCGTGATGCCGTGTGAGCCTAGATTGTGCTCACGCAAGGCAGATTCTATAACGGTCGATTACAGGCTAAACGACGAGGTCGTCGCACAGAATTTCCAAGTAGAAATATTGAATAAACAAAGGCAACACATGCATTGAAACAAAATCATAGTCTTTTATTATCAAACCTACTTGTGCAGTTGAAAACTTTTGTTTTATTAGGGTGAAGGTCAAGCTGAGGCAAGTTCACCGAAGCCACCCACCTGAGCGAGGAGTCGCCTAATCGAGTTCGATTCGAGTTTGGTCTGAATTTTAATTCCTCCGGTTGAACTGAGCAGGACGGGGCATTACAGTCAGGAGTCTGGCTGGAGTTTTGTTGAGAACAATCTGAATTCGGTCCGAACTCTGTCAAACTTAGATAGAACTCGTTGGCCTCGTCCTAATCGAGTTTGGTTCGAGTTTGGTCTGAATTCGATCGGTCTCAATCTTTCGACGAACGTCACTAATGTGGGCCAAAATCAATATTCAATGATAGTATGATCAAATTTTGACATCTAGTATTAGTATTGGGTATTTTACGGTTTTTCTAAAATCCTAACCATTATATATGAGTTGACGGTGGTTGGCATTAAAAGCTCAATATGGGAGATTCAGGGTGCAAAGCCACTAGAATCTAAGAGAAAGTTCGTACTTTGATCTTAGGTTCGCCGTTCGAGATAGTTGGAAGAGAAGATCTGTTCAAGGAGTCGTCTACTTTATTCAGGAAGATACCTACAAGGTTAGGTAAGTGATTTCACTAATATTTTTCACTCAATGATCCTTTTTTGAACCAAAAGAAAAATGCTTAATAGATTTCTCTTTGAACTAATAGCATAAACTTTATGGTAGAATTACAAAAAAACATCAAATTACTTTAAGCTTATTTTCCTTCATGTGTCCACGAACAGCTGGCGGTTGAGGTCTTTGGTGAACGAATCCACCAGATTCTTCTAGTTTCGAACATCAACCACTATAATGATGTCAACCTTGATGCGATCATTCAGTATTGTGTGACGAATTCTTATGGTATTCTTCTTATCATTGAAAAGATCATTGGATACAATGCTATAGTTGTCTAGTTATCGTAGTATATCGATATAGTTGGATTCTATGCCCGAACCAAAAAGATTATATATAGGATCCTATAGCCATTCTACTTCATCTACTATAGCTACCAGAGCATAGAACTCAGCCCCCATAGATGAGTGAGAGGGCAAAGTTTGCTTCTCTGATTCCTTGATATAACAGCCCCACCCATGGATATGAACCTTTTGCTCTCTTCTTCTAATAACCAAATAGCATCATTGAAGCTTTCTACCATAGTCAAGTAACTGTTATAGTGCAGTGCTAACTTCTGAGTCGACTTGAGCTATCGTATAACCCTTTTGACAACTTTCTAGTGTTCTACACCTGGACTGCTCGTGAACTGACTCAACATCATCACGACGAAGTAATATCTTGTCCAGTGTTACTAATAGCATATCATTTTTTTCTTATATTAGAGAAGTGTAACTTGGAGAGGAAGAAAAATTAGGTTAAATATGCATTCCAAGCCCTAACCGTTAGCTGATAATAAGCAACATAAAACTCTTTCACTGCTCATGAACATGTAAACTGGATCTAATGTACTTGTCTACGTAAATGAGAATTTTATGGAAATAAATGGTCAAAAAAATATGAACAGCAAAAAGTATTTTAGGGTTTCACCCCGAATCCGAATAGAAAATCTGATCGGTATTCGGCGTCCGCAGATGTGGGCACGAACCCGCACACATTACGTGCATGTTACAACATTGGGCACCGAATTGAGCCGAGTCGGGCCAGGCGGACGGTAACAACGCACGCATGTAGCCCACAGGGTTCCCCTCAACAATCCATAAGGGAGCAATGGAAGGAAGTTAATGTATACATATTACTTCCTCTCCACCTAGCTGATGTAGAACTAAAAGGAGAGGGAGGAGCTTTTTTTTGCTTACCTGCTACAAGGAACAGCAACACCGACAAAAACTGCGTTCTTGGTTGTGCATGTTTCCATTGTAAACATCACTTTTGAAACATGTAAAGGATTGGCATACTTTATGAGTTCTTTCACCTATTGGGAGATTATAATTCTCGGGCCAGGCCAGGCCGGACCTCGAGTCGGGACATGTCATGTCCTAGAACCAGAATACTGGAGAGCGGAGGACAGACACAGCCAGCTACGTACATTGGAGTGCAACACACTTCGTAATACGGTCACGGCTGTCTAGATGCATGGGAGTTTATCTACAATCCATCAGTCTCTTATGGTCAAGAACAAGCCTAGTGTCTCAATCTCGAGCAAGCAAATAATTGTTACAAGATGTTAGATCATCAAACATACAAAAGTAAAACGTCCAAAACATTACATATTCAGATAATTATGAAGCTAGTCATACAAAATACGAAGACTAATAAGAGTTAAGTCATACATAATCAACCCTAGGATTTGCCAATCATGTAACAGCCCTTAGGCAGACCGAAATTAAAGTTTCAATACAAGCTAACACTTGCTCGACGGCTAAATGTCTCAAAAAAATAATTTACAATAGAGTGGGAGAGAAAAATGAGAAAATCCACTCGTTGCCACGGTTACTTCTAGTGTTCACCATCTGGGTGGAAGGCAGGTAGATCCTCGGGTGCTACTCTAAAATCAGGCCATACAAAACCAGCTGGGTCAGAACCCAGAAAGAGCAAGTGCCACATGGGAGGCTCCACTTATGAACTAAAACCAGCATATAAAGAATAGGAAAACTGATCAAAGAGCATAATTAAATAACATAAGAGACATGCTTTAAAGAATATACTAGCTTGCACTAAGAAAATAAGAGGTGGAATATAATTTCCAAGTTAATCATGAGACGATCATTCAGGCATGGCCAATCAAGTCCTACGGCTTGCTATCATTAGCTAACTAGGTTTATCACAGGCCTAGTTACTAACAAGATGCAATTAAGATGTTCCCACAGTCACAAGCCCTGCAGACTATCCAGGTTTTCCAGGTGAGGTTACAAGAGTTTATCAAGAATTAAGAAAATTACTAGGTGACTTAGAGTGCAACACATGACAGTGTGCTGGAAATGCACCCTCCTCGACGGTAGGCTACAAGTCCACAGGTGTGGCCGGGATAACGGGATCGTCGGTAACTGAAAAATCTCTCTATATGAACTACTTGATCAATCTAGTCGTTAACCTAGTCAGATTCATTATGAATCCCTGACCGTGGTAACCAGAAACCCATGTCCTAGACATGATACAAGACAGGACATGTAGCTTGTACATGCATAATCAGAAAAATTAACCATGGAGTCAAGACAAGAGTTACACTTAGCAAGTCAGGATTGGCTGTCGCAACAGCGATCAAGATTTCACATGTCATGTTAGATTTACTTGTCACTTGTCAGGAGTACTGTCAGGAGTGCGCCTCGACGAGCCACTATCAAGATTATCAAAACGGGATCATATTGTCATGTTCAAGTTCAAGTTCATCAAGTCGGGTCATCGTAATTTTGGCCAAGTATAGAAAACATACAAAGAAGATCAAAAATTGTGATTCAAACTATCAGTCGCATATGAACTCCAGTTAAGGTGAAACAAGAATATTCTTGAAGCCTAGACGAAGATCTACAACTTTCATGTTTTGAGTTTTTCAAGATTTGAGCTACAAAACAGTTTAAACAGGCAAAAACATTCATTCGCGCGCAAGCGGCCAAAACTAACCACGGCGTGCGGGATGCGAGAGCACGTCGTGCAGGCACACGACAAACGAATCACGGTGGCGCACGGCCGCCAAATGTGCAATGCGCGGATGCACGGCACGAAGGCACGCGGATGCACGGCACGTGGAGCGCGAGAGCACTGCACGCAGGCACACGGCACACGAAATACGTAGCGCATGGATGCACGGCACACGAAGCACGAGAGCACGGCGTACAGGCGCACGAAAATGAATCGCACAGGCACACTGTTGCTAAATGCGCAGCGTACGGAGCACGAGAACACGGCGCGCAGGCGCATAACGAAAGAATCGCACGGGCGCGCAGACAAAACTGCCCACGGCACGCGGGACGCGGATGCACGGCTCGCTGATGTGCGATACTATTCACCGTCCCAACATCACCGAAGATGTGCGGGAACACATGAACACAAAAATGCCATAACTTTCTCAAAATAAATCGAAATCAAGTGGTTCAAAAGCCAAAATTAGATAGAAAGAAATTCCTCACAACATGGAACCATTAGATTTCAGAAATAACAAAGTTTAAAAGATCAAAACCAAGAAAAACTGAAAAAACTACAAACTTAGATCTACAAAAATGTAAAAATCAAAACCAAAAACTCCAAGTTCTAAAGAGGCTTAGAATCAAGTAAGGAAAAGAATGGAACAATAAAATTTGAGATCCATCATGAAGCAAGTTGTACTTGCCTAGGGTTTGGTGAAGGTTTAAATAAAGAAGAAGATGAAGAAGTAAATGGTAATAATGGAGAAGAGAGAGAGAGAGAGAGAGGGACTGGTTTAAATACAAGGCTCATTCAGGATGAACCAACTCAAACCAAACCAAGTCATACCAAGTTGAACCAAACCAAATTAAACCAAGTCAAGATTAAACCAAGGCATGGCTAAGAAAGACTAGTTAAAACACAGGATATCTGACAGATGTCAGAAATTCGTACACGTATACTGAAGATAAGTATAACGGAAAATGGGAGTGACAGGACAGGTCTGGACTTCGGGCCGATACATTGGTCGGACTAGTCCGGATCCATGATTATTCGAATCAGGCTAGGCTATTTCTTGAGTCGAACTGGGCCAGGTCAACCCACTTGATAAATCTGTATGGGGAAGAAAAAAGAAATGAGACATGGGACATTAGGGGTGAGCAAATACCGACCGATACCGAAAAATCGACCGAATAACGAATATAATTATCCCGAAAAACCAAACCGAAATAATGTACCGATACTGAATTGTCCAACCGACTAAAATATGGTATATGGTAGTAGTAGCGGTTTGAGTGTAATACTATACCGAAAATATCGAACCAAACCAATCCTATATACATTATAAAAAAATTAGAATGTTGTTCATGGTTAATTTTATACTACTCATTTTTATTTTTATTTTTATTTTAATCAGTTTCTTAGAACTTAGAATAGATTTTAGTGGACTTGAAGTTGTGTTAAGAATGCTAAGGATTGAGTTTTTGATCTTTTGAGATTATTTTTGTCTTCTCATAGAATTTTGTAGTAAATTTTGGTTACTTAAACTTATACTAAAGATTAAACTTAGTGACCGCATATGATCTTTTAAGCTCATTTAGGTGCGTGCGACTTGTTACATATTGTTCTAATAATTTTAATTAATTGTTTGGTTGGTAGATGCTTGGCTTTAAAATTTAATGTTTCCAAAAAACTAGAAAATATATTACAAGTTAAGAGGTTCTACAATATTAAGTGTGTTGATTGATCAAATGTCAATTACTAAAATATCGATACCAAAAAAATCCAACGGAATACAGATTTAACCGAAACCAAAAAAGCTGATTCTAAATGGTACGATATTGGTATTGATTTCATAAATATCGATTTTAAAAAATACCAAAAAGTTTGACCAAATACCGACCGATTATACCGATGCTCACCCCTATGGGACATGGAATTGTTGTATTTATACACTCAATCTCATAAAATTAAACGGGATTAATTTAGTATTATTTTAATTTAACACGAAAAATGAGTGCACCCTTTGGTATTTCTGTCCACTTTCTTTACTACTTAAATACTATAAAGAAAAAAATACTATTAAATAATGAACTTTGTTAATATGTGTTCCTTAAGGTGCAAGATAGGTCGGTCGGCCCGCAACCCGACCCGGGCTTAGGCCTGTCAAAGCCGGTCTAGGTTGGCCGGACCCGGTCAACGGCCCGGCCCAGCTCTACCCAGCCTCCAAACAGGTCTGGGCTGGGTTTTAATTTTTGGCTCGAAGGTCCGTCCCGATTCCATAACCGGTCCAAACCAGTTAGACCCGTGAAGCCCGCTCGACCAGGCCCAAACCGGCCCGGTCTACTGACCCAGGTGAGACCCGGTCCAAAACCCAAAAAATCTATTTTTTTAAACGTTATGTGGTATTTTGACCAAAATACCCCTATTTTAGTGGCTATTTTATGGTTTTTAGGGGCATTTTGGTCATTTTGTTGAAAATGATCAAAAATATCCTTATAACAACTATATTTTTAAGGTATTATGAGTAATTTTGCATCCAAAACTTCATATAAATAGGTCATAAATCTTCAAAATTAATAATTTCTTCCCTCTCTTATACTATTAATAAGCAATCTAATATGAAGAGGCAATTTATTATCATGGATAATGATCAACTACCACATCAACCGTATGATCAGCAACCGCAACCCGCACCACACCTTAACAAGCAATGCAACAAGGGTTTGAATCGTAATCGAACATTTGGCATCATTACATCGAATTTCAATGAGCGCAAAAGTGACGATACAGAAAGAAGATACTCCGCTAATGTTCATGTTGAATGTTTGCATTGTAGAAAATGAATCAAATTAGACCATAGCTATGGTACAGAAAAGTTACGCAGACATCTGAAAATTTGTATGAATATATAGTAATCATGTATGAGGCATTAGTTGTAACTTAGGTACTAATAGTATGAGTAATTAATAAAATCTTGTATGCGTCATTGACAAAATCTTGTATGAGTCATTACTTGCGTGTTATTAACTTTCAAATCATGCAAATGAGCTTGGGCTTTAAATTTATGTGTTACAATTTTGCAAAATTTCAATTTTATAAGATTTTTTTCTTTTTTGAGGTTTTAAAAAAAATGGGCCGGCCCAGGCACGACTTAACCCGGCCCGTCCAAATCTGGGCCATGGGGTCCGGGCTGGGTTCAGATTTATTTAATCCCGAGTCGGACTGGCTCGGGCCGCTCCTACATCCTAGCTAAAACGACCCGGTCCAGGCCCGGTCAACACATCCCCGCCCATCTCACACTTTGATGTGTTCCAATGGTACGTGTTAATACATTGATAAACGTGTAATTTATATGAGTATTCCTATCAACACATTATCAATGCATCTTTTATTCAAAATGTGTATTAATAAAATATAAAATATGTATTGACAAATATGCTAAAAATATATTTATTTATTGTATGTTTATTAATGTATTAACATATGTCTTTAGCAAATATGTTAACAAAATTTTTAAATACTTTATTAATTAATTTATGGACGTAAAATTTGTTGTATAGATAAAAACTTTTATCAAATTGGCCCAAAAGTAAAAAGTTTTAGAAATTTGCACCAGCGATGGCATTAGCCAGACTGTCTAGAGGAAAACGAGTAGTGCTCAATTTTTGCCAGACAGTCCGGCAGAAATTGGACTTGTCCAATTTTCGTCGGACCGTCCGACAAAATTTAAGCGCGGTTCGCCTCCGTCGGCCGGTCGGCTCTCGTGTGCTGGCATGTGTGGGTCGGTTCAGCGTATAGTAGTGGCCGGGTTTTGGTTGGGTTTGGGGAGTAATGGGTTGGGAGTTCGGGGTTGGGAGTTAGGAGGTCGGGGTTATTAACTCATTTCCTATATAGAAGGGGGATGGAGAGGGGGATGAGTGATGCAAGTAGAAGAAGGAGTGAAGGAGAATAAGCAGAAGGAGTGAAGAAGAAGTGGGAAAAGGAGTGAAGAAGAAGTGAGGTTTGTCATAATTTATTTCATGTATAAATTTTAATTTTTAGTAAGTAATTTTGATTATTACTATTAGCTAGCTAACCTCCTACCATAACCCCAACTCTAACCCCAACCCTAACCGTAACCCTAACCCCAACCCTAACCCTAACCCACTGACTATTAAAATATTACTATTAGCTAGTAATTTCTTGACTAATCCTAACCATGACTATTACACTATGTATTTTGACAACCATATTTTTACAGATGGCTAGCCAAAACGGTGGTCGTATACCAGGGAGGCCCACTACAGAATTTATTAAGCAGCAACGTGAGTCGCACATATCTAGTCTGATATTTTCTGGAGAGGTATATGAAAATTTAGTTGTGTTAGAAATTAAAAATTACATTTTATATGTTCAGTAATAACATAGTTCGTATATTTTATATATAGCTATGTGATTATAAAAGTGAGGTGCGATCTCGAGAACATGTCACATGGCGCTATAAGGGCCAAATTGGTTTTTGGAAGTTGACTAGCGACCAAGAAGCTTTGTTGCACATATTTGATCTTCAGTACATTGATCAAATAAATTTTCTACGTCCCGTTAGAGACTTGAACCTCAGTCTAGTTGAGCGTTGATGGCCCATACGAAATACGTTCAGCTACCTTTCAACAAAATGACTAGTGTCCTTAAAGATGTTGCAAATATTTTAGGACTACCTATTACAGGTGAACCTATAATATTTGATGAGTCATTTTCCGCTGAGACTGCGATCATGGAGTACCTAGATGTGGAGGCACCAAAATTGAAAGGCAAAAGCTTACTGACGTATACATGGCTCTGTCATAATTTTATGCACATAGATCGTATTGGTGACGAAGATATCTCAGTTGATGAGGAACGGGTAACTATAACATTTATTGTTAATATTTATAAATTATATATCAATTGGTTTAGCTGATATAATTTTTTCATAATCTATTCATGTCATTGCTTGTACCAGAGCTTATTTACTAGGCCTAATTAGTGCAGTTTTGTTTTCCGACTCATCGGATATGGTAAATTTATGGGTTCTATCATTTATGAAAGATTTGACGGAACCTACGATGCATGCTTGGGGAGCGTCAATGCTGGCATATCTATATAGTGCTATGTCAAATTTAGTGCAGTTCCAGTCAAAGGATAAATTAATAAAAATTTTAAATGGATGCGTGACATTGATCCAGGTACAAAAATTTCTTGAATTTGGTATACATTTAAAATTTGTACACTTATATCATATATTTTTTAGGTTTGGTCCTACGAGCATTTTTCTATCGGCGGGCTAGTCTCCTGTATCAGTATCGACACACGTCTTTCCGATAGCTTTATGATGGATTACAGATGCAGTAGATTCAGCACACTGTGTCCACTCGATTGTCCCAATATATCGGGGCCAATTTGATTCACTACAAATTTTAGAGGTAAATTAAATTCATCATTCTACATTTATTAAGTTTATTATATTTTGTTATCTTATAATTATTTGTCAATAGGTTCAAATGTTGTATTATTGTACTAATCCTTATCCTCCTGAGATAGAACAAACATCATACGAATTAAGTCTTCATAGGTTTTACATAATATACCATGGAAACATAATGTATCATCCAGTTGATCATGTTTTACGGCAATTCGGTATGAAATAACATATACCTGAAGACCCGTCATGCAACAATCATGGTAGAGGAAGTACAACCATAAGAGCTCGCAAATTAATTCCTATTTGGAATTCCAGACGGAAGACACATAACAACTCACATTTGTCTCAGAACATAGCAACTATGGAGGATTGTAAGTTATTTTAAAGTTAACCAATACTTTTTCCCATATGGTATCATATGCTCATATTTTTTAGACGGCACAGTATACCGGGATATTGTATATAGATCATAGTGGGGATCTCCAATTATAAGCAACAGACTCTACTTATATCAGGAGCCTCAATTCCAGCATAGAGCAAGATACAGCCTGTGTGAATTTCGTGAACATATAATAAGAACTGATGTAAGTAATTTTTTATTCTAAACCAATATTTCAACTTACATCAGAACTAATATAACTAATGTGTTATTATGGTTCCAGCTTTGAAGCAAGCATATGATAACCCAAATCCCCGATAGCCCGCCTCAGCAAGCTGACGAGATCCTGCCTCAGCAAGCTGGAGAGGGGATGTACATGGCTACACTACTTTGAAAATATTTACATGAACATTTCTACTCCCCCATCCCCAATCAATACACAAGGATCCGTTCAAGTTATGTTATTGTACATGATATCACATAGGGGCCCATAAATGGGTGCACATGGATGTAAACATGGGAGCTCCGTGAACATAAGAGTACATGAATCACGAGAGTGCACATAAATGGTGAAAGCACAGGAATACATGATGAAAGTGAAACGTACATGACATGATGTATCCGATGCTCCCGAGGGGGATAACATCGTATGAAAAGATCCATATAGTACTAATCCGTGTTACTATCGTGACAGCATCAAGTAAAGTAATCTAGAGCAAGAATATAAGTCCTAGCAAGTATGAAACAGTCAGAGAATGTACTCGCCTGATACCCTGAACAGCTGATATGAAAATATGGCCAACTGGAGTCACAGAGTCCTAGTTAGAGCAACACAGGTTATAAAGAGTTCAATTTATATGGTAATTGAAATTATAATGTAATCTATATGAGTCTAAGTCAATCTAGGTCAAAGTCAACTCTTGGTCAACTCTGGTCAACTATAAAGTCAAACTAGGTCAACTCTAGTCAACTGTGGTCAAACTAGCTAGGCTTGGATCAACAATGGTCAACTAGTTTATGTTAGTCAATTCTAGGTCTAAAAAAACTAAGTCTATACAAATCAAGTATCCAAGATAGATAATAACTCATAGCCTAAGTCACTTGCTAAACCAAGCACAAAACTAAACCATAAGCTAACAAGGCACACAAACTTAGTCATATAATGTATATATATTGTTCACATTCACATATTCATATACATAGATACATATAGGAAATCTATCTATATAGGCACATAAATATATATATATATATAGAGAGAGAGAGAGAGAGAGAGAAGGAGAGGTAAAAGAGTAAGTAAGTGTATGTGTGTGTGTGTGTGTGTGTGTGTGTTTGGCATGTGTGTGAAAGAATATGTGTTAATGTTCTCGGATTTAGTGATAGGTAGGTGTATGTGACATGGGATACATGGTGTCAAAGGGTGTATAAATGCATCTATGTAAAAGGTTATAGGTTAACTCAGTTTATAAAAATGCATACATACATACTTACATTGCATACATACATATCATATATACATACATACATTACATACATGCCTACATACATATCATATATGCATACTTGAATTCATTCATACACCTATACATACATACATAGATGCATACATACATATTTGAATACATTATATACTTGCATACATTATATTCATATATGCATACTCTACATTATATTACATTCATTCCTGCAAACATACATACATATAATATATACATACAAACTCATATATTTAACTCAAAATATATGTGAATACATACATTACATTACCTTAACACATATATCTATCATTCATTCATATCCCATATACATGCATACTTCAGTTCAGGCGTTATATCCATTCACATATCAATAAGTTGTATACATATACTTATTTTCATTACATACATGTCATTCATGCATATGACATACTTACATGCATCTATACATTATATACAATGTATACAATATGTAAAAATAGAAGAGGAAAAAAAGGGGGAAAACTAAAATGGAAAGGGAAGGGAAGGAAAAATGTAAGAAAAAGAAAAAACAGTGGACATATACATGCTTGCATCATATATTCTACATTACCATACATGCTATCATTATATATTGCATTACATTATGTATACATTATGCACTCATATCTATCATTACATGTATACCTTGCATTCATATCTAGCATTCATTATATACTTTTATGCATATATTGTATATATCATTCTTTCATTCATGCATTTATGCATTATTTACATACATTACATTGATTGCATTCCTACATGCTTGCATTCAACCATATATATACATTAATGTAAAGAGGATACATATCATATATATATCATTTTATTCATCTAACATATCATGCATTACATACTCTACATTCATTTAATATCCATACTACATAGGCTCATAGTTTACACAAAATGCCTATATCATATAGTCACTCTTCTAATTAAAATCAATACTGTACCAATTGGGCCTTCACTAAATTATAGGATTAAAGTATGTCGTAGCCCTTCATGTTATCTTTCCGAAACTTCAAACGGATCGCATTTTCGTGTCCGGAAGCTCTCGAAATCGCGAAAACACCGAAACACGTTTGTCTTTCGGACAGATGAACACTCAAATAGTTTTACAGAAAGTTCCAGAACGATTTTGGCTTATTAAAATATATATTTGAAAAGCTAACTTCGATACGGTTCTTTAAAAAAAACGAGAGAATAATCGGAGTTCTAAGCCAAAAGTTATGACATTTCTAAGTTGCTTTGTGTAGCACCCAGTTTCTAAAATGAGGATAATTTTAAAATTTTGTAATTATAATTATTTAATAATAATATTTAAACCATGTTATGATTTTTGGTGATTTTTAATTATTTTAAAACTATTTAAAATGTTGAATTGTGATTTTGATGGTTAACTAGTGTAACCCTAAAGACTGCATGACCGAGAGACTAACCATGACCATGGGAACCTAACCATGTGATTCGGATGACTAATTGTGATTTTTTAGCCTAAGGGTATTTTTGTCATTTTTGACTTATTAATGAAAATGAATTTTGACTGATTAGTATTGTGCTAATTGAATTGTTAGAGACTAACCTAGTTTTGACTAAACCTAGATGTTAATGATGCTCATGGAGGTTTAGTTAGAAGGTTAGAGACTTAATGGTTAAGTTAGATTAACAATATCTAGATATTTCATAGTAGGATATTTATCCCTTAGGATATTTGTGAAAAAGAAAGCCTTATGACTAGTTGAACCAATATGAAGGCATAGAATTGGGTGAACAACTCCTAGCCACTCATCTACATGAAAAACTAACCCGAATTTATCTAATGACCAGCCATCAAGTGCCCCCTCCCTTCCTATAAAGAATCCTTAAGAAAACCCTTGTCTCTTTTTACCTCTACATAGAACCCTAAGTATTCTTCCCCAAATTAGAGAGCTTTCCTCTTTGATTTGATTTCCTTTTCCTCACATTCCTCCATCCAAACTTCTCCTAATCCATCCCACACCATCAAGGAAGGATTATATCCAAGAATTTGGACAAGGTACAAAGGGAGGTGTCCTTTTGGATAGATCTTCGTATCGGAGCCGTGTCCTAAAGATTTTCATTGGGATTCCACTCCCAATAGGTAAAACCTATCCTCTAACTTGATTTCCTTTGTATATTAATTAATTTTGAATCCAAAGAATCCACCCCCATGCATGTGTCCCCTTTAGATTCAATTTTGAGACCATTTGGAGTCCATTTGAGGATGTTATAGGTGTGTCTTGTGTCCTACTTGATAGATCCCAAATTAGGACACCTCATGTGTATGTATGTATGATAATAGTTTAAATAGATATTTAAATTCAGTTTTAGAATGGTTAGAGAGTGGATTGATCTTAGTTATGATGGTTAGAATGAGTTTCGTTTGGATACCTATGTTGGTATCCAAGTATCTTGGCCAACCAAAATTCGTCATAATTTTTATCCACGTTTTTATTAACCAAAGCAACTTAGAAATATCATAACTTTTAGCTTAGAACTCCGATTTAGCTCCCATTTTTTTTAAAAGAACCGTATCGAAGTTACCTTTCCAAATATATATTTTAGTAAGCCAAATTCATTTTGAAACTTTTTGTAAAATTATTTGAGTGTCAGCTGTACGAAAGACGAACGCGTTTCGGTATTTTCGCGATTCCGGGAGCTTCCGGACACGAAAATGCGATCCGTTTGAAGTTTCGGAAAGCTAACACGAAGGGCTACAACATACTATAATCTAAGAATTTAGTGAAGGTCCAATTGGTACAGTATTGGTTTTAAGTAGAAGAGTGACTATACGATATATGCATTTTGTGTAACCTATGAGCCTATGTAGTATGGATATTAAATGAATATAGAGTATGTAATACATGATATGTTAGATGAATGAAATGATATATATATGATATATATCTTCTTTACATTAATGTATATATATATGGTTGAATGCAAGCATGTAGGAATGCAATTAATATAATGCATATAAGCAATGCATGAATGAAAGAATGATATACACTATATGCATGAAAGTATATAATGAATGCTAGATATGAATGCAAGGTATATATGTAATGATACATATGAATGCATAATGTATAAATATTGTAATTTAATATATAATGATAACATGTATGGTAATGTAGAGTATATGATGCAAGCATGAATGAATGGAGGAAATACATGTATATAGGTAATATAGAATGTAATATATGAATGCAAGCATGCAAGATAATATAATATATGATAGGAATGAATGATAATATATAACATGACATGTAAGGTAATGCAAGGTATAAAATATATGATGTGTGCATGTTTGTATGCCTCTAAGTTAATGTATGAAATGATATGAATATACAATGTATGCATTTGTATAAAACATGCAGGTAATGCATAGATGCATGAATTGAATGAATGTATGCAATATGTTAATATAAATACAAGTATCAAATATGCATGAATATAAGTATAATATAATGCAAGTATACATGTATGTATCATGTAATATAATATACATGGTATGTATGTATGCATTTCTATAAACTGAGTTAACCTATAACCTTTTACACACATACATTCATACACCCTTTGACATCATGTATCCCATGTCACATACACCTACCTATCACTAAATTTAAGAACATTAACACATATCCTTTCACACACATGCCAAACACACATACTCACTTACTCTTTTACCTCTCTTTCTCTCTATATATATGTATGTGCCTATATATATAGCTTTCCTATATATATCTATGTATATAAATATGTGAATGTGAATAATATATATACATTATATGACTAAGTTGTGTGCTTTGTTAGCTTATGGTTTAGTTTTGTGTTTGGTTTAGCAAGTGACTTAGGCTATGAGTTAGTAGCTATCCTGAATACTTGATTTGCATATACTTAGTTTGTTTAGACCTAGAATTGACTAACCTAGACTAGAGTTGACCTATTTTGACTTTATAGTTGACCAGAGTTGACCAAGAGTTGACTTTGACCTAGATTAACTTAGACTCATGTAGATTGCATTATAATTTCAATTACCATATAAATTAAACTCTTAATAACCTGTTTTACTATAAATAGGACTGCATAACTATCTTAATAATTATTGGAACATAATGTACAGTCTGATTAATTAATTAATTAATATTGACTTGTGTGTTTTGTGTATTTTTGGAATATTTTAGTATCGGGACCTTAGCCTACCTTAGTGTAGAGACCTACTTGTTAGTCTAGATGTTGTAACACCTCACTTTGGACTACTAGAGCTTCACAAAGCTACTGTCCTATTAGGAGCCATGTCACAACACTAGTGTAATCTTAATCATAACTTAGAGGCTGAGTTGTATATCATTTTGACAGGACACCGGACATCTATATCTTCGTACTAGTATTCTTGCTTTGCTCGAGGCAAGTACATCTACAAACTCATTTACTGTCTTTTAATGCTAGAACATGTATTAATCCTGTTAAAATATTGATCCTTGAGGTAGCAAGTTAAATTTTCACATGTTGTATTACTTTCAGTACCTGTCTTGCTTAGGACAGTTCTTATATCTTCACATGCTTCTTACTGGTTCTCAGTACATGTTTCACTATGCTTTATACTGCTCTGAGTATCCATTATGTTCTATACTGCTATCAGTACCTACCGTGCTTTATACCGATCTCAGTAGCTCTTACATGTTAGAACCTGGGTTATGGAAAAACTGATAGTTGAGTACGTGATCATGCTCCCATGCTGCGACCTTGAGCCGTGTAAGGACGACACTATGCATGTAGCCCTTGCCATAGGCCAATAACCCGCGGCACTTGTACGTGTGTAAATTTAGGCATGTACGAAAGTACATATTGTTCTTACCGGTGCCACAGCACCTACAGCACCTATTGACCGATCACGTACCTGCTCTAGTTTTAAACATTAGATATACATGTGTCACCTTGACAAATGTATTTTACCGTGATTCCAGTCATACCATGATTCCAGATATGCTATGTTCCCTATGTTACTATGATACTGTGATCCCAGTTGTACTATGAGGCCATGTTTCCAGTATTTCCTGTTTTATAGACTTATCACACCATGTTTCTTGTTGTACATCTCTTTCATTATATATTCAGTACTTTAGTTGTAGAGGTTGTACTTGCTCCCGTCCTGACAGGATAACGTTGTAGGTTCACTTTTCGAGAAGGAAATGCTATGTGATTGATATTATGGTACTGCATTTGAGGACCTGGCCTTAGCTCCAGAAGAGGCCCCAGCGGGGAACCTTGCTTAGATATTTTTCATGTGTTTTGAGACTTAGACTTTGTTTTGAACTTATATTTGGATACTGGACTTTGTCTCCAGTTAGATACTTATAAAGTGTATTATTAAGTCTGTACTTATTTACTTTTGCTTATAGATGCTACGTTGTGATGAACCTTTAAATGTGATTTTAGAACTGTTAGCAGCTTAGATCCTTTATTGTCTATTCTTAGAACAGCTTACTACGCTTTAACAAGCATAGGCTGGACATGGCTCGACCCGGTCCAACAATTTGGGTAACGGGTCGTGACACTTTGGTTAATAAAAACGTGGATGAATATTATGCCGAATTTGAGTTATTTTGGACAAAAGAAACACATGTAGGCCAAGATACTTGGATACCAACATAGGTATCCAAATGAAACTCATTCTAACCATCCTAACTAAGATCAATCCACTCTCTAACCATTCTAAAACTGAATTTAAATATCTATTTAAACTATTATCATACATACATACACATGGGGTATCCTAATTTGGGATCTATCAAGTAGGACACAAGACACATTTCTAAAATCCTCAAGAGAGCTCCAAATGGCCTCAAATTTGAATCTAAATGGGGTACATGTATGAGGGTGGATCCTATGGATTCAAAACTAACTAATTTGCATAGAAAATCAATTTAGAGGGTTGGTTTTATCTATTGGGAGTGGAATCCCAATGATACTCCCAAGGACACGGCATATCTGGAATCATGGGCCATAACTAACTAATCTTGGGATTAGTCTAAACTAAATAACTTAATTAGTGGGATTTATGGGCCATAACTAACTAATCTTGGGATCCCGTCTACAGTATAGGCTATCCGGGTCACTAACACAAGTCGGAACAAAACGAAACTCAAACCCGACTAAACAAATCCCGTAAAATCAATATTAAAATATAAAAATTCCCAAAATATTAAAATATGAAAAATGACCAAAATCATAATACATCAATTTAAATATTATTAAAATAATCTAAAATTCACCAATTAATCAAAATCCTAAATAATTCAAAAGTTACAAAATGACCAAAGCACCCTTAGCCTAAAAAGTTGTAAATAGTCATTCTAATTACATAGTTAGGTTCCCATGGTCATGGTTAGTCTCTAGGCTCAACAGTTCTAGGGTTCACTAGCTAACACATCAAAATTATAATTCACCAATTTTAAATAGTATTAAATTAATTAAAAATTTCCATAAATCATAAATTCTATTATTAAATAATAAACTTTTACAAAAGTTCAAAATTATCCTTATTTTAGAAAAGTGGGTGTTACAAGTCTCCCCTCCCTAGAAAATTTGTCCTCAAAATTAAGATGGTCGTACTTCTTCTAGAGTCTCGTCCCCAACAATCAAAGTCTCAGAACTTACCTAAATTATACAATTTAAAAGAATGGCATACAGGGTCATGGCATACAGGGTCATGGCATACGGTGGCAGTTGAAAGTCTCATCTAAGTATACTAGTCATGCTAAACCAAAACGGTCATAGGGTGTCAAAACATACAAGCAATCTGGGGTGCTAAACTGGAAAAGTTACAGAAACAATAAATCATCAAGGCTGTAAGGCAGTCTACCATCCTATATGAAAACTGGTAATTATCAAAAATAAAATAAAGATAACTAGTAATTATCTGTAAAGGGGTACTATTCAAAGAAAAATCAAAATCAAAAGTTTAAAGAACGAAAGTCAATATCATTGAAATCCAATCATAATATATATTAAGAAAATTTAGTCTCGATACGATCTAAGTTGATCAATTCTGGATAATCAAGATTTGGGCAATATGGAGGACAAGGTCATCATAGTCTGAGCACGAGCATACATGGATGAAGATTCAGGTCACAATTAAATTTATTTCAATTGAGTACGACCCAAGATATTAATATGATAAAAAAAAGATGATCAAAGTCGATTGGTCATGATTAAGGGAGCTAGGATTCAATGATATTGAAAACTTTTAAAGGGTGATTCAAAGATATGGAATAAGTCAAATTTCTCCTTTTAAAGGGAAAACAAGAGAAAAGATTTCATAGAAAAGTCAAGTTAATCATCTCTCTCTGATACTATCAAGTTTATCATTTGCCAATCATATTTTTATCTCACAAGTTCCAATATAAAAAACAACCTTTATATGACTACCATCAAAATTATATCCTTCCGTCATAAAGATTTGACCTTGCCATGATCACCATAGGCTAAATTTCTAAGTTCTGAAACATTATTCATGAAGCATACCCTTCTTATTAGGAATCAAAACTGACCACTTAATCATCATAAATCTAAATTCTTCCACCTTGTCCTAAATTGGATCCGAAGCCTCTAAATCAAGTTTTATGTAATCCTTGAACTTATTTAATTTACTCTCCTTGTATTATTTAAATCTAAACCCACTAGGCCTTACAAAACTTATTCTTTATTATAAATTCAACCTTCATATTTCCTTCAATGTACTCCTTCAATATTATTCTCCTAAAATTTAAAATTTTCACCAAATCTCTATATTTTATATAACTCAAAATTCTTGCGTTTTTTCTGTTTCTAGCCATTTCTTACAATATCTTATTCAATTTCGTATCATCATTGCATATAGTTAAAATCACTTCTCTATTACTAAATTCCTAAATTTAACATCATAGTCTTAAAGTGTAACGTCTCAAGATTCAATAACCAAAATTTATCCAAGTTCTCGAAACTAAGTTGACCTCAAATATCAGAATAAGTTATGAAATACATCTATGAATTATTCATACACAAAAGATTTCTCTAAGTATGATTGTTCCTAAATTGATAATATAACTCTCTTGATTTCATCCTCAAATTCAGTCGCATCTCTATCCCAAACCTATATCAAGGTCCATCATATTATACCCCTAGCAAGATTATCACAAGATAAAAAATCAAGTCTTTTCCGAGTTAGATGATTTACGTTACTTCCTCGACCTTTCGAAGGTGAAAAGATATGGAGATTCAAGGGTTTCAAAGTATAGCTGACAGAATTAGATACGAGACAGGTGATTGATGTAATCAGGATAGTTTTATTTATTTTTTTAAATGGTAATACAAGAAATAATGGCAAGAAAGAAATAATGATAAAATATGTTCTTCATCAACTGTTAAAAGAAATGAACCCATTTAAGATAAAATCTGATACCATACACGTCTTCCTGAAATTATGTTATCAGAATTTTGCTACGCCAGTAAGCATAGCTTAAATAAACAATAGAGTCCATAACGAAGGTATACACCCTATAGTCATGTTATCTAGAATTCTTACCACGCCACCCGGTATGGCTGCAAGAAAATCTAGATTTCATAACTAGGATAAGTATATCTAAATCATGCTCTACGTCCTTGTCATGCTAGTAAATATGACTGAGATAAATTCTAAACTCCATAAATAAAGTAGACTTTTACCTTTCTCACTGTCCTTATCAAGTATGTTATCATGTTATACCTTAATTCCAAAAAGATGTATATATATATAGATATAAATACAAACTCAAATTCAACAACTAACATCAAGATTCAAAATTTAACAATAATCCATCAAAAATCAAATTCAATAACAGGAAGTAAGGGTGAACCAAATCAAGGGAAAAAGAGATATCAAATCGAAGTTAAAATAAGATTCTCAAGGGTCGTCCTAGGAATCTCTCAAGAAATTCTAACAGTAATTGAGTATCCTCTCATTCTAACACCTATTCCTTATCTCTAATCGCAGGTGCACAGCAGTACAACTAATCGTCGTACTACCACGACTTCGCACAAATGCGAATCTCGACCTGCATGGGCCACCACTAAAAACGTGTCACGACCCGCACCCAGTGTAGGGCACGAGAAGTGGGTACGTCCAGCCTACGCAGTAGTGTCAGCGGTAGAACGCTGTTCTAGGTCACAATTAAAACTAAATACAATATGATATACTCTCCGTACGGAGGACAATCACAGCAGGATACAACTCAACCACTAAAACTAGAAGTAGCACGATAAGATAACTATGAATCCACAAGAGAAGTACAACAGAGAGAAATAAATCTCGATGTTATCAACACCAACTCAAACAAGCATAAAATAAATACAACTCAAGACAACTGAAAATAAAATAAGAAAAACTCTAGCCATCTACTCCAACCTCTACTGTGTCTCCTCTAGGCTAGCAGGTAACCTCCAAGCTATTTGTAAAATTTATCAACAGGTCCAGTCAGGACGGGAGCTAGAACAGTACATCTCACGCAGTTCATATCATGACAGGAATATAAAGCATGCAATAGAGTAAGATACATGAATCGCTGAAAGAAAGGACATAAAATAAAGAGATGACTGTAATGGAAATATCTACTATAAGTAAAGAACTAACAGTGAACTAGTGATTTAAAGTACAAGATAAATATGTGAACGGCTTGATAATAAATATGAGAGTTTGTACATAGCTACCCTACTTTGGAAATATTCACATAACCATTTCTACTCCTCCATCCCCAATCAATGCACAAGGATCCGTTCAAGTTATGTTATTGTACATGATATCACATGGGGGCCCATAAATGGGTGTACATGGATGTAAACATGGGGGCTCCATGAACATGAGAGTACATGAATCACGAGAGTGCATATGAATGGTGAAAGCACAGGAATACATGATGAAAGTGAAACGCATATGACATGATGTATCCGATGCTCCCGAGGGGGATAACATCGCATGAAAAGATCCATATAGTACTAATCCGTATTACTATCGTGACAACATCAAGTAAAGTAATCTAGAGCAAGAATATAAGTCCTAGCAAGTATAAAACGGTCAGAGAATGTACTCGTCTGATACCCTGAACAGCTGATATGAAAAGATGGCCAACTGGAGTCACAGAGTCATAGTTGGAACAACACAGGTTATAAAGAGTTCAATTTATATGGTAATTGAAATTATAATGCAATCTACATGAGTCTAAGTCAATCTAGGTCAAAGTCAACTCTTGGTCAACTCTGGTCAACTATAAAGTCAAACTAGGTCAACTCTAGTCAATTGTGGTCAAACTAGCTAGGCTTAGATCAACAATGGTCAACTAGTCTAGGTTAGTCAATTCTAGGTCTAAACAAACTAAGTCTATGCAAATCAAGTATCCAAGATAGCTACTAACTCATAGCCTAACTCACTTCCTAAACCAAGTACAAAACTAAACCATAAGCTAAAAAAGCACACAAACTTAGTCATATAATGTATATATATTGTTCACATTCACATATTCATATACATAGATATATATAGGAAAGTTATATATATAGGCACATACACACACACACACACACACACACACATATATATATATATATATATATATATATATATAGAGAGAGAGAGAGAGAGAGAAGGAGAGGTAAAATAGTAAGTAAGTGTGTGTGTGCGTGTGTGTGTTTGTTTGGCATGTGTGTGAAAGGATATGTGTTAATGTTCTCGGATTTAGTGATAGGTAGGTGTATGTGACATGGGATATATGGTGTCAAAGGGTATATGAATGCATGTGTGTAAAAGGTTATAGGTTAACTCAGTTTATAGAAATGCATACATATATACTTACATTGCATACATGCATACATACATATCATGTATACATACATACATTGCATACATACCTACATACATATCATATATGCATACTTGAATTCATTTATGCACCTATACATACATACATAGATGCATACATACATATTTAAATACATTATATACTTGCATACATTATATTCATATATGCATACTCTACATTATATTATATTTATTCTTGCATACATGCATACATATAATATATGCATACAAACTCATATATTTAACTCAAAATATATGTGAATACATACATTACATTACCTTAACACATATATATCATTCATGCATATCCCATATACATGCATACTTCAGTTCAGGCATTACATCCATTTAGGGGTGAGCAATTCTCGATTTTTAATCATAAACCGAACCGAAATTGAAGTTCGGTTCGGTTCGGTTTTTTATAGAGCGGTTCGGAGTTCGGTTATGAAAATCAAAACATTCGGTTATCGGGTCGGGTGTCGGATTCGAATTTTCGAACCCGACCCGAACCAAAAACCGATTCAGTTCTCCATATAAAGGAACAAAAAGCGCTAACCAGCTAACCTTCCCTAACTTTTCTCTTTCCTCTTTTCATTTACAGCCGCCGCTTCTTCTCCTCTCATACTTTCTCTCTCCATTGTCTCATACTTCCTTCCTCCCCGGCTTCCCCCACTCTCCTCCAAACGAGTAACTGATCTCCTCCTTCGGTCCATCCACGGCCTCAGGTAGAAATCCGACTCATCTCCTCCGTCCTTCCTCTCGAGTTTTTCCGACAATCAACCTCAGGTATAAATTTTTGTAATTTTTTTTGGAATACTTGTTATATCAATTATTGAATTTCTTTGGAGATTTTTCTTCTTGTTGGCTAACATAAACTTTAAGTTTTGAGTTCATGCTTGCAGATCTGGTAGTATATAACCTATATCTTACCTAGATCTGGAAAAATCTAAAGTAGATCTGGTAATATCTAACCTATATCTTACCTAGATCTGGAAATATCTAAAGTAGATCTGGTAATATCTAACCTAATTTTTCTTCAAATTTACGTACATTTATGAACTTCAAGTTGTGATCACCCTTCTCCTCTGATTCAGTTCCAGGTTCTTATTGCAGGCCTCGACATGCAGTTGATGATTCCAGTTGTGGCTTGTGGGTGTTATGACACCTAAATGCTTATGTTGCTATTCTAATATTTGTGCATGGAAGAGTTCAAGGATGAAAAAAAAGCTTGATGCAAGGATGCTAATTGTAATATTGAGCAGAGGATGAAAAAGCTCATTGTAATTTGAGTTTTTTTTTTAAATTTTATTCGGTTGGATCTCTTGTTTTTTATTATAGAAGTTATGCTAATTTTGTTATGGAATTTTACTAAAGCAACCCATTTTGGAAGTAAAATATATTCAAAAATGATTAATGGAAACTGAAGGACAAATATGGGTAATTTTTTTAATGTAAAACAAATTTCTCCGACCCTTTCCACTGGCCCATTAAACCAAGCCCATAAAACCGAATTGACCGAAAAACCGACCCGGTTTAGTTCGGTTCGGTTCAATTCAGTTTTGAATTAAAACGGTTCGGTTCGGTTGTTCAATAAATCGGTTCGGTTCATGGTCGGTTTTTGTTAGTCCGATTCGGTTTGGACCGAACCGAACCGTTGCTCACCCCTACATCCATTCACATATCAATAAGTTACATACATATACTTATTTTTATTACATACATGCCATTCATGCATATAACATACTTACATGCATCTATACATTATATATATTGTATATAACATGTAAAAATAGAAGAGGGAAAAAAAGGAGAAAAATTGAAATGGAAAGGGAAGGGAAGGAAAAATGTAAGAAAAAGGGAAAACAATGGACATATACATGCTTGCATCATATATTCTACATTACCATACAAGCTATCATTATATATTGCATTACATTATGTATACATTATGCACTCATATCTATCATTACATGTACACCTTGCATTCATATCTAGCATTCATTATATACTTTCATGCATACATTGTATATTATTCTTTCATTCATGCATTTATAAATTGCTTACATACATTACATTGATTGCATTCCTACAAGCTTGCATTCAACCATATATACATTAATGTAAAGAGGATACATATCATATATATATATCATTTCATTCATCTAACATATCATGCATTACATACTCTACATTCATTTAATATCCATACTACATAGGCTCATAGGTTACACAAAATGCCTATGTCATATAGTCACTCTTCTACTTAAAATCAATACTGTACCAATTGGGCCTTCACTATATTCTAGGATTAAAGTATGTCGTAGCCCTTCATCTTAGTTTTCCAAAACTTCAAACGGATCATATTTTCGTGTCCTGAAGCTCCCGGAATCGCAAAAATATCGAAACGCATTTGTCTTTCGGACAGCTGACACTCAAATAGTTTTACAGAAAGTTCCAGAATGATTTTGGCTTATTAAAATATATATTTGGAAAGCTAACTTCGATACGGTTCTTTTAAAAAAGGGAGATTAATCGAAGTTCTAAGCTAAAAGTTATGACATTTCTAAGCTGCTCTGGTTAATAAAAACATGGATGAATATTATGACGAATTTGAGTTGTTTTGGACAAAAGAAACACATGTAGGCCAAGATACTTGGATACCAACATAGGTATCCAAATGAAACCCATTCTAACCATCCTAACTAAGATCAATCCACTCTCTAACCATTCTAAAACTGAATTTAAATATCTATTTAAACTATTATCATACATACATACACATGGGGTGTCCTAATTTGGGATCTATCAAGTAGGACACAAGACACATATCTAAAATCCTCAAGAGAGCTCCAAATGGCCGCAAATTTGAATTTAAATAGGTTACATGCATGGGAGTGGATCCTATGTATTCAAAACTAACTAATATGCATATAAAATCAATTTAGAGGGTGGGTTTTACCTATTGAGAATGGAATCCCAATGATACTCCCAAGGACACGGCTCCGACACAAAGATCTTCCAAAAAGGACACTCCTCCTTGCACTTTGCTCCAAATCTTTGCTAGCACCCTCCCTTGGTAGTATGAGAAGGTTGGATGGAAGTTTTGGTGGAGTGATGTAAGGATTTGGAGATCAAATCAAAGAAAGAAGCTCTCTAATTTGGGGAAGAACACTTTGTGAAGGAAAAGAGGCAATATGGAATGAAATGAAAGAAAGGGAGGCTAACCTAGCTATAGTGGCTGCCATTAAACCATATTTGGGCCTTGGAGGAAAGCCCAAAAAGGCCTCAACTAGTCCTCTTGGTTAATTTTAAGTTAGGTTCAAGTTTGGGATCAAAAGGGTTAAATTTAAGCCTCTAACTTAACCAATCTAACAAGTGGGATTAGTCTAAACTCACTAAATTAATTAGTAGAGTTTATGGGCCATAACTAACTAATCTTGGGATCCCGTCTACAGTCTAAGCTACCGGGATACTAACACAAGTCGGAACGAAACGAAACTCAAACCCGACTAAACAAATCCCGTAAAATCAATATTAAAATATAAAAATTCTCAAAATATTAAAATATGAAAAATGACCAAAATCACAATACATCAATTTAAATATTATTAAAATAATCTAAAATTCACCAATTAATCAAAATCTTAAATAATTCAAAAGTCACAAAATGACCAAAGCACCCTTAGCCTAAAAAGTTGTAAATAGTCATTCTAATCAAATAGTTAGGTCCCCATGGTCATGGTTAGTCTCTAGGCTCAACAGTTCTAGGGTTCACTAGCTAACACATCAAAATTATAATTCACCAATTTTAAATAGTATTAAATTAATTAAAAATTTCCATAAATTATAAATCCTATTATTAAATAATAAACTTTTACAAAAGTTCAAAATTATCCTCATTTTAGAAAAATGGGTGTTACAACTTTGCAGTGGGCTGGCGAGGGGACTTTGCAGCGGGCTGGCCAGGAGACTTCGTAGTGGGCTAGCCAGGGGACTTCGTAGTGGGCTGGCGAGGGGACTTTGCAACGGGCTGCCCAGGAGACTTCGTAGTGGGCTAGCCAGGGGACTTCGTAGTAGGCTGGCGAGGGGACTTCGCAGTGGCATTTATCAATTATTTTCATCTATTTTATTATAAATCTTGCAAGATAGTCCAAACTACGTTGAAATTGCTTTGATCTACATACCGATTTCAAATTTTGTTTAAAATGCTAAATACAAAAAATGAGGCGATTCTAAAAAAAATAGCACGCATGACATTTATCAATTCATTCTGTTTATCCGATATAAAAGAAATTTTATTCCATGCATCAAAAAATCTTTCAAAAGATATTCTTAAACCGTTTAAAAACCAAATCCAAGAATCAGTGTTTTCACTCTCAGCAACAACATAAGCAATTTGATATAATTGATAGTTAGGATCATGAGCACAAGCAATAAATAAAATACCTCTATATTTAGAGCAAAGAAAAGTAGTATCAATACTAATCACAAGTAAACATCCCCTTAGAAATCCATCAATGCATGCCTTGAAACAAATAAAAATTCTTTTAAACCTATTATCTTTTGTAATCTTCATAAAATATTTGGCTACCTGGATTTGTCTCAATAATTCTAAGACCATACACTTCGAGACTACTATATGCATCAATATAACTACCATTTATTTTGGATAGAGCAAGTTATCTAGCTTTTCTAGCCTTACAGTATTTAATATGTATTCGATGTTCCCTAAATATATCTTTTACAACATGCGATGGACTATACGACTGATTATCTCAAATTTTATCAATAATCTGGTTTTTAACCCATGCAATAGTAGCAAATGGATGACAACCTGTTGTAAGTCCACCTAAATAAGAATGTATATTTTCTAGCGTAGCAATAGAAAATCTTTCACCTCCACTAATGGCTTTAGGGTATAATCTCAAATGACAATTTGAAATATTACATTTATGTATAATTTCAGTAGCATTGTGTCACGACTCGATCCCAAGATTTAGGTCTAGTCGGATCATGCCCAGCCTACACCATTGTGAGACGGCGGCAGTAAGCTGTATCATTCAGTAGTAACTCAAACACAAAATTCTAAAATACAAAAATTTTAAAAAAAACTTTTACTAAAACATTTAGAACTGAGAGTCTAACTGAAATCAACCTACACCTGCAAGAAAATATTTAAGTTATTACAACTAGTCCTTTATTACAAATTTTTAAACAAAGAAAACTAAACTGCAATACTACTGGTGCTCCTCCTGGTTGGATTCAACTAACACCTCAGAGCTCAAGTCGGGTCCGTAGTAGGTACTAAAGGGCACCTCCTCGTCATCGTAGTCACCTAAACATGTTGGTCTCCCGTCAGGAGAGGAGCAATAAACATATATCCAATTCCAGTATTTTAATAAATAATAAAAAGATGCAAGAAGTAGTTTTTAAAATATTATTTATATTTTCTAAATAATAAAATGAATTAAGGAAGAAGTAAAATCTCAAGGAAGCAATAATGATGCAATCTATAATCAGCAATAGTATTTTGAGTGTGTAGCCATCTGTAACCGGCTTGAAGAGGCAATATGTATACTAGCATTATGCCAAATACTAGCATACAGTACGGCTCAACCCCATATGCAATAGAGGTTAGCACGAGATAATCAATAATGGTAACATGGACTTTGGTCACAGGCGCTAACACTACTATCAAATCCGGAGTCAATAAGTCAATGAGTTAATCAATTAATCAATTGGATCCGAGAGGGATCCCGTGAGTCAAGTGTCGATACAATGTTCCTAATGATGCAGTACATTTAATCATCAACTAAAATATGAGTTTTGATATTATGAAACTTGCCTTGATTTTCGATGCTGTAGGTGGAGACAGAAAATACGAACTCAGACTTAGGTCTTGAAACGTACATTAATTAAAAGTCCGATTAGAAACCATTCTAAGGATCCTAATTCATTTTTATTAATAAACCAATAATTATTAAACTAACGCTCAATTATTTATTATAAAATACTAAGTAACCGAAATATTAATTTATAAGTGATAAAATAACCATTTGAATCTTTAATAAAAATTTATAATAAACTATTTATCTATTAGTTACCCAAAATATGTGTGAGCACCCTGAATTTCGGGTTAATTTTTCTGATGATTTAGTTTCAATAAATAATTATTCTGTTTAATTATCTTTAAATGTACTTTTTCGTGCCTTTGATATTTGGAGTGACAGGGATGTTCAACTCTGGAAACCTTCTTCACGAGTTTTGTAGTGGATAGGATTACCTCCATGATGGAATATAATGTCCCATCCAAACTTGTTCCCTTGTACTCTTTCTGCTTCGCACAACTTTGGGTCGATTTAGACCATTTGATTATTAATTAATTTTCCCACTCTTTTCCTTGATCATTATTAGTACGTTACCGTGACTTTTGAATTGGGAGCACCAGACCAGTCATTTTCTTGAAACCAACTTCCCATGCATGATCTACTCGAGGCGCTCTTCACCCATGACCTTCGTGTCCCACTCAGACGCACCATTTTGTGCTCCATTTTGTTCACACAACTTTTCTGACACGTGACCCAATTTTATTTTACCCCACGGTGTTACATTTATTTTCCAACTTGATTTGTGGGTACCCTGTCGACCAAAACCTGTCAATCCCAAATATGGACATGGCCCACATTGAGCCTACTACCCGTATGACACTTGTGTCCTATTTATTGGAATCCCCATGTGCTACTTATTTACTCATGATCATCAGCACCTATTTTTAATTCGATTATTGCGTAATGTCTGATTTTGACTCAATTCGGCTCCACCAAGTCCAGCCCAGCTTCGTGCTACCCTCCATCGTGACACCCTCACTTTCTTTGCCAAAAAAATAATATTAAATAATCATTCTACCTATTTTAATATTTAATAGAAATTCTATTGATTTTAAATCCCTATAGGAATGACCTATTTTTAGCTATATTTGACCTTAGCCAATTGATTTCCCTCATTCAATCCTCACCCTACATTTTTTCCCAACACTCACTCATAAATTTCCCTATTCTCAGCCGGCCCTAACCCCAAGAGATCACTCTTTCTCTCTCTCTTTCTCTGTCATTTAATAAACCTATTATTCTTCTCTCTCCTCTCTCTCCAACTCTATTTTTTCCAACACCCCTTCCTCACACAGCAGCCCATTCTCCGACCTCCTGGCCGAGCTCAGCCCAGCCTCGCCACCGGCCACCCTGGCCAGCAGGCCGAGCACCCCCAGCTCCTCTCCTTCTCTTCTCCTCCTTCCTCCTCACATCATTAAACAACCACTACCACCACTACTTTAAACAACCACCACCACCATCTATACTCGGCCACCACCCTGGCCGGACATCCCCTCCTCCTAGGCCGACGGCCACCCACCTAGGCCGTCGACCACCACCACCATACGACCGCACCACCACCAGTCAACACCACCAAAACATCCATCCGTCCATCCATTTTATATCACCACCAACACCATTCTGAACCACCACCTCCACCACCGTAGCCGTACAATGCCGCCCCGCCGCACTAGACCGCACGTCGCCCGTCTCCGCCGGGCCAGGCTGGACCAGCACAGCCGCGCGCAGCACTGCAACAACAGCTGCAACAGCGGGCATGGCCATGCACCACTTCGTGCGCGTGCGGGCGTCGCCGCCGTGGTCGACGTGGCCGACCCCCCTTGGCCGGGCGCACCCCCGGGGTAGGCCCCGTGGCCGCTGTTCACCTGTACGACGTGTATCAAAGGCGATCCGTGCGTTTTGCACGGGTTCCAGTCGTGACGAGCCCGAAAACGAAGCTGAAATGTCGCCCCGTCGCAGCAACTTCGTGCATGATTTTCGAGAAATCCGACCGTTGAATCGGCAATTTCTTTGCTCCATCACAATCTCGGTATATCCACCTTCACTCTTGTTAATTTTTGTCCGTTGATTTTATCGTTTGGTACATCAAAATCGGCCACCAAGTTGACCGTTTAAATTGTATTAATTTTGGACAGTTTTACGGAGCTAACTTCGTCAGCTTGTACCTCCTCCACCGCAACTCCATTTGGCATGCTACCAGTTCCTGTACGAAGCTGGTATAACCCTCTTACTCTTCCTCCAGTTTCGTTTTATTGTGAGCTTGTTTGATTGGTTGAATTCGACGTCAAAGTTGGCCGTCTAAATTCATAATTTCCAACTTGTAAAATTCTATTTTTGAACACGGGACTCCAGATTTCATTTCTGACACCACCAGTAGACTCGTGGCGTCGTTCTGGCATATTTTCATATATAATGTGTTAGATTTGGAGGACGTGGGCCCTGGCACGTATTTCGGTGCAAAGTGGGTCCCACAGTCCGGGTCAACGGGATTTTTTGATATCGGCTCATCGGAATCCAATTCCGGATATACCGTTGAGTTTGTATCATCATTCTGGACTCGTTGACATACAATTTGCTAGGTTTTGGTGGACATAGGATCCGACATGCATTTCGGTACAAATCGGATACCAATATCCGGGTCAACAGGTCATTTTGAGATCGGCTCATCGAAATCCAATTTCGGATGTACCATTGAGTTCATATCATCATTCTGGACTCGTTGACATATAGTTTGCTGAGTTTTGAGAACATTGGCTCCGGCACGCATTTCCGTATAAACCGAAATTCTAATATTCTGGTCAACGGACCAAATTGAGATCGGGTCAACGGAATCCAATTCTGGATATACCGTTGGGTTCGTATCGTCATTCTGGTTTCGTGGACATATAATTTGTTATATTTTATAGACTTGTTTTCTTGCACGTTTTTTGGTGCAAAACGGCTCCGACACGGATACCGTTTTTGACCCGAAATTACCTTTTTGCCTTTGTGTCCAAATTGGACCGATGGGTAGGCTATCCTAGCTAATTTCACCATTTTGGACACGTTGGCGATGTTTATTTCATCATCCGACAATTTTTGTTGATAATTTCTCTGAGTTTAACCTTTTTATAAATAATTAATAATTAATTCTTATAATGTTCGTATTTCGGGATTAGTACAACGAAACTGAGATCAGTCAATTCCAGTGATCTCACATCGCTGAAATTGACAAGATGAACACGTGGATCACTATAATAAGATTATCAATTTTACCGTTGATTATCTTATCTCGATTTGCGTGTCGTAAGTTTCGACGTACGAATAACAAAGTACATTTTATATCTTTAATAATTAGACTAGAATTGACCCTGTTTGACCAGAGTTGACCAGTTGACCAAAAGTCAACTGTAAGTCAACACTTGACCTAGTTTGACTAGATTGTTGATCGGAGTTGACCTAGAGTTGATTTGACTTAGAAGAACCTAGGATAATATAGATTGCTGGTAGAGATTCATTTATTACAACTTGAACATCTTGTAACCTGTGTTGCTTTAATAGGACTCTATGGCTTCAGTTGGATCCCCTATACTTATCAGCTGTTCAGGTTATCAGGCGAGTACATTCTCTGATCATTTCATATCCTGCTTAGAATTATTTTTCTGCTTTAAATTACTTTACTTGATACTGTCACGTTGGTCACACGGATTGGTACTATATGGATCCCTTCTTGAGATGTTATCCTCAGGGAGTATCGGGTACTTCATGTTCTGTGCGTTTCACTTACATGGCGTATCACTATGCTTCATTGGTTCATTGATCACTTGTGACGTACTCTCATGATCACAGAGTCTTCCTTGAATCCTTATCCCATTTATTGGGTTTTCCTAGAATCCCCATTTATGGGACTTCTATGTACCACTCTTCGGGGGCCTTTGCATGGAATCATAACATAACCTGGTTGGATCCTTGTGTATTGATTGGGGGTACGGGGGAGTAGAAGTGGACATGTGAATAATACCCAAGTAGTATCTCATCAGAATCATTCCGTAGTGTCTCATCAGAATCATCCTATGCCATTTACATGTCTATATTGTACTCTGACTCACTAGCCACTGTTAGCTCTCTATTATAGTAGATATTTCTATTACAGTTCTCTCTCCGTTTACATACTGTATTTCTTTCAGTACCTGTATCTTACTTTACTGCATGATTATATTTTCTAACCAGCTATGAACTGTTGAGATGTATTGTGCTCGCTCCTGTCCTGACTGGACCTGTTGATAAATTTTACAGATAGCCTGGAGGTTGCCTGCTAGCCTAGAGGAGACACAGTAGAGGTTGTATAGATAGCTAGGGTTTTGCTCATAGTTTATTTTCAGTTGTCTTGAGTTGTATATATGGATTACTGTATTTGAGCTTTGAGATGTATTTCTGAATTTGTGTATCTTAGACACTTAGACTTCTATCTGCGGTATCTCTTTTGGATTTCATGTTTTATCTATCTTTATCATGCTCTATCTTAGATGTGATTGAGACTGTATCTGCTATGTCACCTCCATTCGAAGAGTATATACTGTACAGGTACCTTTATTTTGTTAGATGTTTGACCTAGGACAGCGTTCTACCGCCGATACTGCGGCGTAGGCTGGACGTACCCACGTCTCGTGTCCTTACTCTAGGGTGCGGGTCGTGACACGTTTTTAGTGGTAGTCCATGCAGGTCGAGTTTGTATAGTGGTATTCGAACTAGAGTACCACTACAGCCTGCAGTAGGATTAGGATATATTTTTGAAGGTACTCAATCACAGTTAGGATCCCTTGAGAGATTCCTGGGATGACCCTTGAGAATCTAATTTTAACTTCGATTTGAAAACTCTTCTTCCCTTGATTTGATTTATCTTTACTTGTTGTTGTTGAATTTGATTTTGATGGATGATTGTTGAATTTTGAACCTTGATGTTAGCTGTGGCATCCGAGTTTGTATTTATATGATTTGATGGATTTTTGTTCATTTTTGAATCTTGATGTTCGTTGATAAATTTGATTTTTGGGTATTCATAGTTGATTTAATTTAATTTTTATCAAGATGAAATTATATGGGCTAGGTCATCTATGTTATGGAATCTAGTCTTCTACAGTCACATTAGCCAGTATGGTGAGGACATATAGTCTGACTTGGATATATTTCTCGGGTGTGGGAATTTAAGGTTTTCGCAGCCAAGCTAGCGGCATCGCAAAAATGTTAAATGCCATGATTCTAGAGGTATGTGCCTAAGTCGAGGACTCTGTGATTATCGTAGCCTTGCTTACTAGTATGACGAGGATTTATAGTACCATGATTTTGGATAGACGCATATGATTATCAGATTGTACGTTAAATATTTTTGAACATGTTTTCTCTACTTTTGTTTCAGTCATTCAAAAAAAAAGAATTATTGTTGTTTTATTTTATTTCGCTTCTCATTGTTTAACTTAGGAGTAGGTTTAGCTGTTTTTATAAACCTTTGTGTAACTTCTTGCTATGAGTTTCTACATAATACAATGAATCGATAATTTTTGCTAAACCTTATGTTGGATTTGATATTTTAGCTCTGGGTTTCAAAATGGTTCCTTCCTTTAAACAATAAGCAGAACAGATTTTATCGTTATTTCATTCTTGCTATTATTCTTGTATTAATAATAATAATAATAAAACTGTCTTGATTTCACCAATCACCTACTTTGCAATCTTGGTAGGAATCTAAATGTTGGTCTTGATATAGAATTTAATTTTTATATTGGGACATAAGAATATATATATAGCGGACACAGACACTTGCCTGATACGTATGCATGCTACACTTTGATTTTCAACCTATCTAAATACATATTAATATGTTATTGATGTTTAAATTGTCAAAACCCCAATATTTCTGGTTCTCTGCTTTTTCCAGCTTAAACTCGTAATTTAAATATAAATTTCATGTTATTAGTTATGTTTACATCGCTGCACATGTATGTTATATACAGGGTTTCAACTCTTAAGGGAATTGGTTGAGTTTTGTGTTTGAATTTGACAAATCTAACACTATGTGCATATTAACCCTTAATATTGGATTTTAAATGTTAGTTCAATTTGTTGTTTTAAATGTAATATTTGAGCTATATACATTGTGGTATGTAGGGATATAAATTTAGGTTTCATATTCTTACATGTTAGGTTGTGATAAACGTTGGGTTGGTTTGATGTTCGAATTTTTCCAAAATCCTAAACTGAATACATGTTAACATTTTTATAATAATTTCAAATGGTTAGTTCAATTTTAGATTTAATATGTAATATTGAACTGTATGCATAGCTAGATGTGGGGATAGTATGTTAGGGTTTCATTCTATCATGTTAGGACGTGTTATGAGCATTGAGTTGGTTGTGATGTTTCAAACCCCTAAATTCTGAAACTGTATTATATTACACTTGTTAAAATGTTAGCTTATTTTCAGATTTTGTATGTAAATGCTGAACTAAAACTGGATTTAACCTTTCAATACTAAAGCTATATCCTGTACAAGGACACACACACCCTAACTTAGTATACACTGCCATGTAAACCTATCCCTTCCTCTCTATGTTATGTTCATATATCTATATAGATATATATAGAGTTTATGCATACATGTTATAATGTATATATATACATAACTAAATCTCTACCTCTTTATATAGATATGTATATGGTTAGCTATGCATGTTATGAGTAATAGGTTGTGTATTGTAGATTGTTTAACCAATATGCCATGAGTAGTGTACCTTGATAGCTATTGTTTTGAAACCCAATTTCTCATATACACTTTCATGTATATTTTACATACACACATGCCTACTATCTAACCATATAAACATGTCCACATACACCCATACACACACGAACCACATAACATTTACATAATGCTAGCTTTTTCCTCTCTAACACACTCTCTATATATACATATTGTGATTGGATTCCATGCAATTGACTTTTATTCTTTAACTTTGATTTTAATTTTCTTGAATAGTATCCCTTAATAGATAATTGGTGGTTATCTTTATTTATTTATTTTATTTTTGATGAGTACCAGTTTTCATGTAGGATGGTAGACTGCCTTACAGTTTTGATGATTTGCTATTTCTGTAACTTTTTTAGTTTAGCACCCTAGATTGCTTGTGTGTTTTGATACCCTATGACCGTTTTGGTTAGCATGACTAGTATACCTAGATGAGACTTTTACTGCCACCATATGCCATGACCCTGTATGCCGTCCTTTTTTATGGTATGATTTGTTTAAGTTCTGGGACTTGATTGTGGGGTTTGACTTAGAAAGAGTATGAACATTTTAATTTCGAGGACGAAATTTTTATAAGGTGGGTAGGATGTGAGCACCCTGAATTTCGGGTTGATTTTTTTAATTTTTCTGATGATTTAGTTTCAATAAATAATTATTCTGTTTAATTATCTTTAAATGTACTTTTTCGTGCCTTTGATATTTGGAGTGACAGGGATGTTCAACACTGGAAACCTTCTTCACGAGTTTTATAGTGGATAGGATTACCTTCATGATGGTATATAATGTCCCATCCAAACTTGTTCCTTTGTACTCTTTCTGCTTCGCACAACTTCGGGTCGATTTAGACCATTTGATTATTAATTAATTTTTCCACTCTTTTCCTTGATCATTATTAGCACGTTACCGTGACTTTTGAATTGGGAGCACCAGACCAGTCATTTTCTTGAAACCAACTTCCCATGCATGATCTACTCGAGGCGCTCTTCACCCATGACCTTCGTGTCCCACTCAGACGCACCATTTTGTGCTCCATTTTGTTCACACAACTTTCCTGACACGTGACCCAATTTTATTTTACCCCACGGTGTCACATTTATTTTCCAACTTAATTTGTGGGTACCCTGTCGACCAAAACCTGTCAACCCCAAATATGGACATGGCCCACATTGAGCCTACTACCCGCATGACACTTGTGTCCCATTTATTGGAATCCCCATGTGCTACTTATTTACTCATGATTATCAGCACCTATTTTTAATTCGATTATTGCGTAATATCTGATTTTGACCAAATCCGGCTCCACCAAGTCCAGCCCAGCTTCGTGCTACCCTCCATCGTGACACCCTCACTTTCCTTGCCAAAAAAGTAATATTAAATACTCATTCTACCTATTTTAATATTTAATGGAAATTCTATTGATTTTAAATCCCTATAGGAATGACCTATTTTTAGCTATATTTGACCTTAGCCAATTGATTTCCCTCATTCAATCCTCACCCTATTTTTTTTTCCCAACACTCACTCACAAATTTCCTTATTCTCCGCCGGCCCTAACCCCAAGAGATCACTCTTTCTCTCTCTCTTTCTCTCTCATTTAATAAACCTATTATTCTTCTCTCTCCTCTCTCTCCAATTCTATTTTTTCCAACACCCCGACCTCCTGGCCGAGCTCAGCCCAGCCTCGCCGCCGGCCACCCTCGCCAGCAGGCCGAGCACCCCCAGCTCCTCTCCTTCTCTTCTCCTCCTTCCTCCTCACATCATTAAACAACCACCACCACCACTACTTTAAACAACCACCACCACCATCTATACTCGGCCACCACCCTGGCCGGACATCCCCTCCTCCTAGGCCGTCGGCCACCCACCTAGGTCATCGACCACCACCACCATACGGTCGCACCACCACCAGTCAATACCACCACCACATCCATCCGTCCATCCATTTCATATCACCATCAACACCATTCCGAACCACCACCTCTACCACCGTAGCCGTACAGCGCCGCCCCGCCGCACCAGGCCTCGTGCCGCCCGCCTCCGCTGGGCCAGGCTGGGCCAGCAAAGCCGTACGCAGCACTGCAACAACAGATGCAGCAGCGGGCATGGCCGCGCACCATTTCGCGCGCGTGCGGGCGTGGCCGCCGTCGACGTGGTCGTCGTGGTTGGCGTGGCCGACCCCCCTTGGACGGACGCACCCCCGGGGCAAGCCCCGTGGCCGCCGTTCACCTGTACGACGTGTATCGGAGGCGATCCGTGCGTTTCGCACGGGTTCCCGTCGTGACAAGCCCGGAAACGAAGCTGAAATATCGTCCCGTCGCAGCAACTTCGCGCACAATTTTTAAGAAATCCGACCGTTGGATCGACGATTTCTTCACTCCGTCACAATCTCGATATTTCCACCTTCACTCCTGTCAATTTTCGTCCGTTGATTTTATCGTTTGGTACATCAAAACCGGCCACCAAGTTGACCGTTTAAATTATATTAATTTTGGACAGTTTCGTGGAGCCAACTTCATCACCTTGTACCTTCTCCACCGCAGCTCCATTTAGCGTGTTACCAGTTCTTGTGCGAATCTGGTATAACCCTCTTACTACCCCTCTAGTTTCGTTTCATTGTGAGCTTGTTTGATTGGTTGAATTCGACGCCAAAGTTGGCCGTCCGAATTCGTAATTTCTAACTTGTAAAATTCCATTTTTGAACACGGGACTCCAGATTTCATTTCTGACACCACCAGTAGACTCGTGGCATCGTTCTGGCATGTTTGACCAGAGTTGACCAGTTGACCAAAAGTACACTTTATATCTTTAATAATTAGACTAGAATTGACCATGTTTGACCAGAGTTGACCAGTTGACCAAAAGTCAACTGTAAGTCAACACTTGACCTAGTTTGACTAGATTGTTGACCGGAGTTGACCTAGAGTTGATTTGACTTAGAAGAACCTAGGATAATATAGATTGCTGGTAGAGATTCATTTATTACAACTTGAACACCTTGTAACCTGTGTTGCTTTAATAGGACTCTGTGGCTTCAGTTGGACCCCCTATATTTATCAGCTGTTCAGGTTATCAGGCGAGTACATTCTCTGATCATTTTATATCCTACTTAGAATTATTTTTCAGCTTTAAATTATTTTACTTGATACTGTCACGTTGGTCATACGGATTGGTACTATATGGATCCCTTCTTGAGATATTATCCTCAGGGAGCATCAGGTACTTCATGTTCTGTGCGTTTCACTTACATGGCGTATCACTATGCCTAATTGGTTCATTGATCACTTGTGACATGTACTCTCATGATCACAGAGTCTTCCTTGAATCCTTATCCCATTTATTGGGTTTTCCTAGAATCCCCATTTATGGGACTTCTATGTACCACCCTTCGGGGGCCTTTGCATGGAATCATAACATAACCTGGTTGGATCCTTGTGTATTGATTGGGGGTACGGGGGAGTAGAATTGGACATGTGAATAATACCCAAGTAGTATCTCATCAGAATTATTTCGTAGTGTCTCATCAGAATCATCATATGCCATTTATATGTCTATATTGTACTCTGACTCACTAGCCACTGTTAGCTCTCTATTATAGTATATATTTCTATTACAGTTCTCTCTCTGTTTACATACTGTATTTCTTTCAGTACATGTATCTTACTTTACTGCATGATTATATTTTCTAACCTGCTATGAACTGTTGAGATGTATTGTACTCGCTCCTGTCCTGACTGGACCTGTTGATAAATTTTACAAATAGCCTGAAGGTTGCCTGCTAGCCTAGAGGAGACACAGTAGAGGTTGTATAGATAGCTAGGGTTTTGATCATAGTTTATTGTTAGTTGTCTTGAGTTGTATTTATGGATTACTGTATTTGAGCTTTGAGATGTATTTCTGGATTTGTGTATCTTAGACACTTAGACTTCTATCTGCGGTATCTCTTTTGGATTTCATATTTTATCTATCTTCATCATGCTCTATCTTAGATGTGATTGAGACTGTATCTGCTATGTCACCTCCATTCTGAGAGTATATACTGTACAGGTACCTTTATTTTGTTAGATGTTTGACCTAAGACAGCGTTCTACCGCTGATACTGCGGTGTAGGCTGGACGTACCCACGTCCCGTGCCCTTACTCTAGGGTGCGGGTCGTGATAATATGTTCATTTAATAATAGTAACTATTTTGAGAATAATATTATTAATAAATAATTATAATCTTTTAATTAAGCAATTTATTCTAAAATTATATTATTTTATTTATAAACCGTACTTTGAGAAAATATTAATATATCTAAAGAATATATTTTATAAACCATATTATTTAACACTTTTCTGCATTATACATATATATCTAGAAACTCTATTATTTTTTAACATAATTTGTAAGAAACTATTTTAACTAATAATTCTTGTAAAACATTATTTAATAGAATATTAATTTAATTATCCATAATAATTAATTCTTTCAAAAATCTATTTTTTGCGAAAATAATTTTTATTAGTGATTTATGGCCTAATTAACGATTTATACCTATTAACACACAATCATTTATTTAATTACTACAACATAATCATTTAACTAAATCAATAATTATTATTAACTAATTAACTAAACATAATTAACCAATTATATTAATTTTCACAATTAAAACTAATTAACAATAATCATCCCAAAGTTGACAGAACTTTATTCTGTCAACTTTGTCGGACTAAACCTACAGGTTTCTGCCTAATTTATATTCTGCGAAATGAAAAGTTTATGTCAAAAAGAGCTATACCAGTTGTCAGATGAAAGAGAACCGAAGTGTAGCTTCAGCCTCGGACTCGGATCGGCGCACGAAGGGTGCTCGGAACGCCGGAAAGCCGGAAATGTGCCGACGGGGTCGGACGATGTAATGCCTGTAGTTCGTATTACGTATTTTGGAATACGTGTACGTATTTTATCTTGTATTGCATGTCTCCTTGCTTGGTCTATTGGGTATTTCATTGCTTGGTTCATCTTGGTTTGGTTTGGCTTGGCTTGGTTTGGTTTGCTTTTGGGTTCATCATGAACAAAAAAAACCCCTACCTACCACCACCATCATCATTTAAAACCCAACCTAACTTTTCTCTCTCCTCCACTTTCTCATTTACTTTCTTCCTTCTCCATTAAACCCACCACCAACCAAGAACACCCCTTAGGCAAGTGCAACTTGCTTCATGGAGGAACTTCATTTTTATTGTTCCATTCTCTTCCTCTCGAGATTCTAACACACTTTAGTACTTAGCATTTCTAATTTTCATGGCTCAATTTGTGTAGATCTAAGTTTATAGTTGTCACGCCCCGCTCCCGTAGGAGCGATCGTCCTCGCTAAGGCGTGATGCCGCACGAGCCTAGATTGCGTTCGTGCAAGGCAGTTTCATAACGGCCAATTACATCGGCGGCGACGGGATCGTCGCACAGAAGTCCCAAGCAGAAATATTGAAACATGCAGCGAAATTTAAGAACAAGTACACATGAACACAAGTCATTCAAAAGAAGCTCTTTATTGATATTGAATACAAGATTACATTTGTGGGCGCAAGGCCAAATTACAAGTCTCTCGTGCTCACTTTTCTCTTGTTTTATAATTCACTCTACTCTCTCTCATCTCTCGATATAATACTTGAATCCAGCGGAAGCTTCGGAAGGCGATGTCCATACATTATGTCCTGTATAGTCTTCAATCAACACGGCCGCATGCTTCGAATCGCCAAGGAACTCCGTGCCTCGACGCATCCAAGCGAGCTCCGCGCCACGAGCTTCTACCTGTGCCTGCACATGAACACTGTGTGGGTGTCAGAACTCAACTGTACTGGTGGAGTGAGCTCCTCGCCCACCCATACAAAACCTACACGTTCATTTACTTTGTGCAGCTTAAAACCCTTTCTATTGTCTTTCTAGTTTTGCCTTAGGATCAGTTTTAAGACTACGGACGCCTTGGCATATTTGTGTATGAGGACCATCCCGTGCTTGTACCACAACGTTAACTCGTACTTTACCTCTAGACCCCCTTTTCGTGCCAACAACGTTAACCTATCAAGTCGTGCTTGCCTTTCGGCCAAAATTAGAGACGCAACTACGCGATGAGGCTTCATTTCCGTATGACCGTGCCACAAACCCTTGCTGAGGCCGTACCTCGCAATTCAGTAAAACTTAACCATTTCGACGCCTCGCGGCCCTTGCTACTTTGATCACCAACTGACCCAATCGAGACTTGTGAACTTAGTGTCGCTCAACCAACTTGCCTTACGGCGATTCCTGACTTAAACCCGCGATGACTCAATCAAACTTGTACAACTCTATGCCAACATCTTAAGACTCGACGCCACGACTCGTGCCGAAGCACGACGCCTTCGTTAAAACCAATTCTTAGGCCCAACATTGTGTTTTGACTTGTACACACACCTTCAACTCGACTTCTTAATATAGCGCACTCAATACTCGACTAAATCCAAAGGCACACTCGCGGTTTGCCGCCATCATGCCGACATCTATATGAACTTGGTCACTAGCACGACAAGCTATCTTGGACCTCCATTGGATATTAGGGTACGTTCGTTAAACGAGGCACGATCTCGCCGAATTTTCCCTAATAGCCGTCCTACGGCGCACCCCTTGGGTCAGGTCGCACACCATCCAAGGGTCCCGTAGGCCCGTGGTTCCTCCTAGGCCAGATCGGTCCCGTGGCCGCGACAACCGTCTGAGGAACAAATCTCAAATCCTTGTGCACCGGTACACAAGTTGTCCAATGACCATGCAGACTCGACCCACTTCTTTATTTTAGGACCGTTTGGTTTTCTTTACTTTCATTGTTTTACTATCTTTTGAGTTCCACATTCAAGACTTCATCATTTGAGACCCCTCGACGACCCACGGTCGCGAGCATTCTTTCCATGTTACCGTATCATTTCATTCAACTCAGTAATGCCTATTCAAAAATCTTTTCTCCAAAAACTCATTAAGTCGACCGTGGTTCATGCCTTAACGCTAAGTCCGAGCATCGTGCCTCAAACCGACTTACGTTCTATGCGACGCTATCGCCCAAGTCATACCTCATATGACGGGCCTTGGGATCGTGGGACTATTTAACTTAACAACCGCAGAAAGGACGGGACAGCACTTGGAATAACTTAGGTCGACCGGCATAACTTTGCCTAACTCACTCAAGCCTACAACTTAACTCGAGGGACGAGCAAAGGCTATGCCAAGCCTTGCATTTCGGAAACGTGTATGCTTTATCGAGCATTTACGCGGGCGACGCCTATGACTTAGGCAAGTTTATAGTTTTGTGCCGAAGACCAACTTTCCTTCTCCCAAGCCACGGGACAAAGGACCGAGTGTCATTTTCAAAGCACGCCGTGCACCAACTCTAGGCCGACCGTGGGACGTTTTCTATGTTCTAACTCATTTCGACCCGTCGGGATTATTCCCTTAGCTATGTGGATTCGTCTCTTTTATTATTAAGCCTACTTGTGCAAGTTGAAAACACGATTTATTATGTGAAGGCAAAGATGAGGCAAGTTCACCGAAACTACCCCACCTGAGCGAGCGGTCGTCTTGACCGAGCGAGCCTTCGAGCAGCCGTTGCAAGGCTAAGTTCCAACGCCGTCGGCGTTTCGATTCCTCTGATTGACTTTGCGGGATGGGGCACTACAACATACACCACTCAGAACAAGTCTCGTCCTCGAGACTTTCCTGGTGGCAGCCATCCTACCATTTCTATGGCCAAGACTTAATCGAGCATACTCCGTCTATGCGTTTCCTCAATTCCGAGCCACGCTCGTGCCACAATCAATCTTTCCTTTCACACAATTCTAAGATCTCAGCACTCTCCCCTTTCAAGTCTTGCTTGAACTCATTGTATCACTTGGCCGGGTCATGCACGCATTCCAAGCGTCCCCAAAATACATACATTCAGCCAAGCCGTATGATAGAGAATTTGTCATTCTCACTCGAGTCGCATCGTGCACATACCCAGGCGTCCCTGAAATATATGCATGTCAGCCGAATCTCGTGAGCAGGGTTTCCTACATTCGTGATTCAAACTATCCATTCATATCAATCCTCAAGATCAATCCTTCGATTGATAACTCTTACAACAGGGGCATTTCGCTTAACCGCTAGGCCAATCTTTACGAGGCTAAGTCAATGTCAGGATTGGAATCATAGTTCCCTAACAATAATGCCAACACTGACCCCAATCCTAGGGTCAAACCAGAGTCGGTAGTACGGGGTTTTCTACCCAAGCTCGCGTCACTCGGATTTCAAAACATCGAGCATGATCACCTATTCGCATCAATGCATTTCGTTGCCCGAATTCAAATCCGTTCAATCACCAATTCTAACTAATTCATGTATTCGTTCACGAGGTCGTCTAGCTCGATAATACGTTGTGCCCCAATCTCACGCGAGTCCGATTATCCACGGTGGTTCATGAATCACCATGCAACGCACTCACGAAATAATCATTCTCATCGAAGCGTAACTCTTGTTTGAGTCTAGACTCATTCATTTTCGATACACGGATTGGACCTATTCAATCCTCAAATTCGATTCTTCAAGTACACAATTTGTTCTTGAGTCACCTTCGTATCAAACCACAAGTCGAAGCATCAAATTGCCACGCCATGCCAGTTCAATCACTCCCGCTGTATGAATCACCATACCAGCGCTCACGCGGAGTGATCGTCTCAAATCGGTGCGACGCATGTGCGAGGCTGGAGTTGCGCTCGCATAAGACAAGAATGTCGAAGTTGTGGTTATCGACGAAGCAAATCCAAACATATCATTTTCATCCAATCCAAGTTCGATAGTCCGACCGTCATTCATTCAACTAGAAAATCCTCGAGCCAAGTTTATCTTTCCTCGACACATTTCAATATCCCGAGTATAGCATCCATCGGAGCAATGACATTTGCACGATCGTCATTCGCCGAGTCAGAGTACCCCCGAGTTATCGAATATCGATCTTTGATACGCCTCAATACCATCGATGATATACATAACCCGACGATCTTTCCTTGCAACCAATTTCGAGTCGTGCGACTGATGCTATTATCCGAATGGATATTCCATACTCTTTTTGTTATTCAAGATCAAGTTCTATCGCCATTCCTCAAGCTAGTTTCAAGATCGTTGTCCAAACGCAAGTCATAATTTTATTCGACTCGATCCGAAATCGTACGCGCGATCCTCTAAGTTTCCTCGATCAAGACCAATCCTTTTTATTCATCGTTCCGAATCATTTTCTAACTCGCGTTGCCCATTCACAAGTTGTCCAAACGACATCTCGTTCGGGACACACGAAGTCACGACCAACTAAGCGTGACACGTTCCAGGGCTTTGCACGATACCATCGCGTGCCGACATACTCGTTCTATCCGTAAATCCTTTAGTCTCGCTCGAACAATTTCTATAACGTCCATACACCACTCAAATTCGAGCCATCCTAATCTAAACCACAATCACATTCGTATTACTCGCTAACTTGTCCTCCAGATTCGTTCGACGAATCTCTAGCGTAATCGCTCACGCCGCATCGACGGACTAAGTCGTTCGCACTATTCCTCGAAATCCAAGTCAATCTTCCGTGTATGCCTAAGCGTTAACTCGATAGCATCCCTATCGATAGACACTCTAAGTGCATTTCCGTTCCCGACCAAGCGATACTCAATATCGCTCACAACTCGTTTGCACCATAAGTCTAGGTGCGCGATACGCGGACTAAGTTGTGCCGCATAATCATCCCATGCGGACTATATTCAAGTTTGCACACTCACTTGCTAATGTCGACGTAGGACTAGTTGGACACGCACGCAACATGTTAACTTAGCATGTGTTTCTTATCGAGTCATGTGTAACATCGTTCGGCACAAAGGCCGTCGCCTATCGATGCGTTCGATGGAACGCTTGAACGAGCTTTTGAAAATATTTAGACTTATTGTATGGACATGCCGAGGGACATTCGAGAGAGAGCGCACACTTCTTTTTCCAACGACGAGCTTTCAAAACTGAGAAATTCGACGTGAAGTCCAAGGACGTAAAGCCGTGCTCTGATACCATTATGTCACGCCCCGCTCCCGTAGGAGCGATCGTCCTCGCTAAGGCGTAATGCCGCACGAGCCTAGATTGCGCTCGTGCAAGGCAGTTTCATAACGGCCGATTACATCGGCGGCGACGGGATCGTCGCACAGAAGTCCCAAGCAGAAATATTGAAACATGCAGCGGAATTTAAGAATAAGTACACATGAACACAAGTCATTCAAAAGAAGCTCTTTATTGATATTGAATACAAGATTACATTTGTGGGCGCAAGGCCAAATTACAAGTCTCTCGTGCTCACTTTTCTCTTATTTTATAATTCACTCTGCTCTCTCTCATCTCTCGATACAATACTTGAATCTAGCGGAAGCTTCGAAAGGCAATGTCCATACATTATGTCCTGTATAGTCTTCAATCAACACGGCCGCACGCTTCGAATCGCCAAGGAACTCCGTGCCTCGACGCATCCAAGCGAGCTCCGTGCCACGAGCTTTTACCTGTGCCTGCACATGAACACTGTGTGGGTGTCAGTACTCAACTGTACTGGTGGAGTGAGCTCCTCGCCCACCCATACAAAACCTATACGTTCATTTACTTTGTACAGTTTAAAACCCTTTCTATTGTCTTTCTAGTCTTGCCTTAGGATCAGTTTTAAGACTACGGATGCCTTGGCATATTCGTGTATGAGGACCATCCCGTGCTTGTACCACAACGTTAACTCGTACTTTACCTCTAGACCCCCTTTTCGTGCCAACAACGTTAACCTATGAAGTCGTGCTTGTCTTTCGGCCAAAATCAGAGACGCAACTACGCGATGAGGCTTCATTTCTATATGACCGTGCCACAAACCCTTGCTGAGGCCGTACCTCGCAATTCAGTAAGACTTAACCATTTCGACGCCTCGCGGCCCTTGCTACTTTGATTACCAACTGACCCAATCGAGACTTGTGAACTTAGTGTCGCTCAACCAACTTGCCTTACGGCGATTCCTGACTTAAACCCGCGACGACTCAATCAAACTTGTGCAACTCTATACCAACATCTTAAGACTCGACGCCACGACTCGTGCCGAAGCACGACGTCTTCGTTGAAACCAATTCTTAGGCCCAACATTGTGTTTTGACTTGTACACACACCTTCAACTCGACTTCTTAATATAGCGCACTCAATACTCGACTAAATCCAAAGGCACACTCGCGGTTTGCCGCCATCATACCGACATCTATATGAACTTGGTCACTAGCACGACAAGCTATCTTGGACCTCAATTGGATATTAGGGTACGATCGTCAAACGAGGCACGATCTCGTCGAATTTCCCCTAATAGTCGTCCTACGGCGCATCCCTTGGGTCAGGTCGCACACCATCCAAGGGTCCCGTAGGCCCGTGGTTCCTCCTAGGCCAGATCGGTCCCGTGGCCGCGGCAACCGTCTGAGAAACAAATCTCAAATCCTTGTGCACCGGTACACAAGTTGTCCAATGACCATGCAGACTCGACCCACTTCTTTATTTTAGGACCGTTTGGTTTTCTTTACTTTCATTGTTTTACTATCTTTTGAGTTCCACATTCAAGACTTCATCATTTGAGACCCCTCGACGACCCACGGTCGCGAGCATTCTTTCCATGTTACTGTATCATTTCATTCAACTCAGTAATGCCTATTCAAAAATCTTTTCTCCAAAAACTCATTAAGTCGACCGTGGTTCATGCCTTAACGCTAAGTCCGAGCATCGTGCCTCAAACCGACTTACGTTCTATGCGACGCTATCGCCCAAGTCATACCTCATATGACGGGCCTTGGGATCGTAGGACTATTTAACTTAACAACCGCAGAAAGGACGGGACAGCACTTGGAATAACTTAGGTCGACCGGCAAAACTTTGCCTAACTCACTCAAGCCTACAACTTAACTCGAGGGACGAGCAAAGGCTATGCCAAGCCTTACATTTCGGAAACGTGCATGCTTTATCGAGCATTTACGCGGGCGACACCTATGACTTAGGCAAGTTTATAGTTTTGTGCCGAAGACCAACTTTCCTTCTCCCAAGCCACGGGACAAAGGACCGAGTGTCATTTTCAAATCACGCCGTGCACCAATTCTAGGCCGACCGTGGGACGTTTTCCATGTTCTAACTCATTTCGACCCGTCGGGATTATTTCCTTAGCTATGTGGATTCGTCTCTTTTATTATTAAGCCTACTTGTGCAAGTTGAAAATATGATTTATTATGTGAAGGCAAAGATGAGGCAAGTTCACCGAAACTAACCCACCTGAGCGAGCGGTCGTCTTGACCGAGCGAGCCTTCGAGCAGCCGTTGCAAGGCTAAGTTCCAACGCCGTCGGCATTTCGATTCCTCTGATTGACTTTGCGGGACGGGACACTACAACATACACCACTCAGAACAAGTCTCGTCCTCGAGACTTTCCTGGTGGCAGCCATCCTACCATTTCTATGGCCAAGACTTAATCGAGCATACTCCGTCTATGCGTTTCCTCAATTCCGAGCCACGCTCGTACCACAATCAATCTTTCCTTTCACACAATTCCAAGATCTCGGCACTCTCCCCTTTCAAGTCTTGCTTGAACTCATTGTATCACTTGGCCGGATCGTGCACGCATTCCAAGCGTCCCTAAAATACATACATTCAGCCAAGCCGCATGATAAAGAATTTGTCATTCTCACTCGAGTCGCATCGTACACATACCCAGGCGTCCCTGAAATATATGCATGTCAGCCGAATCTCGTAAGCAGGGTTTCCTATATTCGTGATTCAAACTATCCATTCATATCAATCCTCAAGATCAATCCTTCGATTGATAACTCTTGCAACAGGTGCATTTCGCTTAACCGCTAGGCCAATCTTTACGAGACTAAGTCAATGTCAGGATTGGAATCATAGTTCCCTAACAATAATGCCAACACTGACCCCAATCCTAGGGTCAAACCAGAGTCGGTAGTACGAGGTTTTCTACCCAAGCTCGCGTCACTCGGATTTCAAAACATCGAGCACGATCACCTATTCGCATCAATGCATTTCGTTGCCCGAATTCAAATCCGTTCAATCACCAATTCTAACCAATTCATGTATTCATTCATGAGGTCGTCTAGCTCGACAATACGTTGCGTCCCAATCTCACGCGAGTCCGATTATCCACGGTAGTTCATGAATCACCATGCAACGCACTCGCGAAATAATCATTCTCATCGGAGCGTAACTCTTGTTTGAGTCTAGACTCATTCATTTTTGATACATGGATTGGACCTATTCAATCCTCAAATTCGATTCTTCAAGTACACAATTCATTCTCGAGTCACCTTCGCATCAAACCACAAGTCGAAGCATCAAATTGCCACGCCATGCCAGTTCAATCACTCCCGCTGTATGAATCACCATACCAGCGCTCACGCGGAGTGATCGTCTCAAATCGACGCGACGCATGTGCGAGGCTGGAGTTGCGCTCGCATAAGATAAGAATGTCGAAGTTGTGGTTATCGACGAAGCAAATCCAAACATATCATTTTCATCCAATCCAAGTTCGATAGTCCGACCGTCATTCATTCAACTAGAAAATCCTCGAGCCAAGTTTATCTTTTCCTCGACACATTTCAATATCCCGAGTATAGCATCCATCGGAGCAATGACATTTGCACGATCGTCATTCGCCGAGTCAGAGTACCCCCGAGTTATCGCATATCGATCTTTGATACGCCTCAATACCATCGATGATATACGTAACCCGACGATCTTCCCTTGCAACCAATTTCAAGTCGTGCGACTGATGCTATTATCCGAATGGATATTCCACAATCTTTTTGTTATTCAAGATCAAGTTCTATCGCCATTCCTCAAGCTAGTTTCAAGATCGTTGTCCAAACGCAAGTCACATTTTTATTAGACTCGATCCGAAATCGTACGTGCGATCCTCTAAGTTTCCTCGATCAAGACCAATCCTTTTTATTCATCGTTCCGGATCGTTTTCTAACTCGCGTTGCCCATTCACAAGTTGTCCAAACGATATCTCGTTCGGGACACACGAAGTCACGACCAACTAAGCGTGACGCGTTCCAGGGCTTTGCACGATACCATCGCGTGCCGACATACTCGTTCTATCCGTAAATCATTTAGTCTCGCTCGAACAATTTCTATAACGTCCATACACCACTCAAATTCGAGCCATCCTGATCTAAACCACAATCACATTCGTATTACTCGCTAACTCGTCCTCCAGATTCGTTCGACGAATCTCTAGCGTAATCGCTCACGCCGCATCGACGGACTAAGTCGTTCGCACTATTCCTTGAAATCCCAGTCAATCTTCTGTGTACGCCTAAGCGTTAACTCGATAGCATCCCTATCGATAGACACTCTAAGTGCATTTCCGTTCCCGACCAAGCGATACTCAATATCGCTCACAACTCGTTTGCACCATAAGTCTAGGTGCGCGATACGCGGACTAAGTTGTGTCGCATAATCATCCCATGCGGACTATATTCAAGTTTGCACACTCACTTGCTAATGTCGACGTAGGACTAGTTGGACACGCACGCAACATGTTAACTTAGCATGTGTTTCCTATCGAGTCATGTGTAACATCGTTCGGCACAAAGGCCGTCGCCTATCGATGCGTTCGATGGAACGCTTGAACGAGCTTTTGAAAATATTTAGACTTATTGTATGGACATGTCGAGGGACATTCGAGAGAGAGCGCACACTTCTTTTTCCAAGGACGAGCTTTCAAAACTGAGAAATTTGACGTGAAGTCCAAGGACGTAAAGCCGTGCTATGATACCATTATGTCATGCCCCGCTCCCGTAGGAGCGATCGTCCTCGCTAAGGCGTGATGCCGCACGAGCCTAGATTGCGCTCGTGCAAGGCAGTTTCATAACGGCCGATTACATCGGCGGTGACGGGATCGTCGCACAGAAGTCCCAAGCAGAAATATTGAAACATGCAGCGAAATTTAAGAACAAGTACACATGAATACAAGTCATTCAAAAGAAGCTCTTTATTGATATTGAATACAAGATTACATTTGTGGGCGCAAGGCCAAATTACAAGTCTCTCGTGCTCACTTTTCTCTTGTTTTACAATTCACTCTGCTCTCTCTCATCTCTCGATACAATACTTAAATCCAGCGGAAGCTTCGGAAGGCGATGTCCATACATTATGTCCTGTATAGTCTTCAATCAACACGGCCGCACGCTTCGAATCGCCAAGGAACTCCGTGTCTCGACGCATCCAAGCGAGCTCCGTGCCACGAGCTTCTACCTGTGCCTGCACATGAACACTGTGTGAGTGTCAGTACTCAACTGTACTGGTGGAGTGAGCTCCTCGCCCACCCATACAAAACCTACACGTTCATTTACTTTGTGCAGCTTAAAACCCTTTCTATTGTCTTTCTAGTCTTGTCTTAGGATCAGTTTTAAGACTACGGACGCCTTGGCATATTTGTGTATGAGGACCATCCCGTGCTTGTACCACAACGTTAACTAGTACTTTACCTCTAGACCCCCTTTTCGTGCCAACAACGTTAACCTATCAAGTCGTGCTTGCCTTTCGGCCAAAATCAGAGACGTAACTATGCGATGAGGCTTCATTTCCGTATGACCGTGCCACAAACCCTTGCTGAGGACGTACCTCGCAATTCAGTAAGACTTAACCATTTCGACGCCTCACGGCCCTTGCTACTTTGATCACCAACTGACCCAATCGAGACTTGTGAACTTAGTGTCGCTCAACCAACTTGCCTTACGGCGATTCCTGACTTAAACCCGCGACGACTCAATCAAACTTGTGCAACTCTATGCCAACATCTTAAGACTCGACGCCACGACTCGTGCCGAAGCACGACGCCTTCGTTGAAACCAATTTTTAGGCCCAACATTGTGGTTTGACTTGTACACACACCTTCAACTCGACTTCTTAATATAGCGCACTCAATACTCGACTAAATCCAAAGGCACACTCGCGGTTTGTCGCCATCATGCCGACATCTATATGAACTTGGTCACTAGCACGACAAGCTATCTTGGACCTCCATTGGATATTAGGGTACGTTCGTCAAACGAGGCGCGATCTCGCCGAATTTCCCCTAATAGCCGTCCTACGGCGTACCCCTTGGGTCAGGTCGCACACCATCCAAGGGTCCCGTAGGCCCGTGGTTCCTCCTAGGCCAGATCGGTCCCGTGGCCGCGACAACCGTCTGAGAAACAAATCTCAAATCCTTGTGCACCGGTACACAAGTTGTCCAATGACCATGCAGACTCGACCCACTTCTTCATTTTAGGACCGTTTAGTTTTCTTTACTTTCATTGTTTTACTATCTTTTGAGTTCCACATTCAAGACTTCATCATTTGAGACCCCTCGACGACCCACGGTCGCGAGCATTCTTTTCATGTTGCCGTATCATTTCATTCAACTCAGTAATGCCTATTCAAAAATCTTTTCTCCAAAAACTCATTAAGTCGACCGTGGTTCATGCCTTAACGCTAAGTCAGAGCATCGTGTCTCAAACCGACTTACGTTCTATGCGACGCTATCGCCCAAGTCATACCTCATATGACGGGCCTTGGGATCGTGGGACTATTTAACTTAACAACCGCAGAAAGGATGGGACAGCACTTGGAATAACTTAGGTCGACCGGCATAACTTTGCCTAACTCACTCAAGCCTACAACTTAACTCGAGGGACGAGCAAAGGCTATGCCAAGCCTTGCATTTCGGAAACGTGCATGCTTTATCGAGCATTTACGCGGGCGACGCCTATGACTTAGGCAAGTTTATAGTTTTGTGCCGAAGACCAACTTTCCTTCTCCCAAGCCACGGGACAAAGGACCGAGTGTCATTTTCAAAGCACGCCGTGCACCAACTCTAGGCCGACCGTGGGACGTTTTCCATGTTCTAACTCATTTCGACCCGTCGGGATTATTCCCTTAGCTATGTGGATTCGTCTCTTTTATTATTAAGCCTACTTGTGCAAGTTGAAAATACGATTTATTATGTGAAGGCAAAGATGAGGCAAGTTCACCGAAACTACCCCACCTGAGCGAGCGGTCGTCTTGACCGAGCGAGCCTTCGAGCAGCCGTTGCAAGGCTAAGTTCCAACGTCGTCGGCGTTTCGATTCCTCTGATTGACTTTGCGGGACGGGGCACTACAATAGTATTTTTGGATTTCTTGGGTTTTGATCTACTTAACACTGTTATTTCTAAGTTTTGATGGTTCCATGTTGTAGAGAATTTCGTTCTACCCCATTTTGACCTATGGAAGTTCGGATTTGGACTCTGAATGAAGGTTTTATGGAGCTTGGAAGCTATGTGTTCCATGGCCATCCTTCTCAGATTTTCGGAGAAGATAAGTACCCATCTACTCAGCCGCATGGAATTCTGTTTACCCAGCCGCATAGATGAGTACCCATCTACTCAGCCGCATGGATGAGTACCCATCTACTCAGCCGCATGGGATTCTATTTACCCAGCCGCATAGATGAGTACCCATCTACTCAGCCGTATGGATGAGTACCCATCTAGTCAGCCGCATGGGATTCTGTTTACCCAGCCGCATGGATGAGTACCCATCTACTCAGCCGCATGGATGAGTACCCATCTACTCAGCCGTATGGGATTCTGTTTACCCAGCCGCATAGATGAGTACCCATCTACTCAGCCGCATGGATGAGTACCCATCTACTCAGCCGCATGGATGAGTACCCATCTACTCAGCCGCATGGGATTCTGTTTACCCAGCCGCATGGGTGAGTACCCATCTACTCAGCCGCATGGGATTCTGTTTACCCAGCCGCATAGATGAGTACCCATCTACTCAGCCGCATGGGATTCTGTTTACCCAGCCACATAGATGAGTACCCATCTATTCAGCCGCATGGATGAGTAGCCATCTACTGTCGTATGAGCCCCCATCCACCCTTGGCCGCATAGTGCCTATTTTGGTTGTTTTTCTTGTCCTATTTGGCTAATTTATGGCCAAATTTTCTCCCAACTTCCAACATGAAAGTTGTAGATCTTTTCCTTGGCTTCAAGTATATGTCACTAACTATTTATGCAAGTTTTCGCATTTATGATGATGTAAGGATAGAATACGACAGTGGCCCGTTGTGGCGCACTCACGACAAGAATGATTGACAAGTAACATGGCTTGATAGTGGCCCGTCGTGGTGCACTCTTGATAAGTAACCCTGACATGATACACCTCAATATGCTATTACGACAGCTAGCACGACATGTGTCAACCCCTGATTTTCAAAATTTATTAAACTAGTGTTAATTAATTATTAAATGTCATATTTGGTTTTAAAATAATTTAATATAATTTTAGGAATTTTTCTAAATTTTTAAATGAATTTTAATGAGTTTTAAAATACAAAAAATATCATTTTGCAATTTTCTGAATTGTTTTAATAGTGTTTTGCAATTTTCATAATAGTTAGTATATCAGTTTGTAATTAGAAATTTGTTCTTAATAGAGGAATGCAAATATTATTTTGCATTTTAATACTGAAAAACCCCTTATGCAATTTCCTAATCTCTAGGGGTTTCAGTGCCAACTGCCAACCCCCCCCCCCCCCCCCCACACACGACCAACTCTCTCTCTCTCCTCTGACTCTCACCCACCCCCGACGACTGCCCCGACCGACTACGACCGGCTGTCCCCGCCTTTCCCAGCTGCCCCCACCGCCACAAACTTCTATAAAACAACCCCCTCTCCCCCCTGACTAAACCCTAACCCTAAATCTCCCCCACGACCAACCGCTGCCCCGTCCTTCCCCGACGAACCCCCAAACCATAACCCTACCCCGACGAACTCCGCCCAGCCCCACAGTCGACCTTCACCGCCAACCACCACCACCATTCGACGCGCCCCGACGAGACGCGTCGATCGCCACCGGAGCGCCACCGTCCCGACCGCTCCTCCGCCGTCCACGACCGTCGAACCCCCCCCAGATCTGGACACGTGAGTATTTGTGTCAAACTGTGTCGTGCGTGTCTCGTACGCAAGTATGTTGTTCGTCGTGTCCTGGCGAGCACGAGTGTGGAACTGGACACGCGAGATTGAACTCGTGCGTGTCGTGCAGGCCTAGGACACGCTGATACCTGTGTCCTTAACTATCAGGACACATGATGGTTTTTATATTATTTTTTTTGTGTTAATTCATTCGAGCCTAAACAAAAGAAACAAAACCCTATTCCTAACAGTCGGGCCAACTGGCCCACTGGCCAGCGCGCAATAAATAAAACTCTCCCCCCCCCCCCCCCCCCGGCTCTGTTGGCTCGGGTTCGAGCCTTTCTGTTTCCTTTCCCTTTTCTTTTCCTTTTTCTTTTTCTTTTTCTTTTTATATATATTTATATATATATGTATATACATATATTTGTATATATATATGTATTATTCTATATATACTATAATTTTGTATATATATATTTACCTTTTATATATATATATATATATATATGTATTATGTATACATATATATTTATGTATATATATTTCCTTATGTATATATTATTATATATATACTATTATATATATATATATGTATACATTAATTTTGTATATATATATATATATATATATATATATATATATATATATATATATATATATATATATATGTTTTATAGATAAGTATTTTCTTATATATATATATATATATATATCTATACATATATATATACACATATGTAATTTATATATATATATATATATATATATATATATATATATATATATATATATATATATATATATATATATATATATATATATATATATATATATATCCAATATGTAAACATCCCTATATTTGTGTATATATATTTATATATATATATATATATACACTATTTTATGTGTGTATCTTACTTAGCTTAGTATAAATTATCTTTATAAGATAATATTCATACTTTTATAGTTACTATGTAAAACTTTACCTTATTAAAATAATAATATTTATTTTTATTTACCAAATTATATTTTTATTGTATTTAAAATAATAATATTTAAAATAATACTTTTATAGTTACTGCAACCATTTGGTGTCCAAGCCTAGCATGGGTATTTGGACTCAAATGTGTTTTCACACATTCAAGACCTATACAAGTCATATTGGACTTGATTCATGGCCTTGGGTCCTGTATTTGAACTTTGGTTCAAATTATATACATGGACAAAATACGCAGATAATTAATTATTGTGTGCAATGCTGTTTTTGATTTTCTAAAAATACTTAACGTACTGCTAAAATTATGGAAAAATAGTTTTTGATACTATGTTAAGTTAGCTAATTTAGTATAATTTGTGTAGTATTTAATTTACTGTTTTGCCACTAGTTTGGCATATGAAACCAAAACTCATTTTCTGTATACTTAGGAAAACTGATTTTTATAAAATATTTGTACTGGTTAATAAATTCCAGAAAAATTATAATAAATTTCTATGATTAACAAGGATCACTTTGGTACTTTACTTTAAGAAAAACTAGGCTTTTTGTCTATCTCTAAAATTGTTAGAACACAATGGTCTTTTGATTTATTTATTGATTAATTACAACTTGTAGCTTTTTGTGTTATTTGGAGTTTTAGTCGTGTTGAACCCCATCCCTCACTAGTGTAAAGACCCTAGAAAGTTAGTTAACATAGTGTGTCACCCCACATTGGTCTCCTATGCCAAGTCATCATTTTGGCTAGGTGCCCAATCACAAGTCGTGTTTCAACAATTAGTGTCCTAGTGTTTTAGCTTAGTGTAAAACTAAGTTGTTGTATTTACTTCTACAGTGACGAACTACCAGACATCCATAGCATTGTTATCGCAACTTGTTTTGTTTTGCTTTGCTAGAGGCAAGTACTTTCTACGAACTTTACATACTGCTATAAACCATAAAACTGTGAATCACCAAACCATGTTAAATGCTGATCCTTGGGGTAGCACGTTAGAACTTTACATGTTGTATTACTTTCAGTCTCTACCATGTTTATACCGTATCTCATAATCTCTTTCACATGCTTAAATAACGGGTTAAGGGAAAACTGCTAGTAGTGTACGTGATCATGACCCCCTTCTTCGTATGTATTTACCGAGCACCGTTACATTCTATATGTATCTGTGTCGTATGTCTGGTCCCGCGTTTGTGTATGGATATACACCGATACCGTTATGTGTACATATGTGCACATCAGAAAATTGATATGTACCGCTGTACATCCTGATTACCTATTGACTGATCACTCACCTACTAAAGTTTTAAACTTTAAAATGTATATCTATCGCCATGATAAAATATACCTAAAACTGAACCAACATGATATGTCATTTCCTTTTCCTCACATGATCAGTATTATATGTTTGTTAGATTTAGTACTTGCTCCCGTCCTGACAGGATAACGTTGTAGGTATTCTTACTGAGGAGGAGTTACTCTGTGACACATACTATGGAGATACTGCCGAGGACTCGGCTCTACTTTACGAGGATGTTCCTGCGGGGAACCTCGCCTAGTTGTCTTTTGTTTACTTAGACTTTTGAGAGTAGACATGTATTAGACTATATCATTTTGTAACTGGACATGTATCCAATTTTACATTTCAGTTTACTTGTACTTGGACGTTTACTATATACGATGACTTTTGTGTTTGGAGCATTTATGATTCTACTTCACTTATAGAACTGTTAGCACATTTAGTCTTATCCTGTTGTCTTTAGAACAGCTTACTACGTTTTATCTCAACGTAGGCTGGGCATGCCTCGGCCTGGCCCAACAATTTGGGTAGCGGGTCGTGACATGTTTTTAGTGGTGGCCCATGCAGGTCCTGACTAAACTGTTTGGTTACGTTATTGTACCAAGCATGCCTGCAATTAGGAACTTAAGGTAATTAGACAACATTAGAAAAGACGCTTAGAACACTTAGAGGAATGCTAGGATTGCAACATAGGAAATACATCACATGTTTGCTATTATAATTAGATTTTCTTGCATATGATTGCTTACTTTAAATAAGTCCTTATAAGTCTTTTTATGTGTAATTTAGATGGTGCTTACTCGTTCATCCCAGTATGTTACCTCCGAGAATGGGGCCCTCCATATCCAGTCAGCTGACCAGTTGACTGATACACCTCCACCTACCACATTCCCCCATGGTAGTATACCTGCTTCTAATATAAATGTTCATTATGTTCATAGTTCTTCTCACCAAGTTATTCCATTTACTGAAGAAGAACATATAGTAGATGATGGTAATAACGATGATGAAAATGGTGATGATCTAATTGAAAGAATTTGATGATTATGTTGATAGTCTTAGCACTCCTAAATTATTTATTGGAAAACAATTTGGGAATCGTTTTAAATTTAGAAGTTATATTAGTGATATGGCAATTAAACATAATTTTACTTGTTCGGCTTACTTAAAAAATGTGTAAAACCCAAAATTTTAATTTTAATTAAATTGGAAGAATTATTAGGTTTAGTGTAATTAATTAGTTAGTTTAGTTATTATTATCATTATTATTAGTTAGATTTTTATGTTATCATTTATAAATCATTAATTAATTATATTGTTTGATTTAGAGCCTTGATTAATTTATTGTGATCCCATTTCCATTTTGATTATTAAAGTCCATTTCTTCCTTGTTTCTTTTAATTCCTTGAGCCCAACCCACATCCAAGCCCATCAACCCATTCAACTAAACCTACTCCCCCTTATCTGACTCTACTAACTCCTTCCAACCGCACACATACTCCTCCACTACCTGCTTCTTCCTCTGTCTGCTCTTCTCACGTATAAACTCAGAAACTCAAAATCTTTCCCTTACATAACCTTTCTTCACAAAAAAAAGCTTCACAAACTCACCCAATTTTCTCCTCACTCCACCATACCCCGAACCGATTGCGCCGTCACGCTCCTCGTTCCACCCCGCTCCCACGGATACCTCTCAAGGGCATCCCTCGTGCATACGAACCCGGCGTCTCCGGTGCTCCCCGTATGACCCCGTTCTGGCGTCTTCCGTGCCGTTGTCCGACCCTGTCGGCACTTTTTCGGCTTTCTGACGTTCCGAGCACCCTTTGTGCGTCGATCCGAGTCTGAGGCCGAAGCTACACTTCGATTCTCCTTCATCAGACAACCGATAGCTCTTTATGGCAGAAACTTTTCATTTCACAGAATAGAAATTAGGAAGAAATATGTAGGTTTAGTCCGACCAAGTTGACAGAATAAAGTTCTGTGATCTTTGGGATAATTTTGTTTTGATTATTCTTAGTCATACCATTTCTATATTGATCGTATTTTTTTAGCATTTATGAACCTATTAGTTGCGACTATATCAAAGCCTAAAAAAAATTTTGACCGTATTTTATTAATCGTGTTTAAATGATTTGAATCGGAGTCATGGCCATGCTAGTTATGCCTAAACGATTTCTTATTGGAATTACGTCACAATTTTATTCTTGCTTATAGATAGAATTTAATTATGATTATATTATTTTAGTACTACTTTTTTTTACCATGTTTAAATTTTGATTTTAATCATGTTTAGGATTTAACCATGACAAATCATTCTGTATTATTTTACCATGCCTAGATTTTAAACTTGATCACTTCTAGATCATCCTGATTCTACTAGTCGTATTTAAAATTCGATTATATGCTTAATCGATTTTAATTATTTTAAAATTTTTTGTATTCGGTTATTCTTAACGGTGCTTATCATGTCATTTGAATTTTTGAGGACGACATTTTTGTAAAGTGACATATTTGTAACTATCTCGATTCGGAATTTCTGCTCTTGAGAATTTTGAAGTTGTAAAATTCTTTTCCTAAATTTATAATTTTATTTTGAAATCAATGTCATTATTTTTTCTTTTTGAAAAATTATAAAATTATTTTTGAATTATTTTTACTCCTGATTGTTATTATCTAATTAACTAATTTAATTTCATGATTTTATTAAATATTTAATTAGTAATCTTATTTCAGATTTATTCATAAATTTATTATTGAGAGCCTACCAAGACTTGGACTTGGATTGTGGGTTATAGGTTTTGGGTTAGAAAGAGAGTACTTAGATTACGGATAATAGACCACAAAGAAAAGAGACTGAGGAACACTGTGATCCCGCTAGTCAGAGTAGCGTGATGTCACCACTCCCCAGACAAGTCTACCTGGGAGCGACATGCTGACACGAGGGAGAAATACCTCCACATGTTGAGGTATGACCGTACCCCTATCTCTACTCTTAGAATTTCGAGGACAAAATTTTCTAAGGAGAGATGATTGTAAAACCAAAATTTTTGGTTTTAATTAAATTGGAAGAATTATTTGGTTTAGTGTAATTAATTAATTAGTTAGTTTAGTTTAGTTATTATTATCATTATTATTAGATAGAATTTTTAGGTTATCATTTAGAAATCGTTAATTAATTATATTGTTTTATTTAGAGCCTTTGTTAATTTATTGTGAATACATTCCTATTTTAATTATAAGAGTTCATTTCTTCCTTGTTTCTTTTAATTCCTTGAGCCCAACCCACATCCAAGCCCATCAACCCATTCAACAAAATCTACTCCCCCTTATCTGACTCCACCGACTCCCCAACCGCACACGCACTCCTCCACTAACTGCTTCTTTATCCTTTCGCTCTTCTCACGTACAAAATCAGAAAATCAGAACCTTCCCCTCACATAAACTTTTTTCAAAAAAAAGCTTCACAAACTCTCATCCATTTTCCTCCCCACTCCACCATTCCCCGAATCGATCGTGCCACCACGCTCCTCATTCCACCTCGCTCCCCTGGACACCTCTCAAGGCCATCCCCTGCGCAACCGAAGCCAGGGTCCCCGACGCTTCTCGTGCCCGCAACCGCCCGCGCCCTCGCCCCGGCATCGTCCACGTCTGCGTCCTCGCGTGCCCCCGTTCCGGCGTCCTCCGCGTCGTTGTCTGTAGCGCCCCAGAACCAGAATACTGGAGAGCAGGGGCGTACATAGCCAGCTACGTATATTGAAGTGCAACCCACCTCGCTATACGGTCACGGCTGTCTAGATACATGAGGGTTTAACTACAAGCCAACAATCTCCTATGGTCATGAACAAGCCTATTGTCTCAATCTCAAGCAAGCAATAATAGTTACAAGATGTCAGAGCACCAAATATACAATAGTAAGGTGTCCCATACATTACATATTCGGATGATCATGAAACTAGTCGTACAAAATGTCAAGAGTAGTAAGAGTTCTGGTCATACATGATCAACCCTAGGATTTGTCAATCATGTTACAGCCCGTAGGCAGACAGTAAATAAAGATGCAATACGAGCTAACACGTGCTCGCCGGCTAAATGCCTCAAAAGAATAATTTTTACAATAAAGTGGGAGGACAAAAAAAAAACCCACTCGTTGCCAGGGTTACGCCTGGTGGTCACCATCTGGCTGGAAGACAGGTGGATCCTCTGGTGCTGCTCCGATATCTGGCCACACAAAACCAGTTGAGTCAGACCCGAGAAAGAGCAAGTGCCACAAAGGAGGCTTCACTTAGGAACTAAAACCAGTAAATCACAATAGAATATTAAAGATAATAAATAAAGAACTGATAATAATAGAGATAACAACAGTAAACTGAGTACGAGAAAACCATTCAAGTAGCCAGTTCACAACCCTTAAACCAAACAAGGACCGGGGTTGAAGCCCTTCACCTGAATAGAAACCCGTCTCAAATACTATTGGTACAGTGAAGACAATAAACGAAGAGAGGACACAGAACTGCTCCGGGAGCCAGGTTACAACCCTTAAACCAAACAAGGACCGGGGTTGTAACCCTTCGCCTGAACAGAACTGGACCCCTGATCTTTATTGCTAAGGCCAGTATAAATAATCATGGTATTTAAGGTAAGGTAAAACATGACGAACATGGCATGGGGTTGCAATAAGACAATAAACGAAGAGAGGACACAGAACTGTTACGGGAGCCAGGTTACAACCCTTAAACCAAACAAGGACCGGGGTTGTAACCCTTCGCCTGAACAGAACTGGACTCCCGATCGTTATTGTTAAGGCAAGCATCAATAATCAAGTCATGTCACAATCTTGCACAGGATCAGGATAAGACTAAGCTGGAATAAACTCCATCCAATCAATCACGGCCAATCAAGAGTACGGCTTGATACTTTTAACTAACTAGGGTTATCACAAGCCTAGTTACTAGCAAGATGCAATGAGATTATCCCAACAGCCACAAGCCCTGTAGACCATCCAGGTTATCCGGATCGAATGTTCGTTTATGAAGAATGCAACACGTGACTGTGTGCTGGAAATGTGCCATACTCGTCGGTAGGCTACAAGTCCACTTAATGCGCCCAGATAACGAGATTGCCTGTAGCTGGGAATCTCTTCATGTCTACTGAATTATTCTAGTTTATTAGCCATAGTCAATTACTGTAGGTATCCCTGACCGTGGTACTCTGGGATCCCTATCCTAGACATGATGCAAGACAGTACTGGTTTATTTGTACAAACGCAATCGTCCACGGTGTCCAGGTCATTTATTCTTGTCATGTCGTACTAGCTGTCGCAATAGCATATCGAGGTGTATCATGTCAGGGTTACTTATCAAGAGTGCGCCACGACGGGCCACTATCAAGCCATGTTACTTGTCAATCATTCTTGTCGTGAGTGCGCCACAACGGGCCACTATCGTATTCTATCCTTACATCATCATAAATGCGAAAACTTGCATAAATATATAGTGACATATACTTGAAGCCAAGGAAAAGATCTACAACTTTCATGTTGGGAGTTGAAAGAAATTCTGGCCATAAATTAGCCAAATAGGACAAGAAAAACAACCAAAATAGGCACTATGCGGCCAAGGATGGATGGAGGCTCATGCAGCAGTAGATGAGTACTCATCCATACGGCTGAGTAGATGGGTACTCATCTATGCGGCTGGGTAAACAGAATCCCATGCGGCTGAGTAGATGGGTACTCACCCATGCGGCTGGGTAAACAGAATCTCATACGGCTGAGTAGATGGGTACTCATCCATGCAGCTGAGTAGATGGGTACTCATCCATGCGGCTGAGCAGATGGGTACTCATCTATGTGGCTGGGTAAACAGAATCCCGTGCGGCTGAGTAGATGGGTACTCATCCATGCGGCTGAGTAGATGGGTACTCATCTATACGGCTGGGTAAATAGAATCCCATGCGGCTGAGTAGATGGGTACTCATCCATGCGGCTGAGTAGATGGGTACTCATCTATACGGCTGGGTAAACAGAATCCCATGCGGCTGAGTAGATGGGTACTCATCTATGCGGCTGGGTAAACAGAATCCCATGCGGCTGAGTAGATGGGTACTCATCTTCTACGAAAATCTGAGAAGGATGGCCATGGAACCCATAGCTTCCAAGCTCCATAAAACCTTCATTCAGAGTCCAAATCCGAACTTCCATAGGTCAAAATAGGGTAGAACAAAATTTTCTACAACATGGAACCATCAAAACTTGGAAATAACAGTGTTAAGTAGATCAAAATCCAAGAAATCCAAAAATACTATAAACTTAGATCTACACAAATTGAGCCATGGAAATTAGAAATACTAAATACTAAAGTGTGTTAGAATCTCGAGAGGAAGAGAATGGAACAATAAAAACAAAGTTCCTCCATGAAGCAAGTTGCACTTGCCTAAGGGGTGTTCTTGGTTGGTGGTGGGTTTAATGGAGAAGGAAGAAAGTAAATGAGAAAATGGAGGAGAGAGAAAAGTTAGGTTGGGTTTTAAATGATGATGGTGGTGGTAGGTAGGGGTTTTCTTTTGGTTCATGATGAACCCAAAAGTAAACCAAACCAAGCCAAACCAAACCAAGATGAACCAAGCAATGAAATACCCAATAGACCAAGCAAGGAGACATGCAATACAAGATAAAATATGTATACGTTTTCTAAAATACGTAATACGAACTATATGCATTACAACTCTACCCGCCTTAAAAGAATTCCGTACTCGGAATTTAATTAAGAGGCTGGAGAGACGAGGACAAGCTATCAAAAGCAATCTACCATGCAGTCATTCTTTCAAGCAAGGAATTTTAGAGCATAAGGCATAAGGAAGACATTATACCTTACGAGTCAAACAGGTCGGGATATCGCGATCGGATATCATCCTCACGCTCCCACGTTGACTCACCCAAAGAGTGATGACCCCAAGCAACTCGGACTAACTTGATAGTCTTGTTCTTGAGTGTCTTCTCTCTTCGGTCCAATATAGACACGGGCCTCTCCTCATACGTAAGGTTGGTACCAACAACCAATTCCGAATGATCCAAGGTGTGGCTCGGGTCCAGGATATACCGTCGTAGTTGGGATACATGGAAGACATCATGCACCTCACGCAACGACGGCGGAAGAGCGAGACGATAGGACACATCACCTACTCGTTCTAGAATGTCGAATGTCCCTATATACCTAGGACTAAGCTTTTCTCGCACGCCGAAACGAATGACACCACGGGTAGGCGAGATCCTAAGGAATACATGGTCGCCAACAGAAAATTCAAGGGGACGCCGATGAGAATCGGCCCAATGGCGCTGGCGATCTTGTGCGACGCGAAGATGATCTCTGACTCTTCTGACCAGCTCAACTGTCTGAGTAATCATTTCTCGACCGAGCATCTGCCTCTCTCCGACATCGTCCCATGCTAGCGGGGATCGGCACTTCCTACCATACAATGCCTCGAACGGTGCCATCTGGATACTAGCTTGGAAACTGTTGTTGTATGAGAACTCTATCAGGTGCAGGTGATCTTCCTACGAACCACCGAAGTTGAGCGTACAAGATCTCAACATATCTTCGAGAGTCTGGATCGTGCATTCTGACTGGCCATCTGTCTGTGGGTGATATGCTGAGCTGAACTAGAGGCGAGTCCCCAAACTCTCTTACAGGCTACACCAAAAGTGCGACGTAAATCTGGAATCTCTGTCCGAGGTGATACTGACCGGTACACCGTGCAATCTGACAATCTGCCGAAGATACATCTCCGCTAGCTGAGCCATCAACTAACCAACTCTGAATGGAAGAAAATGAGCCACCTTCGTGAGCCTGTCTATGACAACCCAAATAGCGTCTCTGCCAGCCGGGGATCTAGGCAATCCAGTCACAAAATCTATTGTTATATGCTCCCACATCCATTCTGGAATTGGCAAGGGCTGAAGTAGTCCAGCTGGCCTCTGATGTTCAGCTTTAACTTGTTAGCAAACCAAACATTGAGAGACAAACTGGGCTATCTCCCTCTTCATGCCGTTCCACCAAAAGTGCTGACGAATATCTCGGTACATCTTCGTACCGCCGGAATGAATGGCATACTACGAACTGTGGGCCTCTGCCATGATTTCCTATCTGATATCTCCACTGGGTACACAAAGATGCTTCCCATGTCGAAGTGTACTGTCTTCATGGATACATAACTCTGGTCTTCGTCCTGCCTCATGCTCAGCTCTGAGTCGCTGAAGCTTGGAATCTGCTGACTGTGCCATCCGGATCCTCTCAACTATAGTGGACTAAACTTGCATGCTGGCCATCAATACCACATTAGAAGGGAGGACAACTTCTATACCCATCTTCTGAAGGTCGGCTAACAGCTCTAGTTGCTCTGTTAGGAGATAAACTCCGGCTCTCCTGCTCAATGCATCTGCAACAACGTTAGCCTTTCCAGGATGATACTGCAGGTTGACATCATAATCCATAAGTAGCTCCAGCCACCTCCTCTGACGCATGTTAAGATCCTTCTGGGTGAAAACATACTTCAGGCTCTTGTGGTCGGTGAAAATCTTCACCCTATCTCCATATAGGTAGTGCTTCCACAACTTAAGTGCAAACACTACTACTGCCAGCTCCAAGTCATGGGTTGGGTAATTCCTCTCATGATCACGAAGTTGTCGTGACGCATAAGCTATTACCTTCCCATGCTGCATCAGAACACATCCCAAACCTCTGTCTGAAGCATCGCAATATACTGAGAATCCTTCGGTTCCATCTGGAAGCGTGAGAATGGGTGCCGTCATCAAGCCTCGCTTCAACTTCTCAAAGGAATCCTGGCACTCTGCTGTCCAAGCAAACTGCACATCCTTACGGGTCAACTGGGTCAATGGCACTGAGATCCGAGCAAAGTCTGAAACAAATCGCCGGTAGTAACCGGCAAATCGAAGAAAACTACGGACTTCTGTAACTGTGCTGGGCACTGGCCATGACTCAATAGCCATGATCTTCTGGGGATCCACTTCTACTCCTTCTCTGGTGATGATATGACCCAAGTACGAAATACGATCGAGCTAGAACTCGCATTTACTGAACTTGGCATAGAATTGGTGCTCTTTGAGAATCTAAAGAACTCCACGGAGATGCTGCTCATGCTCCGCCTCACTCTTGCTGTAGACTAGGATGTCGTCTAGGAACACAATCACGAACTGATCCAAATAAGGCATGAAGATGCGATTCATGAGGTCCATGAATACAGCCGACGCATTGGTTGCTCCAAATGGCATCACAAGGAACTCCCAATGCCCATACCTAGATCTGAAAGCTGTCTTCGGGATGTCCTGCTCTCTGACTCTAATCTGATGGTATCCTGACCGCAAGTCGATCTTCGAGAATACTGCTGCTCCTTTGAGTTGATCAAATAAGTCATCTATCCTCGGGAGAGGGTATCTGTTCTTGATTGTCACTGAGTTCAAGGTACGATAATCAATACATAATCTGGATGTACCATCCTTCTTTTTCACAAGAAGCATCGGGGCTCCCCAAGGCGATCCACTTGCACGAATGAATTCCTTGGTTCTGAGTTCTTCAATCATCTTATACAATATTTTTAACTCTGACGGTGCCATCCTGTAGACTCTCTCTGACACTGGGACTGTTTCGGGAATCAAGTCGATGGTGAACTCGATCTCCCGCTCTGGCGACATCCCTGGAAGCTCTTCTGGGAAAACATCTGGAAACTCTTCGACTATCCGGGGTAACTGTACTGCCGCTACTGCCATCCGCAACACCGAAGGAGAAGGTTCAACTTCGCCTCGGGAGAAGGAAAACTCTGGATCACCGGGAATGCTAAAAATAACCTTGCCAATGTGGTAGTCTATCCTAGCATACTGGTCCCTCAACCAATCCATCCCTAAGACCATATCATAATCGGCCATCGGGAACTCTATCAATCTAGCGGAGAACTCTCTACCGCTAACTACGATTCGACACAAGGAAAATACTCTATCTACTCCCATAAGTCCGTTACCAGTAAGTATATTGAGCCTTACTGATAATGACTCGGGCTCCAGTCCTATCCGTGTTGCGAATCGTGCAGACATAAATGAATGCGAGGCACCAGAATCAAATAATACTAAAGCTAGAAAGGTGTTGACGAGAATAGTACCTGCCACTACCTTACCTGGTGCTATTCCTTCTTCTCCCATGGTCAAAGCCAGCACTTGACCATGCCCTCTGGGTGCGGGTCCCCTCTGCTGAAAACCCTTCTGCCTGCTCTGGATCAGGGCTTGGGCCTGGGCATACTGCTGCGGTCTCTGCTGCTGGAATGCCTGGGCCTGCATCGGCAATGGCCTCGGGAACGGGTACTGCAGCTGCTGCTGCTGCTGAACTGGTGCTGGTCCTCTAACTAAAGGACTAGAGAAGGTCGATGAACTCCTCCTGTTCGGGCAGTTCCCAACCCTGTGGTCCGGGACACCACAAACCAAGCACAAACCCTGTGTTCTGCGACACTCTGATACCACATGCCCTGGCTTCCCGCAGTGTGAACATCCCACTGCGGAAGACTGCTTCTGCTGCTGAGGGTACATTGGGGTGGAATGCTGAACCGACGTCACTGAGGTCGCCCGCCTCGGAGCTCCAATGGTCAAAGCCCTGGCTGCCGGGGCTGGTACTGATGACTGATTCATCTGGCTATGGGATCGCTTCCGACCTTCGGTCCTATCCACGATCCTCTGGGAGGTATATTCATGCCTCCTAGCTGCTCTCAATACCGCATCAAAAGTCTGATGCGCAAACTGCTCAACTGCCAACAAAATCTCCAGGTGAAGCCCCTGCTGGAATCGTTAGGCTCTATCGAACTCGGTTGCTACCAGGGTAGGAGCAAACCGACTAAGCCTGGAGAACTCGGTCGCATATCCATCAACTGTCCTGTCCATCTGCTTCAGATTGGTAAACCTCGTCTGTAGATCATACCGAGTTACAGCATCAAAATACTTGGTCTGAAATCTCTCTCTGAACACTGCCCATAAAATAGGGGCTACTAATCCCACTGCCTGCGCCGCCCACCAGCTGCGGAAAAGATCCAATAACTGCAGGTGCACTACCGCCACCTTCTCGGCTTCTGGAGTCTTGGCTGCTTCTAGAATCACCTCTGTGTCCTGAAGCCATGCATCTGCAGCGATCGCATCTTCACTGCCATCGAAGAAGGAAGGGTTCAAGCACTTGAAGCTGTTGGCCGCGCTATTATCCTGATGACCTCCTCTGGTTAAAGCATCTGCCACCGCCTGGTGCAAGGCATCTCCTCGACGATCCTGGAAGGCTAATAGTGACCTGATAAGACCCACCAAAGTGCCATCATCAGGCTCTGCAGGCTGGACGGGCTGAACTGGTGGCTCTCCTCCAGTAGACATGACTCTGGAGGCTACTCCTGAATGCTGGGCTTGATCTCCAGGTTGCTGCTGGTCCGCGGGAGGTGCTCTGCCTTGCTGATCGGCAGGTCCAGGAACAATGCCGCTGAAGAAGACGACATAGGGAACAATAAGGAAGGACCAGGACAGATCAACGATACAAGCATGTGATCAGGTCAAGATTACAGGGATTCAGAACATACGAGCAGAGATCAAGGACGAGTACTGATTGAGACATCTATTCGGTAAACCCTCACATATCTTGATTTACAAGACTTGCATGGGCCACCACTTAAACCATGTAATGCCCCAGAACCAGAATACTGGAGAGCAGGGGCGTACATAGCTAGCTACGTATATTGAAGTGCAACCCACCTCCCTATACGGTCACGGCTGTCTAGATACATGAGGGTTTAACTATAAGCCAACAGTCTCCTATGGTCATGAACAAGCCTATTGTCTAAATCTCAAGCAAGAAATAATAGTTACAAGATGTCAGAGCACCAAATATACAATAGTAAGGCGTCCCATACATTACATATTCGGATGATCATGAAACTAGTCGTACAAAATATCAAGACTAGTAAGAGTTCTGGTCATACATGATCAACCCTAGGATTTGTCAATCATGTTACAGCCCGTAGGCAGACAGTAAATAAAGATACAATACGAGCTAACACGTGCTCGTCGGCTAAATGCCTCAAAAGAATAATTTTTACAATAAAGTGGGAGGACAAAAAGAAATCCACTCGTTGCCAGGGTTACGCTTGGTGGTGACCATCTGGCTGGAAGACAGGTGGACCCTCTGGTGCTGCTCCGATATCTGGCCACACAAAACCAGCTGAGTCAGACCCCAGAAAGAGCAAGTGCCACAAAGGAGGCTTCACTTAGGAACTAAAACCAGCAAATCACAATAGAATATTAAAGATAATAAATAAAGAACTGATAATAATAGAGATAACAATAGTAAACTGAGTACGAGGAAACCATTCAAGTAGCCAGGTCACAACCCTTAAACCAAATAAGGACCGGGGTTACAGCCCTTCACCTGAATAGAAACCCGTCTCAAATACTATTGGTACAGTGAAGACAATAAACGAAGAGAGGACACAGAACTGCTCCGGGAGCCAGGTTACAACCCTTAAACAAAATAAGGATCGGGGTTGTAACCCTTCGCCTGAACAGAACTGGACCCCTGATCTTTATTGCTAAGGCCAGTATAAATAATCATGGTATTTAAGGTAAGATAAAACATGACGAACATGGCATGGGGTTGCAATAAGACAATAAACGAAGAGAGGACACAGAACTGCTCCGAGAGCCAGGTTATAACCCTTAAACCAAACAAGGACCGGGGTTGTAACCCTTCGCCGGAAAAGAACTGGACCCCCGATCGTTATTGTTAAGACAAGAATCAATAATCATGTCATGTCACAATCTTGCACAGGATCAGGATAAGACTAAGCTGGAATAAACTCCATCCAATCAATCACGGCCAATCAAGAGTACGGCTTGATACTTTTAACTAACTAGGGTTATCACAGACCTAGTTACTAGCAAGATGCAATGAGATTATCCCAACAGCCACAAGCCCTGCAGACCATCCAGGTTATCCGGGTCGAATGTCTATTTATGAAGAATGCAACACGTGACTGTATGCTAGAAATATTCCCTACTTGTCGGTAGGCTACAAGTCCACCTAATGCGTCCAGATAACGGGATTGGGCACCTAGCCAAAATGATGACTTGGCATAGGAGACCAATGTGGGGTGACACACTATGTTAACTAACTTTCTAGGGTCTTTACACTAGTGAGGGATGGGTTCAACACGACTAAAACTCCAAATAACACAAAAAGCTACAAGTCATAATTAATCAATAAATAAATCAAAAGACCATTGTGTTCTAACAATTTTAGAGATAGACAAAAAGCCTAGTTTTTCTTAAAGTAAAGTACCAAAGTGATCCTTGTTAATCATAGAAATTTATTATAATTTTTCTGGAATTTATTAACCAGTACAAATATTTTATAAAAATCAGTTTTCCTAAGTATACAGAAAATGAGTTTTGGTTTCATATGCCAAACTAGTGGCAAAACAGTAAATTAAATACTACACAAATTATACTAAATTAGCTAACTTAACATAGTATCAAAAACTATTTTTCCATAATTTTAGCAGTACTTTAAGTATTTTTAGAAAATCAAAAACAGCATTGCACACAATAATTAATTATCTGCGTATTTTGTCCATGTATATAATTTGAACCAAAGTTCAAATACAGGATCCAAGGCCATGAATCAAGTCCAATATGACTTGTACAGGTCTTGAATGTGTGAAAACACATTTGAGCCCAAATACCCATGCTAGGCTTGGACACCAAATGGTTGCAGTAATTTAAATACAATAAAAATACAATTTGGTAAATAAAAATAAATATTATTATTTTAATAAGGTAAATTTTTACATAGTAACTATAAAAGTATGAATATTATCTTATAAAGATAATTTATACTAAGCTAAGTAAGATACACACATAAAAATGGTGTATATATATATAAAAATATATATACACAAATATAGGGATGTTTACATATATATATATATATATATATATATATATATATATATATATATATATATATATATATATATATATATATATATATATATATATATATATATATATATAAAAATTACATATGTATATATATATATATATATATATAAATTACATATGTGTATATATATATATATATATATATATATATATATATATATATATATAGATATATATATATATATATATATATTTTTTATATATAAGAAAATACTTATCTATATAACATATATATATATATACAAAATTAATGTATACATATATATATAATAGTATATATATAATAATATATATACATAAGGAAATATATATACATAAATATATATGTATACATAATACATATATATATTTATATACATACATAAAATAATGAGGTATACATATATATATAAAAACAGTAAATATATATATACAAAATTATAGTATATATAGAATAATACATATATATATATATATATACAAATATATGTATATACATATATATAAAAATATATATAAAAAGAAAAAGAAAAAGAAAAAGGAAAAGAAAAGGGAAAGGAAACAGAAAGGCTCGAACCCGAGCCAACAGAGCGGGGGGGGGGGGGAGAGTTTTATTTATTGCACGCTGGCCAGTGGGCCAGTTGGCCCGACTGTTAGGAATAGGGTTTTGTTTCTTTTATTTAGGCTCGAATGAATTAACATAAAAAAAATAATATAAAAACCATCATGTGTCCTGACAGTTAAGGACACAGGTATCAGCGTGTCCTAGGCCTGCACGACACGTACGAGTTCAATCTCGCGTGTCCAGTTCCACACTTGTGCTCGCCAGGACACGGCGAACAACATACTTGCGTACGAGACACGTACGACACAGTTTGACACAAATACTCACGTGTCCAGATCTGGGGGGGTTCGACGGTCGTGGACGGCGGAGGAGCGGTCGGGACGGTGGCGCTCCGGTGGCGATCGACGCGTCTCGTCGGGGCGCGTCTAATGGTGGTGGTGGTTGGCGGTGAAGGTCGACGGTGGGGCTGGGCGGAGTTCGTCGGAGTAGGGTTAGGGTTTGGGGGTTCGTCGGGGAAGGACGGGGCAGCGGTTGGTCGTGGGGGAGATTTAGGGTTAGGGTTTAGTCAGGGGGGAGAGGGGGTTGTTTTATAGAAGTTTGTGGCGGTGGGGGCAGCCGGGAAAGGCGGGGGCAGCCGGTCGTAGTCGGTCGGGGCAGTCGTTGGAGGTGGGTGAGAGTCAGAGGAGAGAGAGAGAGTTGGTCGTGTGTGGGGGGGGTTTGGCAGTTGGCACTGAAACCCCTAGAGATTAGGAAATTACATAAGGGATTTTTCAGTATTAAAATGCAAAATAATATTTGCATTCCTCTATTAAGAACAAATTTCTAATTACAAACTGATATACTAACTATTCTGAAAATTGCAAACACTATTAAAACAATTCAGAAAATTACAAAATGATATTTTTTGTATTTTAAAACTCATTAAAATTCATTTAAAAATTTAGAAAAATTCCTAAAATTATATTAAATTATTTTAAAACCAAATATGATATTTAATAATTAATTAACACTAGTTTAATAAATTTTGAAAATCAGGGGTTGACAAGTCTTCCCTCCTTGAAAAATTTCGTCCTCGAAATTCACAAGGATTGAAGACCCGACAATATTCTAACATAGCAAACAATGCAACAAAATGACTAAGACTGCGATCGAAACTAACCTCTAAGGCATCAAGCGGGAACGGGTGGTTCCCTCGCAGCGGTTGGATCGAACAAGTAAGGGTATCTCTCCCTCATGTCTGACTCCCTCTCCCAAGTAGATTCACCTGGGGAGTGACGGCTCCAAGCTACTCGCACTAGGGGTATAATCTTGTTCCTCAGCCTCTTCTCTCTCATGTCTAAAATCTCCACTGGCTGCTCAGAAACTGTAAGGCTCGGTCCGACCTCCAACTCTGAGTGATCTAGCACATGACTGGGGTCTGGAACATATCTCCTCAGGTGAGATACGTGAAAGACATCGTAAACTCCTGCTAGGTTGGATGGAAGTACAACCCTGTAAGCTACCTCTCCGATCCTGCAAGTACCTCGAACGGCCCGATGTATCTGGGGCTCAGCTTCCCTCCTCGTCCGAACCGGATCGTCCCTCTAGTAGGTGATATCTTCACCAGCACCATATCACCGTCTGCGAACTCCATCGGCCTGCGACTAGCATCAGCCCAGTGTTTCTGCCTATCCTGAGCTACTCTGAGCCTGTCTCTGATCATCCCGACTTTCTCTGCTGCATCCGTGATCATCTCTGGCCCAAGCATAACTCTATCTCCGACATCATCCCAAAAGAGCGGTGTGCGGCATCGTCGTCCATATAGCGCCTCGAAAGGAGACATACCAATACTGGCCTGGTAGCTGTTGTTGTATAAAAACTCTACCAAGTGCAGATGGCTCTCCCATGATCCTCCGAAGTCCAGTACGCAGGTCCTCAGCATATCCTCTAGTGTCTGTATCGTCCTCTCGGACTGCCCATCTGTCTGTGGGTGGTACGCCGTACTGAACTTGAGCCTACTGCCCAACTCCTCCTGCAAGCTCCTCCAGTAGTGGGATGTGAATCTGCTATCTCTGTCTGACACGATGCTCACCGGCACTCCGTGTAGGCGAACTATCTGCTGCATGTATAGCTCCGCCAACTTCTCGGTGGAAAGCCCCACCTTGAAGGGTATGAAGTGCGCACACTTCGTCAGCCTGTCTACGATGACCCAGATGGCATCCTTCACTCCTTGGGAACGAGGAAGCCCTGAAACGAAGTCCATCGTAATATGTTTCTACTTCCACTCGGGAATGGGTAACGGCTGCAACAAACCAGCTGGCCTCTGGCGCTCCGCCTTGACCTGCTGGCAAACTAGGCATCTCGAGATGAAATGTGATACATCCCTCTTCATCCCGTGCCACCAAAGATGTTCCCGCAAGTTACGGTACATCTTGTTAGCACCAGGATGAATAGAATATCTCGATCGGTGCGCCTCCTGCAAGACTGCCTCTACCAGCTCTCCCTTCGGCACGCACAATCGGCTGCCATGCCTCAAGGATCCATCCTCTGCTATAATGAAGTCATCCAGCAATCCAGCTAATGCCTGGGGTCGAAGTCTGCGAAGGCTCTCATCTGTAGACTGTGCCTCCCTGATCTGTTCCATCAAACCTGACTGAATATCAAGCGCCATCATCTGTATCACTGATCCTGGCCGAACTAGCTCGATACCAAGCTTCTCCAGATCCTCCCGCAAATGCCGATCAATTATCAGGTACCATGCCATCGGATGCCTGCTCAGCGCATCCGCCACCACATTTGCCTTCCCGGGGTGATACTGTAAATCGATGTCGAAGTCCTTCATCAACTCCAACCATCGTCTTTGCCTCATGTTCAGCTCTTTCTGCGTAAACAGATACTTCAAGCTTTTGTGGTCAGTAAAGATTTCCACACGCTCTCCGTATAAGTAATATTTCCATAACTTGAGTGCAAAGATCACCGCAGCTAACTCGAGGTCATGGGTAGGATAATTCCTCTCATGAGTCCGTAATTGCCTAGATGCATAAGCAATTACTTTCCCATGCTGCTGTAGGACACATCCTAGCCCCTTTCCAGAAGCATCACTGTATATGGTGAAACCTCCAGAACCTGAAGGTAATGTCAGAACTGGAGCGGTCGTCAGCCTCCTCTTCAGCTCCTCAAATGCTGTCTGGCAGTCCTCTGACCAAATGTACTCTGCGTCCTTCCGCGTCAGCTTCGTCATGGGTTCATCTATCCTAGCAAAGTCCTGGACGAACTTTCTATAATAGCCTGCTAAACCCAGAAAACTCCTGATCTCTGAAACTGACGTCGGAGCCTTCCACGTCTCAACTGCAGCAATCTTCCTGGGATCCACCGAGATTCCATCTCCAGTGACTACATGGCCGAGAAACTCCACTCGGTCTAAAAAGAACTCATACTTCGGCAATTTGGCAAACAATCTCTCCTGCCTCAGAATCCCCAAAACTATCCACAAGTGCTCTGCATGCTCCTCTGGCGTCTTCGAGTATATCAGGATGTCGTCGATAAACACCACGACAAACTTATCCAGATACTGGTGAAATGTCTTATTCATCAAGTTCATAAAGACAGCTGGCGCATTTGTGAGACCAAATGGCATCACCAGAAACTCGTACTGCCCGTACTTCGTATTGAACGCCGTCTTCTGGATGTCTGCTGGCCTAACCTTCACCTGGTGGTACCCGGATCTCAAGTCTATCCTGGAAAATGCCTTCGCCCCGCTCAACTGGTCGAACAAATCATCTATCCTGGGCAGAGGATATTTGTTCTTGATGGTGATGGCATTCAAGGCCCGATAGTCAATACACAACCGGACTGTACCATCCTTCTTAGGCACAAAGAGCACTGGTGCTCCCCATGGACAAGCACTGGATCGAATGAAACCCTTTTTCAACAGGTCATCAATCTGCTCTTTCATCTCTATGGCCTCCTTGGGATTCACTCTATAGCAAGCCCGGGATACTGGTGATGAACCCGGCACTAAATCTATAGTGAACTCCACATCTCTGTCAGGCGGAAGTCCTGGAAGATCCTCTGGGAATACATCCATAAACTCCCTAATGATAGGGTGTGGCGGTACTGCGTCCCCGACTGTCGCACAACAGTTCAGCTCTAGGCTGATCTCCGGCCCTGTCCTCCTGACACTGAATGGTGCTGTGCCTGGGGGACTGAACAAAATACTACCCTCATGGCAATCTATAGATGCATGGGCATAGCTAAGCCAGTCCATCCCCAATATGATATCATAACCGGAGAGTGGCATCACAAAGAATCGCCCCCTGAACTCTCTCCCGGTTATAAAAATAGAACATCTATAGATAGATCTAATAGGCACTGGTCCTCCTCCCGTCATCACTCTACTAATCTCTGCAGTAGGTGTAGCTACTAGATGATGTTTATGCATAAACTCTCAAGATAGGAAGCTATGAGATGCACCAGAATCAAACAAACATACAGCTAGAAAAGTATGCAAATAAATATGACCTGTGATGACGTCAGCTAAGTAATCCGGCTCCGAAACCTGCTCCGGCTCCGGCTCAATGGCTAGACTATAAACCCTCCCCTGAGATCCCTTCTGCTGCTGCAGATGCTGCCCGAACCTCTGCTGCTGAGTCGGGAGCGGTCTTCTAGTCTTCGCTACTGGGCACTCTCGAAGCTGATGGGTGGCAGACCCACAAGCCAAACACTGCCCCAACTTCTTCCTGCAGATGGAAGCGTCGTGGCCTACCCTCTTGCAGAATGCACAAAAACCTCCCTTCGGCTGCTGTCGGGGTCCCGGGGCTCTAACTGGCGGGGTCTGATGATGTGATATAGGGGGACGGTAAGTCTGCTGGGGTGGCGTCGGTGCTCTCTGCTGGAAAGCCTGACGCTTGGACGGTCCCTCATGATGTACATGAGCCGGCCTTTTGCTAGACAGAAGACGCTCCTCAATGCTCCGGGCCAACTCTAGGCTCTGGTAGTAGTCAGTCGTACCGTTCGCCACTATAAGAATGCCAATGTCTTGAACTAGACCATGGCAAAACCTACGGGTCATCTCCTCTGGATCAGCAACCAGACTAGGAGCGAAACGGCTCAGGCGACTAAACTCTGCCGCATAGTCATCAACAGAACGGTTCCTCTGCTGGATGTTCTGGAATCGTAGCCCCATGGCTACTCTAGCAGTGGTCGAGAAGAACTTCTTCTTGAACTGGGTCTTAAACTGGTCCCAGGTGGCTCTACCTCTCGCGAACAACGGCTCATTCCGGAACCAGACTCCTGCTAAGTCTATCAGCAGAAATCCTGCTGCCTCGACCTGGAGGTCATCCGGCATCCTAACTCCCAGAAGCTTCCTCTCTACAGAATCTAGCCAGTCATCAGCTACTACTATGCCCTCAGTCCCTGAGAACTCCTTGGGATTCAGACCCATGAAGTCCTTGATCGTCCCCATTCTCTGTCGTGGCTCTACATGTGGTGGGACCACGGGACGTCCCTCAGAACGCTCCATGTACTACAAAAAAATTACGAAATAGCGACTGAAATTTTAGTCGCTAAAATAGAACTTTCAGTCGGTAAAGTAATATAGCGACTAACCAGAGACTAAAATATTTCGTCGGTGAAAGCATCGTCGCTGCCAATTTTCAGTCACTGGTTAGTCGCTACAGCGACTAACCAGCGACTAAGTCAGCGACGAAACTTAGCGACTAACTGGCGACCAAAAAGTGTGTCGCTAGATCTGCGACTAACCGACGACTACTGAGCGAGTAACCTGGTGAATTATGGACTCTTAGCAGCAGACAACTTAGTCTCTGGTTAGTCGTCAGTTAGTCGCTGGTTCGTAGCTGGTGGGTTGCCAGTTAGTCGCCTCCCATTTTTCCCTTCAGTTTATTGTCGCTGTTTCGTCGCCAGTTAGTCGGTATATAGTGATGAATTGTTTTTTTTTCCCCCTGTTTTGTAAGAATAATACTATGCACATCCTTTAAGAGTGATATAAACAAGTCAACAGCACACAAATACAGTGTAATCAACTTTTCACACCACAATCATTACCAATGATGTAGACAAAATTAATAGCATACACAAAGTACACAAACAAAAAGTTTAGATATCATATATAGTCATGTCCATTCATATCCAACATTCGACCATACATCATCCATACAAAAAACGATAAACTAATACAAGCACAAAAGAGTATGACACGGCAGTGATACAAAAGCACAAAAGTCAAGTTGACGGTGGTTGCATGCTTCCCATAAATTATGTCATGAACGTAACTAAAGCTTGTTGCTGGCTCGTCGTAAAAACAGGAGCTGGAACAGAAGTAGTAGTAGGAGCAACCGATGGAGATGTAGCTGGAGGAGCAGATGGAGACGTAGCCAGAGTAGCAACGGATGGTACAATAGCCGGAGTAAAGGAAGGAGGAGCAGGAGGAGGAACAGTCGGAGTACTGGAAGGAGCAGTGGTACCATCACGAGCACTAGTAGAAGACACCATCTCCATAACATGTTTCAGTTGTCTCTGAAAATCGAACATCATAGTAGTCATCTGCTCCATAGTAAGAAAGCTTATAGAAGGAGCAGCAGGATCGGCAGTAGACTGTGCAGGTGGAAGAGCTCTTGAGTATAATGACGGTTGCAATGCTAACGACCCGGTACCGTACACGTTACCGCCCTTTCCTCTCCCAACAACCTGTATCCACAAGTCATTCCTCTTGGAGGGCATATGTGGCCTACTAGTACCAGCCGCCCCCCCTTCCTGATCAGCAGCCTCATGAGACTCCAATTTCTCGTAGGCCTCCTATACATATAAAGGTATCATGAATATATCACAACTGAACTACACATGAGCAATTACAATCCATATACTTAATTGATAAGTAAAGAAGCTCTAAAAGGGTATGGCACTTATTTGCCAATCAATGTATGCAACTATATATAACCCATTAATAACGTAAATTAAATGAAACCTTACAAAGCAATTGTGGTGAATATTGAATAGTCCCATTATAGATGACATGTTGAGATCAGATGGTATGCAATCCCTTTCTAGTGAAAAACTTTATATGAACTCTAGTCTAGTGTTTACCCAGAAACTTCATGTATCAATGATGATATAGACAAGTCGATGTTAATCTCATTACTCTTTGCACAATGTTGAGAAAAAATAGGAAGCAATTTCATATAATGATGACAATGTTAATCTCATTACTCTTGAGAGAAGATCCATTATGGATGCCGCAGTAGTCAGTAGATGCCTCCAGTATCCAACAAGCCCTTAACAATAGCATTACGCATACCAGAATCTGAAGAGTAATGAGATTATGTTATTGACAAAAACAACTCACCAAATTCATCCAACAACCCTTCTTTAATAAGGCATTATATCATTATATAGTGTATGTTACAACATCTGTCATTTCCAAGAATAGAGTTAAAGAGAACAGTCATTTGCAAGAATAGAGTTACAGAGATCCTTTGCTGCATTAACCTTACCAACTTGAAACATTCCTTCAATTAAAATATTGAAGGTCCTAGCTTCCAGTTTTTCCTTCAACTTGAAACATTCCTTCAATTAAAATATTGAAGATCCTTTGCTGCATTAACCTTACCAACTTGAAACCATAATAGATAGGTGTGGAGTTATAAGGAAGTTCCAGAAGCAATCATTTTATCACTGTATTTCTTTTGCATTAGCAACTCTTCCAGCTTGGTATGATCCATCTAACATAATATTGTGTATAGCAAGTGTTTGTTGCAATCCCTTACAAGGCATCTCATCAATAAGGTGTCGTGTCGTAGGTTATTGTATTTGGTTTATGACCTCGTGAGAGCATCGGCTCAAAAACTTTAAATACTTGTTTCTTGTATCAGGCAATATCCATCCATTAAGGTATTGTATCAATGTTACTACATTTGGCTCCAAACCTCTTTGAATCATGCATCACATCTAATAATTTATAAACTTTTCTGACCATTCCTTCTTTACACCAAGTTATATCATTATATAGTGTATGTTACAACATGTGTCATTTGCAAGAATAGAGTTAAAGAGATTAATCATTTGCAAGAATAGAGTTAAAGAGATCCTTTGCTGCATTAACCTTACCAACTTGAAACATTTCTTCAATTAAAATATTGAAGGTCATAGCTTCCAGTTTTTCCTTATAGCATGATAGATAGGTGTGGAGTTATAACCCAGAATAAACCAAGCACTGCTTGAAATTAAAGGAGTTAATGGGTCAGGCAGTAAGAAACTTGGTCCGAGACCGACTCGATCAAACCTGGACTAGGTCGGCCTACGCTTGGTAAAAGTCTGAGCCCAACCTGAACCTGGTCAAAACTAGGTAGGGTTGGGTTTACCTCCCGGAAACCCGATTCCACTATCTAATCCCATCCTCGGGTAATTTTCAGGAGTAATATGATCTTTTGGTGAATATTTTGACTAAAATACTCCCATATTTTAGCTGTTTTTGGACATTACTCAGGAACATTTTGAACATTTTATATTCCCTAATAACCATAATACAAGAATTTTTTTGGTCATTTGGCACTATAAAAATTTATATAAATATGAATTATTTAATCCAAGTTGTATCAAAACAAAATTTCTTTCCTCTATTTCTAATATTTCAATCAATATAGTGAGACTAATTATCTTTTCAGTGATTTAGTTACTTTCTTAAGTGTCAAAAAAATTGCAAGCATCTGAAGAATCAGAGATAGGAGGTTTCAACTTGATCGACCATGACAGGACTACCAAGTTGTGATAATTTTACATCTAACTTTGGAGGAATCAAGTTATGATAATTTTGTATCAGTTTTTCCAGTTTTTCTTGTATCAGTTTTTTCAGTTTTTCTTGTATCAGTTTTTCTTGTATATGGTCCTAGCTTCCAGTTTTTCCAGCTTTTCTTGTATCAGTTTTTCCAGTTTTTCCTTATAGCATCGAATGCAATTTACTCTTCCAGTTAGACTAAACTTTTGATAAAATGTTCAAAGACAAGTAAATACTTACAAATGCTTTGGAAGCCCGTTCATCTACTAACTTCCCATCCTTCCTTCTCTTATGGGTACGTTCGAATATCTTGGGAAAGTCGACTGTACTCGTATCTAAGCCTGCCTTAGCAGCCTCCTCGCACTGTAAAAATTAATTCTATGAGATAGACATAAATAATGAAAAATTATAATTTTATTAATGATTTTACATACCATCCGTCGAAAATGTTCGGAGGTCGGAATCGATCCACCAGTGTGGAGACCAGCCTTAGCACGAGCTGCCTTTGCCCTGTCCGACCTGATCTTGTACTCAGGTTTGGCCATATCCTCTTTCATCTTCTTCCAATATTCCTCTTTCAGCCAATCCTTGCGCTTGTTTTCATCATGGGCCGCAAAAGCCTTCTGGTCACTTACATATCCCCTAGCCTTTTTCCGGCAACCGACTTATAACATTTTTTATCTCTATCTCTCTGTGGTCCGTGTTTAAATATTATTACATAATCATTTTTTTATCTCTATCTCTCTGTGGTCCGTGTTTAACATTTTTTGTCTATTATATCCATATTTTTAACGAAAAATTAACAATGACCGTGTTTAAATATTCTTACATAATCATGGAACCACGACGGAAATTTTCTATCAACCTCTCTAGCAAGTTCATCATCATCAATATTAGGCCTTTCCATTTGTACTTCGGCTCTAAAAGTACTGTGATAAGAAGAATGAAAGTTAGAACACTTCTTTCTAACTATATATGTAAAGTAAATACGCTAGTAAAGTTGTGTCGCTTACTTCTCAATATCTTTCATTTCTTCTATGTCGCTATTTAACAATACATATCGATGAGCAGCTTCAAGTTCATCGTCTTCCAACCACCGAATTTTTGTAGCACTTGTAGGCTTGCCCCTCACATTAAAGATAGATAGGATATCACTAATCGGCGTATAAACCCCACCTTCGTCATTCCTTGGGGCTCTATTTCGATTTGTTCTGACATGAGTATCAAAGTAGATGGAACAGAAGTTTGAAACCTCCTCAATGATATATGCTTCGCATATCGAAGCCTCTACATGAGCCTTATTACCCACCTTCTTCTTTAGGTGATGTAGATATCTAGTAAAAAAAACTCAGACTCGATTAGAAAAATTAGAATATAAAATTATTGGTCAAGATAATTAAGTCATACCTTTCAAATGGGTACATCCATCGATAATGGACGGGAGCACCTACACGTGCTTCATATGGAAGATGAATTGGCAAATGTTCCATACTATCAAAAAAGCCGGGAGGAAACACCTTCTCTAACTTGCATATTGTCAATACAATTTTCTCCTCAAGTTCAATCATATGTTGCACCGTTAGCTTGCTTGAACACAAATCTCTAAAGAATATAGATAGCTCGGCCAGCGGAGTCCATACATGAGGTGGCAACATCTCTCTGAAAGCAATTGGTAGTAACCTTTCCATGAACACATGACAATCATGACTCTTCATTCCTGTCAGTTTGCGTTCATTAAGATCGACACATCTCGCCAGATTGGACACATAGCCGTCAGGAAATCTCAACTTCGTTATCCAATTGCATATTATTAATTTATCTTCCCTACCCAATGCGAATGGCGCTGGAGGCTTGACCAATGTATTATTGCTACTTCGTCTTAGGCTCAACTCTGGACGCTTGCAAATATTTTCCAAGTCCTTTCTTGCTTTGGGATTGTCTTTTGTTTTTCCCTTAATATCCATAACCGTGTTGAAGATGTTATCGAATACATTTTTCTCAATATGCATGACATCAAGATTATGTCTTATTAGATTATCCTTCCAATAAGGTAAGTCCCAGAAGATACTCCGCTTCGTCCAATTGTGGCTATGTCCAAAACCATCAAAATGATACTCTGATCTTGGATCTTCCATCACAGTCGGCATATCCTCTACTTCTTCCCAAACCTCATCTCCTGTCAATCTCAATGGGGGAGGAGATAGTTCTTGTTTACCAACTCTGAAGGCATCTTTGTTCCTCCTCCACGGATGCGACAAAGGAAGGAACTGACGGTGACAGTCAAAAAAACATGCTTTTCCTCCATGTTGAAGACGAAACGCCTTACTCTTTCCCATGCATACCGGACAAGACTTAGTGCCATGAGTACTCCAACCAGATAACATTCCATATGCTGGAAAATCGTTGATAGTCCACATAAGTATCGCCCTCATCTGGAAGTTTTGCTTCTTCGATATATCGTACGTATGGATACCGAATTCCCACAATTGTTTCAACTCATCCACCAATGGCTGCAAGTAGATATCGATGTTCTTCTTTGGATTTTTGGGACCTGGTATAATAAGTGTCAAAAACATATAAGGAGTCTTCATACACATCCACGGTGGTAGATTATACGGAGTTAAAATTACTGGCCAGCAAGAGTACTGAGATCTCGACTGTCCGAAAGGAGTGAATCCATCAGAACATAGCGCCAACCGGACATTTCTAGGCTCCGCAGCAAATTCTGGATGACACTGATCAAAATATTTCCAAGCCTCTCCATCAGAAGGGTGAGATAATTCTCCTTCATCCATGTGTCGTTCCTTGCTATGCCATGTCATATGTTGTGCTGTATTTGCAGACATATACATCCTCTGCAGCCTCTTTGTGAGAGGTAAGAAATGCATGTACCTGTAGGGACGTAGCTTTCCTTATACAATTGACTTTCCTTTGTCCCGAACTGGCTTGTACCGGTCCGCATGACAAAAAGTACATTTATCTTTATACTTGTTCTCTTTATAATATAGCATGCAGTCGTTTCGACAACAATCTATCTTTTCGTAACCTAATCCAAGTTTTCGTATCATCATCTTCGACTTGTAAAAATTTTCAGGCAAATTCTTTGATCCTTTTGGCAACAACTCTCTGACCAACTGGATGATCCGATCATAGCATTCTTACGGCAAGTTGAAATCAGACTTGATGTTCAACATCCGCATCACCACAGACAGGACTGAATGAGTATCACATCCCGGGTATATCGGTGTTTCGGCATCCTTGAACATATCATAGAATTCTTTTGCATCAGAATTCGGATCCTCTGGATCAAAACTAGGCCCGGCCGCAGCAAATATCATCTCCCGTGCTAGGTTTCGATGCCGATATTCGAAGTCATCTCCAGGTGTAGACTCTCTGACCTCTGTATCAAAGGAGGACTGATATTACAAGAACAAAGGCTCTCCTTGAGCCGTCCATTCCTTGTAGTTTTGTACGAAACCCTTCTTGTAAAGATGCTCCCTCACAAGATCTACCTCTCTGAATGGTCTATTACGACATTTAACACAAGGACACTTGATGAGTTTACCATCCATAAAATCAGGTTGGCTACTGGCGTATTTGAGAAATTCCTCAACACCCGCTTTGAAATCATCATTCAGACCAATCCTGCTCTCATGTCGTCGATTGTACATCCACGTGCGATCAACTAAGTATCGACTCATTCTTTTTCCCGTGCAAATTATTCTGCACCATATATATTCAAAAAGAAATGATTGGATATCAAATATGATTTGTAGATCATAAAGAAATATGGTTATTCTTTGGTGCATACTATAATTTTGTTGTTGTTTTGGCACATAGAAGTTAGTTTTGCATAACAGATTGTGAGCAAATCAATCATCGGCTTGTTGCTATGCTTTAAGTAAGCACCTAGAAGTTAGGGTTTAGGGCCTTAGGCTTCACAGGCACCCTGCACTTCAAATGCATCCCACAAAGGATTCTAAAATCTCGCCCTTTCATCACTATCAACAGATGTCTTATTACAACTCTACAAATTTTAGACTAAAACAAATAGACTCAATTAGGTACAAACTCGACTAGAAGTAAATAAACTGACCAAACCAAAACTCTGAAACTAATCAAAACTCTGAAATGAAACTGTACCAAACTAAAGTCATGTCACTTTCTTTGGATATTTCTGGTATCTCTGTCACTTTCTTTTGATAGTAATAAAAAGCAGTTATTAGATTGTCATTGATATTTGTTTGAAATATCTGTGGTTTTCATTCCCTTGCTATCCCTAGCAAATTATCTATTGATTCATGCTTTCTTTTTAAACATCTAGACATGGAAACTTGATGGCATACCATTGACACACCAAATTATTAAACCCACCAAGCTCATTGCAACATATAGAGTCTTGTAGGTAGAGTTTCGGATATAATCGTGCAGAAATTGATGTTATAAACATTGGCATTAATCATTGTGCAAAAAAAAGATACATTTTCTAATCTGGAAGTCAGGACATAAATACTTTCATTATCCAGAGCAAATTAATGCAAATCGTTGGGCATTTCCGATTCGTTTTGATTAGGTCCTAAAATTAATTAAAGAGGACCTACAAATCATAGATAAATACCCACAAATTCTACATCAAAACCAATGGATAAAAGAAACAAAATAACTTTAAACAACAATTTTTTGTTTTCTGCAATTATTTATTTTTAAAATTTGTTACACTAAACCCTAAATTTTCTTGAACAACACACTAAACCCTAAATTTTCCTCAACAATGAAATTAAGAACAAATGACAAGCCCTAAATTTATGCATTTAGAGAAAAATTTAGGAAACTTAAAACTACAAAAAAAAACTTACATAAATTTTTAGTTTTTACCTAACACCGATGAAAGGATTCGGGGCCTCGACGTTGCAGCGGTGGAGGGAGAGGCGTCGACGTTGCAACTGCAGAGGGAGAGGCGACGATGGTAGAGGCCGCGGAGGAGATGCGATCGAGAGGAGGCGATCGAGAGGAGGCGGCGGAGGAGTGGCGGCGGAGGAGAGAAGCGGCGGAGGAGAGGCGCCGGGGGAGAGGAGCCGGAGGAGAGGCGCCGGAGGAGGAAGGAAGGGAATGAAAAAATTTTGGGGGGTCGATCGGCTCTGAGTCGAAAGTTTTTTTGGGGGGAAACGAAAATAAGAGGAGGGAGGGGAAAAGTGTGAGGGTTAAAGGGTTTGGCACCGACTGACTATTCAGTCGCTTCAAAGGAGTCGGCAAAAAAAAAAAATTATTGTAAATACCGACTAAACTTTCAGTCGCTATAAAAATACTCGGAAGTCAGCGGCTTATTAGCGACGTACTAGCGACTAAAAATATATTGAGTTTTGATTCCGTAGACATTTAGTCGATAGTTAGTCGCTGAAATACCAACTAACTTTTGTCAGTCGCTATTACAGTCGCTATTTTACCATATTTTTGTAGTGTTACATTACTAATTCTTGATGGGGGTGGAGTGATATAGATATTAATATACAGTGATTGTGCATTAACTTCAATAATAAATTTCCATGCTTGTTCACTATCTATATTTATACAATTAGATACGAAAATATGTACTAATATAAATTCATAATCGATAGAATATTGATCAATAAATTTTCATGTTTGTTCACTATCTTCATAAGCTAACCCATTTAGTACACCTCCAAGTGAGCATATTATTGTTAGATTTTGATTCATGCTGACAAGAAGATGAGCTTTTAAATGGAGCTAGGACGAGAGGAGCTTGAGCTTTCAATGAAGTAGACTGTGATGAGTTTCTTACTGAATGATAGATATTGTGAAGGGAATGAGAAAATTTTAGAGAAGTGGAGATTGTTTGATTTGATACTTATGCATAGGATTGTGGTATAATATAGCCGTTGGAATTAGAACGTTGGAAGGAATCTTACAATTAGTTAAAAACTAGCACACCTCAACCCAACAAACAAATGTAAACCAAACAACTAAATAATCAAAACCCAAACCAAAATATAAAAAAAAAAAAACCAAAAAGACCAACATCAAACTCAACCAAAAAAAAAAAAAAAAAAAACCAACCCAAAACAAACAAATTATGTAAAAAAAAAAAAAAAAAAAACGAACTACCAACTCGACCCAACCTCAGGCGCTCATTTTCAGTCAGATTGTCTGACGAAAATTGAGAATGGTTGTTTTTCGCCACTGATTGCATCATTATATGTAGTTTCAAAAAAAATTATTTTCTAGCAAATTTTCAATAAATTTTATTGCTTCAGAAAATTTTCTGTTTATGGACAAACTTGTATTATTAGGTTTGTCCACTGGTGGCAAAACCTATTGTGGTCGAAAGTGAAAAGAGGCCCAGTCGCTATCAAAATTAAAAAAAAAAAATTGTGCAAATTTCCAAAGCCATTAATGGGGGCGTGGTGGACTTGTCAGCGTGTCACGCTTAAGGATCACGTAGCTGGAGCACGACTCTCATAGTTTTGTATGGTTGCCGGTCATACACAAAGTGCAACGTACAAAACTGCGTCTTGTCATCGTCATATGTCGGTGGTGGATGCCACTCACCACCAAATACTAGGAAAAAATTATGACATAGAGTTTGAATATCACTTTGTATGTTAAGTGGATCCCCACTACTTTGTAAACTATGTGCACATAAAATTTGAGAATAAATCCATTTATTATATAAAAGAGAGATCAAATTTTTTAATATTTTCGTCTATATCAAATATTATTATTATATTATAAATAAATAAGAAAAATTTTAAACCAATCGAGGGGAGCCGACCGCGGTAAAATTGATGTCACATGTCGATCTCCTTCTGTATCAAATACTATTCTTATGTTCTAAATAAATAAGAAAAATTCTAAACCAATCAAGAGGAGACGACCACAGTAAAATCAATGTCACATATCCATCTTCTATTTATTAGAACATGGGACTCACAAAATTAGGAGAACAAATAAGTTGTTCCTAGTATTTAGTTCCATATCATGTCTTCTCTCTGTGATTTTTTTTTTCTTTATCTTTTTTAAATAATGGTGGGATCCACCAAGCTATTAGGGGGGACAGGAGAATGGAATTGAATAACAAAGACAGCTGATCTGCTCTTCAAAATTAGCTCCTATGCTATTATATTTCAGGATCTCGATGGAAGACCGACGCATGACCCTCCCATTTGTCAGGACGTAGGACTCAGAAATCCAGCTCCTCATGTTATATTTGATTGAACGATTCTGATCAATGGAAGACCGACACATGATATCGGTTCACGTGTCGGTCGTTCCACAGTCTAACCACATATCTTTGTACACCTTGATAGTGTAGTTTTAGAAAGGAAAAAAAATTGGTTGTTTAATTTTAGTTTAATTCTTCCAATGATTCCACGAGGGAACGTCCAATTCTAAAATTTTGGGGGCTGCATTCTCAAAGTTCTTCAAATAGAGAGTTCTCGTTTTTAGGGGACAAGTTAATGGTTGATTATACCAAATAATATATCTTTTAGTAACACCTGGCTTGAAAATGAGAATATGTGAATTTCTGAATTTCAGTTCTTATTTCATGGCATCTATGGCTGCTGACAAGTAGAGGTGGAGCAAGATTTGTGATGGTTGATCTATCATCAGAGAGAATTTTATTAATTATGTGCATAGTGAAATAGTGTTTTGGTAACAGATCCATCTTGATCTTGATTTTAGGTCATGGGATCTTGATTTTTGGGTAATATAATTTTTTTTTTTTGACATAGGCAATAAAGGTTTTTGAGATCCCAAAAATCATAGAGATGAAGAAGAAGAATATATGTAGAAGAGGTAGAAGAATTTTTTTTTTAATGCTTCCTTTAATTTTCTTCTATGCTAGCACTGTCTTTTGTTGCTGCTGAGTAGACCTATGTCAGTAAGTCCAGTCCGACACGAATATAGTTCGAAAAATTAAAATGTGCCGGTTCAGTCCAAATAATCAAAGATCCGAGCTGGTCGATTCCAAAATATATTGGACTGTGCTGGACCATATATCTTCGCCCGCAAGAGAGGTCCGGTCCGGTCCGTTTGTTTATGTTGAACATGAACAAAGAAAGTAGTTCCATTGTTCATTTATGAACAACGAGATTGTGTCCTCGTTCATGCCTAGAGAGCTAGCGGCTAGTGCTCTAGATATTAACAATTTTGTATTAGTTTCTTTATGAGTCCAATGGATTTGGCGTGTACAAAATCTACTCTCTCCTCATAAACTCACATTCTCACCACTATTCCTCTTCTTCTTCTTCTTCATTACTCTCTCCACCTACCAAACCGTAGGCAAGTACAACTTGCTCCACATGAGAACCCATGTTTTATGGTTCATTTATCTTCCTCTCGTGATCCTAAGAGAGTTTAGAACTTGGCATTTTTCATTTCGAAGTCTTAATTTTTGTAGATCTAGAAATGAGTTATTTTCGGAGTTTGGTGGTTTTGATCTATCAAACTTCTTTGTTTTCAAGTTCTGATGGTTCCATGTTGTAGAGAAGTTTATTCTACCCAATTTTGACCTTTGGAAAGTTGAATTTGGACTTGTTTTGACCAAGTTATGGACTTTTGAAGCTTTGGGGTGCAACCATGGAGTTCTTGCTGTTTGGAGAAGACAGTGAGCAGTGTATGCTAGCTTTTTAGCTTGCGTCACTGAGCTATGCGCGCTCTTTAGCGCAGCGCAGTATGGAGTCCATACGCTGCCTTTTTAGGTAGCGTGTGTCTTGCATACGCTACCTTTTTTGGGAGCGTATGACATGCATACGCTCACTTGGATGGTCAGGAGTCGTATAGAGTTCATACGCTACCTTTTTGGGAGCGTACGACTTGCATACGCTCACTTGGATGGTCAGGAGTCGTATGGAGTTCATACGCTACCTTTTTGGGAGCGTATGACTTGCATACGCTCACTTGGATAGTAAGGAGTCGTATGGAGTTCATATGCTGCCTTTTGGAAGCGTATGACTTGCATACGCTAGCTTGACTTGAACGTAGCATGACCCGAGCGTACGCTGGCTTGAGCGTAGCTTGACTTGAGCGTAGCCTGACATGAGCGTAGGCTGACATGAGAGTAGCCTGCTTACCCTGGATCTTCTATAGCCCTGTATATTGATATCTTATTAGATGTTTAACGTCCATTTTATATCCTTACGCCTTTTTGCACAAACTTGATATAATCATGACATGTTAATATTTCTGTTAAATATAGATTGTTACGTGAGATGTACCATGTGTCGTGAATTGAGCTATAGATACCCCGATTGACTGGAATTAAACCCTGAGAGTCGTAGACTCGACTCCACTGAATACTATTGACTTTCATGCCTTGTCACCATTGATAATAATGGTTATCTTGACTAAATTAATCATGCGTTCCTAGTCGGAACTAAGAGACTGGCTAGTCGTCTTATTGAATTGAATGAATGAGACACGTTCATGTTATGGACTATTGTAATCGACTGGCTGATCACGAATATTGACTTACATGCACATGCAGGCTTCAATCTATTTATTTATTTATTTACTTATTTATTTTCTACAAAAGAAGCATGTGTACTTTATGGTCAAGGCATGATTACCGTGGTTAGATTTGATTGTTGCATTACGCTATGTAAGACCTGCAACCTAACCGCACTGGTATCGTTGTAGAGTTGTGCATATCGTACCCCGTACGAAGTACTCATTTGAATGACCATGATCCACGGCATGGAATTTCACTCAACGTAGGGACTATTAAGTTAAATAAAATAATGATGGCATGGAGAGAATGGATTTCCGAGTTCTTACATGGCAGCCCCCTTGGGACAAGTAATACCCGACGGGCCGGCTGGTTCCCACAGATACTGTAAAACTGCCATACGGGCAGAAAATAGTATCTGCTTTTATTATTATTGTATATTGTATATTGACGGGCGTCCTGCTAGGACTCGTCTAATTCATGCATGGCGCACATGATTGACTGGATAGACTAGCCTTGCTCGCACATGGTAAGAACCGAGGAATCCCTAATTGCAAATTCCAGGATAACTTGGGACTCACAATAGCAAGCCGTAGGAGTTGATTGGCCATTCAAGATGATTTGTTTGTGTACTGTACTACTCTGTTACCTAACTGGGATGATCAGAATGTCAGGACATGACGGGCCAACTTCTGTCCTTGTTTGGTTGGGAGGTTGGTTCGAAGTGTCGTGATGTGATGTGAATCCTAGTGGAAAGCAGAGATCTATTATTATATTCTCTTACTTACTGGTTTTAGTTCTCATGTCGTGCTTCCTTGTGGTACTTGCTATTAGAGGTCTAACCTCTCTGGTTTTGCATGGCCAGATTTAGAGCTGGTCCCCGAGGATCCAGCTTACTTCTACCTCCAAGATGGTCAACACTAGAGGAATGATCGCAGGAGGACTCGAGTGGGTTTCTTACTTCACCGCTCGTTTTGTCACTTACTTTATACTTAGCCGTTTGGCACCGACATGTTAGTCGGATTGTCTAGTACTTACTTTTACATAATTGTAATTAAAGTCAGACTGCAGCTGATTACAATTGTGTATACTTTTGCTACATCAATCTGGCTATGTTTTGTAAAGCCAGATATCAAGAACATTTTGACAGAGCATTTGGGACGCCTTACTGCTTTATCTTACATGTTCTCTATTACTGTTTCTTGTTTGAATGATTGAGACAATAGATGTGAAGTGACCATAGTGAGACTTTCATGTAGTATGCACCCCCTCGTCTTTTAGACAGCATTGATCGTATTATACGGTATTCATCTACCCGTAATACGTAGCTGGCTGAGTCATTCCCCCGCTCTCCAGTATTCTGGTTCTGGGGCGTGAGAAGGTTTTAGTGGTGGCCCATGCAGGTCTGATTTCAGACTTGTGGGGTGTTTTGATTTATAGGATGTCTCAATCACACATGTTCCCCCTTGATCTCGCGATTCGTTGTTCTCAATACCAGCTTGACATTCCAGTATCCTTTGACTTTATTGATCTTCCCTGTCCGGTCATTTGATTGTTCTCTTGTCCCTTTTCTTAGGGGCACCTCGTCCGTATCTGTCAGAGCTGGACAGCAACAACATGGACAGCAGCATGGACAACCTGACCAGGTTGGTCAGCAACAAGGGTCAGAACCACTTCATGAGGCTATTCAAGAAGAGGTGATAGTGGAACCAGCGGTCGGACCGCAGTATCCGGAGGTTCCAACACCACCAATAGTTCCACCTACCCCTGTGGAATTGGATACACCAGCCCTTCTGGAGATCATGAGATGGATGATGGCTACTCAGTAACACCAGATGTTAGCCCAGCAGCGCATGCATGCTCAGTTACAAGAGCAGAATGTACTACTCAACCAAGGATTACAGACGGCATTGGAAAGAGGGGCAAGGACAGATTCAGGAGCGTCAGCCCGGTTTTGCAAGTACAACCCCCGTCGTTTCGAGGGCACGGAGGATGCCATCTCAGCAGATGCATGGCTTAAGGACATTGAGGCTATTCTGACAGCCGCTAAGGTGCCGGCAGAAGAACGTGTGGATCTAGTGAAGTTGTTACTTCAGGATCTCGCACGTGATTGGTGGGAATCAGAGGAAGTGGGCATCAGGCGTCCTGTGGCTTGGGACGATTTTATAGCAAGATTCAAGACAAAGTACTATGGAGTTGTGGCGCAGTTTGAGCTACAACAGAAGTTTATTAACCTCAAGCAGGCTGGCAAGACTGTAGATGCTTACGCAGCGGAGTTCTGCAGATTGAGTAGGTTTGCCCCAGAGATGGTGGCGACGGAGCGCCATAGGGCCATGAGGTTTCAGCAAGGGTTTCATCTTGAGCTCTTACAATTGATAGAGGGGCACAACTACCAAACCTTTGATGAGATATTGACGGCAACCCGGAGGCATGAGATCACCATTCAGAGGCTTGCAGTAAGGACTGGAGGTCAGAAGAGATCTCACAGTCAGATTGAAGAAGGAGGGGGAGTAGTGCCCCGAACAACAGCACCATCCCCTGGCATTCGTATCCACGATGTGGCGATACGAGGACCAGCACCACCACCCAGGCAGCAGCAACAGCAACAGAGGAAGAACCAGCAACCCCCAGCGGGCTGCACTTATTGTGGGAAGATGGGACACACTAGAGATGTGTGTCGGACATTGAACGGACTGTGTCTGATATATGGAAATCCAGACCATCGGGTTACCACATGTCCCATGAATTCGAGGTCAGGAGGACCAGGGCAGCAGTTTCCTGCTCTGCCAGCACCAGGGGCAGGGCAGTATCGAGGACCAGCGGTAGCAGTGAGGCCGTTGGCACAGCGTCCGTTAATGCCGCAGGCTCAGATGTTTCGGCAGCAGGGACCGTCGATGCAGCAACACCAGCATAGACCACTCCCGCATCATCAAGGCAGGGGCCAGCAGCAGCACCAGGCTAGGCCACAGCATGAAAACTAGCAAGGAGGTCGAGGGCAGGCATTTACACTGTCCTTGGAAGAGGCATTAGCATCGGAAGATGTTGTGGCAGGTAACATTCTCGTCGCCTCATATCCCGCAGTATTATTGTTTGATTCGGGAGCATCGTACTCATTTATATCTGCACGATTTGCGACACGGCTAGGAATAGAGTTTGAGGCATTGCCAGAGAGGTTAAATATACTCACTGGCAATGGGCTCGTAGGAGTTAGTAGAGTTATTTTAGCGTGTAGTGTTGTAGTTTGCGGGCATTCCTTACCCGCCCAGTTGATAGAATTTCCTGTTAGAAATTTCGACATTATCTTAGGCATGGACTGGCTGAAAGACAGTCATGCGACAATAGATTATCGTAGTGGGAGTGTATCTTTTGATATTCCAGGCATGGAGCGGTTTACCTTAGTCAGATCAGAGGCAACTCAGGAGGAGCAGGGAGTAGTAGCGGCAATGGAAGAAGTTCAGGTTCCGAAGGTAGTTGAAGAATTTTTAGACGTATTTCTCGAAGAACTTCCCGGTCTGCCACCGGTTAGAGATATTGAGTTTAGTATAGAATTGGCACCTGGAACTAAACCGATATCAGATCGGGTTTACAGAATGGCGGATTCGGAGCAGGCCAAGGTATATCAGCATATAGAGGAATTGAAGGAGAAGAAGTTTATCCAAGCTAGCGTATCACCATGGGGCAGTGCCAGTGGTACTTGTGGGGAAGAAGGACGGATCATCCAGATTGTGCATCGATTACAGGAAGCTTAATGCGGCAACAGTAAAGAACAAGTACCCATTACCCAGGATCGACGACTTATTTGATCAGTTGAGCAAGGCTAGAGTTTTCTCCAAGATAGATCTTCGTTCAGGGTATCACCAAGTGAGGGTTCGGAAGGAAGACATTCCCAAGACAGCATTCAGGTTGAAGTATGGGCATTATGAATTCTTGGTAATGCCGTTTGGTTTGACCAATGCTCCAGCAATATTCATGGATTTGATGAACCGTATCTTTATGCCGTACTTAGATCAGTTTGTCGTTGTATTTCTTGACGACATTCTTGTATACTCTGCTAGTGAAGAGGAGCATGAAGACCACCTTAGGAAAGTGTTGCAGGTTCTGAGAGAGAACCAGTTGTATGCCAAGCTCAGCAAGTGTGAGTTCTGGACGGATCATATTTTATTTTTGGGTCATATTGTATCAGGAACTGGAGTAGCAGTGGATCCCAAGAAGGTAGAAGCAGTAGAGAGTTGGCCAGTACCCAAGACCGCAGCTGATGTACGAAGTTTCTTGGGATTGGCAGGATATTACAGAAGATTTGTGTCAGATTTTGCAAGACTTTCAGCACCCATGACCCGCTTGACACGGAAGGATGTGCCATTTGTTTGGTCGGCAGAATGTCAGGCATCATTTGAGAATTTGAAGCAGAAATTGATATCAGCGCCTATTCTTACATTGCCAGTCGGACCCGGAGGTTTTACAGTATATTGTGATACGTCAGGTAAAGGACTTGGATGTGTCCTCATGCAGCACGGGAAGGTGATAGCATATGCATCTAGGCAGCTTCGAGACCATGAGAAGAATTATCCAACTCATGATTTGGAGTTGGCGGCAGTAGTATTTGCTTTGAAGCTATGGAGACATTACTTATATGGTGATCGAGTAGACATGTACACAGACCATAAAAGTCTGAAGTACATCTTTACTCAGAAGGAGCTGAACATGAGGCAGAGAAGATGGCTAGAGTTGATCAAGGATTATGACGTGGAGCTTCAGTATCATCCAGGCAAGGCTAATGTGGTAGCAGACGCTCTTAGCAGAAGAGGCGGCGCATTTATGTTGACAACGCAAAAGCACATCTTAGAAGACCTTCAGGAGATGGGCATTAAAGTTATACTTCCTAGTGATGTAGGAATTCTGGCGAGTCTACAAGTCCAATCTGACATGGTAGATAGGATCAAGGCAGCTCAGGCACAAGACCCAAGGATTCAGAAGCTTAGGGCAGAATGTGAGTCAGGGCACAGAAAGGAGTTGAAAATTCATGAAGATGGTATACTTAGGTTTGGATCACGTCTATGTGTGCCTAGTGGAGATATCAGACAGGAAGTTATGGCAGAAGCTCACAGTTCCCAGTATTCTGTACATCCTGGAGGGACCAAGATGTACCAAGATATCAAGCAGCACTTCTGGTGGAACGGGATGAAGAGGGAGATAGCTAGATTTGTCTCCCGTTGCTTGGTATGTCAGCAAGTGAAGGCAGAACAGCAGAGGCCAGCTGGATTATTACAACCACTTCCTATCCCGGAATGGAAGTGGGAGCATATTACAATGGACTTTGTGACCGGTTTACCGAGATCACCAAGTGGTAAGGATGCTATTTGGATGATAGTAGATCGGCTTACAAAGGTAGCACACTTTCTTCCTTTCAGAGTAGGACAATCTACAGAAAAGTTGGCAGAATTATACATGCAACAGATAGTCCGGCAGCATGGAGTCCCTGTCAGTATTGTGTCAGACCGAGATATCCGCTTTATATCACATTTCTGGAAGAGCTTGCATTGTAGTTTGGGCACCAAGTTAAGATTTAGCACGGCCTATCATCCACAGACGGACGGCCAATCAGAAAGGACAATTCAGACTTTGGAAGATATGTTGCGAGCTTGCACACTGGATTTTGGAGGATCTTGGGAAAGCCACCTGCACTTAGTTGAGTTCTCATACAACAACAGTTATCAAGCCAGTATCCAGATGGCGCCATTTGAAGCACTATATGGTAAGAAATATAGATCGCCACTAGCATGGGATGATATCGGGGAGAGGAAGATGCTAGGCCCAGAAATGATTGTTCAGACGGTTGAAGTGGTTAAGGGAATTAGAGAGCGACTTCGAGTTGCGCAAGATCGACATCGTCATTGGACGGACCAGCATCGTAGGCCGCTAGAGTTTTCTGTTGGGGACCACGTGTTCTTGCGGATCTCACCTACCCGTGGGGTCATTAGATTTGGCGTTCGCGGGAAGTTGAGTCCGCGATACGTAGGCCCATTTGCTATTCTTGATAGGGTAGGCGATGTTGCTTATCGTTTATCCCTTTCACCTTCGTTACGAGAGGTGCATGACGTGTTTCATGTATCTCAATTGCGAAGGTATGTATCGGACCCCAGCCATATCCTCGATCATTCAGAACTGGTTGTTGGTACCAACCTGTCTTACGAGGAACAGCCTGTGTCCATCTTGGACCGAAGAGAGAAGATACTCAAGAACCGAACAAGTAACCTTGTCCGGGTTGCTTGGGGTCATCACCCTTTGGGAGAGTCAACGTGGGAACGTGAGGATGATATCCGATCACGGTATCCACATCTGTTTGACTCACAAGGTATATCTTTTTCTGTGTACCTGATTGTCTTGATTCCTCATGCTTATCACCGATTGGGTAGAATTGCTTGATACCGTAGATTGTTAAATATAGATATGTTACTTGCTATGGATATTGTAAAATGATTGTTTCATTGAATTGCTTGTACTTAGATTAGTTTAGCCCCGATGTTTCTATCATGCTTAGATTTGAAATTCCGAGGACGGAATTTTCTAAGGAGGGTAGAGATGTCACTCCCCGTTCCCAGAATACATATTTTTATATATGTACAACTCATGAGTATTGATTTAATATTTATCATGTATTATCCTGTATTTAAATTCCTTTAATTTTATGTTAATCAATTAATCTGCTCTTTAAATTTTCATGTTAATTTATTTCCTGCAATTATATTTCTGCAATTTTATTTCTGCACTTTATTTCCTGCTCTTATTCCCTGCCTTAGTCTTGCTTATTTAGGTTCGGGTTAGCTTTGGTTGGATCCCCGACAACCCGACCCATTGGACCCGGCCTAACTCCCACCTACCACCCCTTTTCTATTTAAAGCTTACCTCTCTTTCTCTCTCCTCATAAACTCACATTCTCACCATTACTCCTCTTCTTCTTCTTCTTCATTACTCTCTCCACCTACCAAACCGTAGGCAAGTACAACTTGCTCCACATGAGAACCCATGTTTTATGGTTCATTTATCTTCCTCTCGTGATCCTAAGAGAGTTTAGAACTTGGTATTTTTCATTTCGAAGTCTTAATTTTTGTAGATCTAGAAATGAGTTATTTTTGGAGTTTGGTGGTTTTGATCTATCAAACTTCTTTGTTTTCAAGTTCTGATGGTTCCATGTTGTAGAGAAGTTTATTCTACCCAATTTTGACCTTTGGAAAGTTGGATTTGGACTTGTTTTGACCAAGTTATGGACTTTTGAAGCTTTGGGGTGCAACCATGGAGTTCTTGCTGTTTGGAGAAGACAGTGAGCAGTGTATGCTAGCTTTTTAGCTTGCGTCACTGAGCTGTGCGCGCTCTTTAGCGCAGCGCAGTATGGAGTCCATACGCTGCCTTTTTAGGTAGCGTGTGTCTTGCATACGCTACCTTTTTTGGGAGCGTATGACTTGCATACGCTCACTTGGATGGTCAGGAGTCGTATGGAGTTCATACGCTACCTTTTTGGGAGCGTATGACTTGAATACGCTCACTTGGATGGTCAGGAGTCGTATGGAGTTCATACGCTACCTTTTTGGGAGCGTATGACTTGCATACGCTCACTTGGATAGTAAGGAGTCGTATGGAGTTCATACGCTGCCTTTTGGAAGCGTATGACTTGCATACGCTAGCTTGACTTGAGCGTAGCATGACCCGAGCGTACGCTGGCTTGAGCGTAGCTTGACTTGAGCGTAGCCTGACATGAGCGTAGGCTGACATGAGAGTAGCCTGCTTACCCTAGATCTTCTATAGCCCTGTATATTGATATCTTATTAGATGTTAACGTCCATTTTATATCCTTACGCCTTTTTGCATAAACTTGATATAATCATGACATGTTAATATTTCTGTTAAATATAGATTGTTACGTGAGATGTACCATGTGTCGTAAATTGAGCTATAGATACCCCGATTGACTGGAATTAAACCCTGAGAGTCGTAGACTCGACTCCACTGAATACTATTGACTTTCATGCCTTGTCACCATTGATAATAATGGTTATCTTGACTAAATTAATCATGCGTTCCTAGTCGGAACTAAGAGACTGGCTAGTCGTCTTATTGAATTGAATGAATGAGACACGTTCATGTTATGGACTATTGTAATCGACTGGCTGATCACGAATATTGACTTACATGCACATGCAGGCTTCAATCTATTTATTTATTTATTTACTTATTTATTTTCTACAAAAGAAGCATGTGTACTTCATGGTCAAGGCATGATTATCGTGGTTAGATTTGATTGTTGCATTACGCTATGTAAGACCTGCAACCTAACCGCACTGGTATCGTTGTAGAGTTGTGCATATCGTACCCCGTACGAAGTACTCATTTGAATGACCATGATCCACGGCATGGGATTTCACTCAACATAGGGACTATTAAGTTAAATAAAATAATGATGGCATGGAGAGAATGGATTCTCGAGTTCTTACATGGCAGCCCCCTTGGGACAATTAATACCCGACGGGCCGGCTGGTTCCCACAGATACTGTAAAACTGCCATACGGACAGGGAACAGTATCTGCTTTTATTATTATTGTATATTGTATATTGACGGGCGTCCTGCTAGGACTCGTCTAATTCATGCATGGCGCACATGATTGACTGGATAGACTAGCCTTGCTCGCACATGGTAAGAACTGAGGAATCCCTAATTGCAAATTCCAGGATAACTTGGGACTCACAATAGCAAGCCGTAGGAGTTGATTGGCCATTCAAGATGATTTGTTTGTGTACTGTACTACTCTGTTACCTAACTGGGATGATCAGAATGTCAGGACATGACGGGCCAACTTCTGTCCTTGTTTGGTTGGGAGGTTGGTTCGAAGTGTCGTGATGTGATGTGAATCCTAGTGGAAAGCAGAGATCTATTATTATATTCTCTTACTTACTGGTTTTAGTTCTCATGTTGTGCTTCCTTGTGGTACTTGCTATTAGAGGTCTAACCTCTCTGGTTTTGCATGGCCAGATTTAGAGCTGGTCCCCGAGGATCCAGCTTACTTCTACCTCCAAGATGGTCAACACTAGAGGAATGATCGCAGGAGGACTCGAGTGGGTTTCTTACTTCACCGCTCGTTTTGTCACTTACTTTATACTTAGCCGTTTGGCACCGACATGTTAGTCGGATTGTCTAGTACTTACTTTTACATAATTGTAATTAAAGTCAGACTGCAGCTGATAACAATTGTGTATACTTTTGCTACATCAATCTGGCTATGTTTTGTAAAGCCAGATATCAAGAACATTTTGACAGAGCGTTTGGGACGCCTTACTGCTTTATCTTACATGTTCTCTATTACTGTTTCTTGTTTGAATGATTGAGACAATAGATGTGAAGTGGCCATAGTGAGACTTTCATGTAGTATGCACCCCCTCGTCTTTTAGACAGCATTGATCGTATTATACGGTATTCATCTACCCGTAATACGTAGCTGGCTGAGTCATTCCCCCGCTCTCCAGTATTCTGGTTCTGGGGCGTGACACTCCCGAATCCGATGGGACCCAAATTTTTTTCCCGATGGGGACGGGTTTGGGGATATAGAAACGGGGATGGGGACGGGAATGGGGATTAAACAAAATTTCTGATAACAGTAACAACAAGGCTCATGTATCCGAGCATGTACCTACCCTGCATATAGGAAGGCCACAGACTAGTGCAAACCAGTTGGAGATTTCGAAGGCATGTTATGCATGAACTCCTCTTTGATACCCATTAGACAATAATAGGTGAACTTCCCTTTATATTCAAACTGATACCAAGTCAATGCAAGAGTGTCCATGTTATGTTATAAGGTTTTCACCTAGATATCAGATTTGACTAGCATATCTATGTAGCAATTGGTACCAGAGAGTGCTGATACCAAGTCACTGCAAGAGTGCACATGACTTGGGGCTATGTACTAGCAAACCTGTAAATAGGTGCCTGTGTGAGTAGAAGGGTCTGTAGCACTTTGAGGGATAAGTAGGATTTAACTCATTCCTTTGTATAAGTGTTCACTTGTAGAAAAGTTGGCCATGGTGATGTTCCCAGTTCTAGTTAGGAACCTCATATGGGGCTCTGATACCTGGTAATGCCTAGGGACAGGTTAAGCCTCAGGATATTAGGCACTGGAGTAGGCTTATGCATAATGTTTTAAAGTACATGATAGTATCTGATTTGAGATACTTGCAGCAGACAGTTAGTAAGGAGTAGTTTACAGTCATAGAGTAGATGGGTGTTTAGGTATGGACTCGAACCAGAGTGGGTAAGTTGGTATCAGGACATCAAAGGCTTGTGTACTAACAAATAGGCTTAGAGGGTACGTGCTTGTACCCACTATTATGCTCGGATATATGAGTACATTGTTAAACGGGGACGGGGATGGGAATAAAAATTTAAACCCGATCGGGGATGGAGTACATTATTAGATCATTAGCTAGTATTAGAGAGGGAATTATTGTAATTGCCAAGTGTAGGTAAGGATTGGGTATCTCAAGATACTAAGTTATAAGGTAAATATAGCTACAATATGTGTGTGTGTGTGTGTGTGTGTGTGTGTGTGTGTGTGTGTGTGTGTGTGTGTGTGTAGAGTTGAGAGTAATTGATTAGTGTGTGATACTAAATGTATATGGGGATATAGATATTAGTGTGTGTAAGCATTAGCTATAGGTTTGTGTAGTGTTTGAGAGTGTGTAAGTGTGTGTAATATATATATATATATATATATATATATATATATATATATATATATATATATATTTTTAAGTGTGTGTAATATATATATATATATATATATATATATATATATATATATATATATATATATATATATATATATATATATATATATATATATATATATATATATATATATATATATAGGGGAAAAATATATATATATATATATATATATATATATATATATATATATATATATATATATATAAATATATATATATATATATATATATATATATATATATATATATATATATAAAGAATATATATATATATATATATATATATATATATATATATATATATATATATATATATATATATATATATATATATATAGGGAAAAAAAAAATATATATATATATATATATATATATATATATATATATATATATATATATATATATATATATATATATATATATATATATATATATATATATATATAGGGGAGGGATATTGCACCAAACTTATTGCATCAATTATTGCACCAAACAATCTCAACCACACATTTATTTCAATCATATGGTTATAAAGCATGCTGACGTGGCAACAACTTTATGGAATGCTTTATAACCACATGATAGAAATAAATGTGTGGTTGAGATTGTTTGGTGCAACAATTGATGCAATAAGTTTGGTGCAATATCCCTTCCCATATATATATATATATATATATATATATATATATATATATATATATATATATATATATAAAGGTAACAATTATGTGTGTCTATGTGAGTATAGTAGAGTGGTGTGTGAGTGTGTAGTATAGGCTTGAGTATGTGTCCAAAGGGTGTTCAGTCGAGTGTCAGTCAATCTATTATACTATTTATTTACCTCTATATCATACTAGGAGACTTATTTTGTACTAGTTGTGGTTGTAATTAGTTGATATTATATTCAAGTCTTGTCAATAATGTCTTTGACTTTGCCATGGGGTCTTAGATATCGGTTGTAGGTGACATTATATATATATTGTCTGGCGATATCGAAACGAATCTAGTGTGTCTGAATGAGATATCGGTTGTAGGTGACATTATATTCATGGGGTCTTTGACTTTGTCATGGGATCTTAGATATCGGTTGTAGGTGACATTATATTCAAGTCTTGAAAATTGATGTTAAGACAATTTTCAACTTGACCCTGGCTATATCGAAACGAATCTAGTGTGTCTGAATGAGATTGGCATTAGTAAGAATCGATAGTGTATGTTTACACGTTGGATGCACAAGAACTTATGTACGATATAGCATGGTTATTAGTAATTGTCCGCTACTAATGTGTGTCCCATAATAAGACATAATATACGAATTTGTGCCTATTGGATAATGTGTGTCCATCTTTGCAGAATTATTTTCCAATGGATATGAATTACTACTTGCGAAATCGTTCATGGATGTACAATCGTCGTCCTGATGATATATGTGGTGTGCGGGATGAATACATATCGGGAGTAGAGCAGTTCCTGCAGTTTGCTAAGGCGTTCCCTCAGTACATGGACGGCACCAAAATTAAGTGTCCGTGTGTGAAATGTCATAACGTGAAATATTATCCAGAAGTAAAAGTGACATATCATTTGTACTCGAGGGGTTTCACGCCTAATTACTATCAGTGGACCGCATACGGAGAACTTGTGTCTTTAGCATCAGAGTCGGAGTCTTATGTTGAGCCGTATATGCATGCGAGACCTAATTTTGTTTCAGATAATCATACATACGACGAAGGGTACGTGAACATGGTTTTCGACGCTGGGGGCCTAGTTTCATTCATGATGCAGCTGAGGAGGCACCGAATGTCGATGCTGCAAAGTTCATGGAGTTGCTGGAGAATGCAAGGACTCCATTGTATCCTGGTTGTGAGGATCATTCACCGTTGGAGGTGGTTACAAGACTATTGAGCCTTAAGTCAGATTTTAACATGTCGCAAGAATGCTACAACCGAGTGTTGGAGTTGATTATAGAGATCTTGCCAACGGGTGCTAAGTTACCTAAAGACTTCTATCGGTCTAAGAGGATGGTGAGATCGCTCTGGATGGGATACGAGAAAATCGATTCTTGTCGCAATGGGTGCATGTTGTACTACAAAGACGACAAGGACGCAGATGTGTGCAGATTTTGTGGTGCTGGTCACTATAAGACAACTAGTACAGGAAGGTCTACCGGTGCAAGAAGACCGACCGATTCAATGCACTACTTGCCTTTAATGCCGTGGTTGTAAAGATTATTTATGGTGAAAGAGACGGCCGAAAATATGAGTTGGCACATGCGAGAACAGATTGAAGGAGTATTGGATCACCCATCCGATGGAGGAGCGTGGAAGCACTTAGATCGAGTGTATCCTGATTTTGCTTCAGATCCGTGTAATGTCAGGTTGGGGCTATCTTCTGACGATTTTACTCCTTTTGGTCTTTCGGGATCCCAGTATTCGTGCTGGCCTGTGATTGTCACTCCGTATAACCTACCGCCTTGGATGTGCATGAAGACTCAGTACATGTTTCCAACCGTTATAATTCCTGGTCCAAACAATCCCAAGAGGAACATTGATGTGTACTTACAGCCTTTGATAGATGAGTTGAATCAGTTATGGGAAGTAGGCGCTAACACGTACGATGTTTCCAGGAAGCAGAATTTTCAGATGAAGGCAACCCTTATGTGGACCATCAATGACTTTCCGGCCTATAGAATGTTATATGGATGGAGCACTCATGGCCGTCTCTCATGTCCGTATTGCATGGACCGTACTAAGGCTTTCCGCTTGAAACACGAAGGAAAACCGTGCTTCTTTGATTGTCATCGATAATTTCTGCCAAAAGATCATCCGTTTAGAAGGAACATGAATGCATTCCGTGCCGGCGTTGTAGAGAAGGGTGATCCACCGCCAAGGTGGTGCGGAGTCACGATATGGGAGGAGGTTAGAGATTTTCTAAGTGCTATCGAAGATCCTACAACTGGGTACAAGTGCGATGGATTTGGTAGAGATCATTACTGGACAACGAGGAGCATATTCTGGAATCTGCCATATTGGAGTACCAATCTGATCAGACATAATCTTGATGTCATACATATTGAGAAGAATGTGTTTGATAACATAATTAATATTGTGATTGACGTAAAGGAAAAAATGAAAGACAATCCCAAGGCCAGGTTGGACTTAGAAGAAATATGCAAAAGCCCTGCGTTGCATTTGATAGAGGAGGATGAAAAACAGTTCATGCCGAAGTTAATTTTCTCACTGGACAAGGAGGATAAAGTGAGACTTTGTCGGTGGATCCAGGGCCTAAAATTTTTAGACGGATATGTGTCAAATCTGAGAAGATGTGTCGATTCGAAGGAAAACAAATTGACGGGTATGAAGAGCCACGATTGTCACGTATTCATGGAGAGGTTAATTCCAATTGCATTTCGGGAATTCTTACCGCAGGCAGTTTGGGATCCATTGACGGAGCTTAGCATATTCTTCAGGGATCTTTGTTCTAAGAAATTGCTTGTTGATCGTCTAGAAAAGCAAGAGAAGGACATTGCGGTAACACTGTGCAAGCTAGAGAGGGTGTTTTCTCCTGGATTTTTTGACTCTATGAAGCATTTGCCAATTCATCTATCCTATGAGGCACGTGTTGGTGGACCCGTCGAATATCGATGGATGTACCCGTTCGAGCGACATTTGAATCACCTAAAAAGAAAAGTGAAAAATAAGGCACGGGCCGGGGTTCTATTTGTGAAGCCTATGTTCTCGAGGAGATCACAAACTTTTGTTCGATGTATTTCAAGCCTCATGTTGCAATTAATAGAACGAGAGCTTCCAGAAATGACGACGGAGATCATGAATGTAATGATACAATACTGAAGGTATTCAATGCCCCAGGAAAGCCATCGGGTAAAATGAAGAAGAGATATCTGAACGATGATGAGCTAAGGACTGCTCAGGTGTATGTATTACTCAATTGCGACAATGATAAAGTAGAGAAGCTGGAGGGGTAAGTAATTAATACGTCTATATTATTTTAATAGTATTGATTATTATACTATTATATTAATTGAACGATGTTGTTTTCAGCATATTTAATGATGATGTGAGGTCAGGTAGGCCACACATAACAGAAGAAGAACTAGAACAAGAAATGAGGCGTTATTTTCCATCATGGTTGAGTGCATATGTAAGACTTGAGAACTCTGTAATTACCTTTCTGTATATGCACTTGAGAATGAGCTTAATTTATTTTTTCGTGGTATTTAGGTCGATCGTCCATACGCAAGACTTGAGAATGAGTCTATTAGAAAGCTAGCCAAGGGACCAATTTATGCTGCAAAAATATGGCCAAGCTACTGTGTTAATGGGTTTAGGTTCAAGTCAACAACTTGCCCGATCAGAGACAACTTTGTGGATCTCGATTCCACCAAAAACAGTTGTTTGTGTATCAGATCTTCGAACTACAAAGATGTTGATGCGGGCAACGATTTCTATGGCGTCCTACGGGAGATTGTGGAGCTGACATATAGTTATGAAATAGATCCTACTAAGATTGTGTTATTCAGGTGTGATTGGTTCGATCCGATTGAAGGTCAAGGGTGGAAAGTAGACAAGCACGGTCTTGTGGATATAAACTATCGGTGTCGATATCAAGCCTATGAACCATTTGTCCTATCAAGTCAGGCTCAGCTCATGTACTTCACAAGTTATCCTAAACGAGAAACAACAAGGTCGGACTGGTGGACAGTATGCAAGACCAAAGCTAGAAATGCCTTTGAGGTTGACGATATAGCTTATCAGGAGGATGAACTACCTCTTGTAATAAATATTATAAAAGTGGACACGACGGAAGTTCCTCATTACACATCTAATTGTGTAGAAGAAGTAGAATTATCTGAAGAGGAAGATGCAGATGAAAGTGAAGATGTAGAGGGGGAGGAAGAAGAAGAAGAAGAAGAAGAAGAAGAAGAAGAAGAAGAAGAGCTAAACGAACTAGATGAATTTTCAGAAGAGGATTAAATCTGTACGTTTGTTTTATCATCATATTTGACACTTTAGTGACACTTTTATCATATAAATCTGTGACACTTTAGTGACACTTTTATCTGTGACTATGAGATTTTTGAAAAATCTGTGATGTCTATCATATAAATATGTATATTTATTTTATTGTCATATATTAATATCAGGTATGACTAGACCCGGACGACACGGAGGATATTATGTTAGGCAGTCCCGTCTGCCTCGGGCTGGGGATGCAGATTCCGTACCCTCATCCTCATCTCCGAGTACGCCAGTGTACCGTTCTGTTCCCGGTCCATTACCGGGACAGGGTAGTTCCAGCAGGTTGGCGACTCCTCCCTCGTCGTCCAGCATTCCTGATCCCGTGTCCAACATTCCTCCCGCGTCCAGCATTCCTCCTGCCGACGGCTCCATGGGGAGAGCCGACGCCGAGCATATGGAGGTCGGCGATCAGACTGATCCTGCCCAGCCAGGAGGTGAGAGCGACCCTCCATGCGCTCTTCCGGACGAGACGCGTATGGAGATTTGGACGGACGGGCCTACGAAGTAAGTTAATTAGTTAATATATATTTCTCAAATAATTATATGTACATATATATTCATGAAATTTATTGTTGTATAGATATCGGCCTCCTGCAGTACAGAGACTGCTGGGGTTATTTCTGAGACAGAACTATGGTGGGCCTTGGATTAACTACTCAGATGCTCCCGCAGATATGAAGGCCTTTTGGTTGGCCCACTTCAAGGTAAAAAAATTTGTTTATTTTTAAATTTTAATAATCATTTGTGTATATTATATGACTTTTCTATTTTACTTCTTGTAGAGGACCTATTTCTATCCACCACACCGGGCGGCGAAGATCGAGGTCCAATTTTCTGCCGTCACAGGCAAGCTCATCCGTGATGCGATCCACGACCAGAAGTCTCGTAATCGCTCCGAAAAGCCGATCCATGGTTGGATCACGCCAGAGCAGTGGACTGCGATGAAGGCTATATTCGCCGAGGCAAGGTACCAGGAGCGGTCTGACAAGGCCAAGGTGGCGCGGTCGAGCGCCAGTAAGTGGTGTGGTGGCTCCATTCCGATGACGGAGCATTTTCAACGTCTGGTACATTTCCTATGACGGGCATCATTTTATATATAGTTGGATAGAATGTTTAATACTAATAATATATAATATATTTTAACAGGTAAAAAAGGGTGAGGGCCCGAACATGGTGACCGTCTTCCTGGTCACCCATCGGAAGGCTGGAGAGTTCATTGACGAGAGGGCGACGCAGGCTTATGTACGTTATATTCTTTATATTAATTTACTATAATTTAGAAAACAGGAAAATAGATATCAATATAGACTTTAGCAAACACTTATACGTTAGCAAACATTGATCTAGGCCGAGTTTCGCCGGCTACAAGAGGAGGCGGCTGCTGCTGCTAGTGCGTCAGCAGAGGGAGGGGCTGGTACTTCCTCCCAGCCGTCTACAGCTCCATCGCCGGACGACCTCTGGATGACCGCCGTTGGTGGTCTTCAGAAGGGTACGTACTACGGTACGGGATCCTACGGCGCCTATTTGGCTTCAGAGTCATCTTGGGCCCCCTCTGTCAGTGCGCAGTCTCCAGCTTCGCAGGCGTCATCACGAGTTCAGGATATTCGTCGTCAGATCGACGAACTGCGTCCCGAGTTGCAGCAGAAGATTTCTGATCACCTTACCGCAGAGCGACGATCCGACCCTCCGATGATCACCGGACGATTTGATGCGGTCGGGCGCTGTATACAGGAGCTGATGAGTCTGCACCAGGTTACAGCTGCCAGCTTGCACACACTCACCGAGTCTACGCAGCGCACAGAGCGTAGACAGGTCGAGCTGGAGGGATCGTAGAGGACCATGCCTGCCTCACTCACTCAGGTACAAACTTCGATTGAGGAGAGTACTCAGAGGATGGTGAGTACCCTTGCTGCGCATGGTGAGCGGCTGCGAGAGCTGGAGCAGATACGTCCTTCCGGTCCATCGACAGCGCCAACTCCAGACATTGCACTGCCTCCTACTGCCCCTACGGTGCAGCTCACACAGGAGCAACATGAGTACATGCTATCCTAGATGCGCGACAGGGGTCCTCAGTGATCCAGTAGATTTTTTTATCATCTTTGTATGTATTGGTCCTATGGGCCTATTGACCATTCTGTACACTAATTTTCATTTTTATTTGACTCTGTTGGACATGTATGTTTGTGACATTTAATTTATTGGTATTTTCATTGAGTACATGTATGATATTTAGTTGTAGACTATTATAATGGGAGACTGTTATTCATCTATTAGTTGTAGACTATTATGATGGGAGACTGTTAATTATATATGATGATATTTGCGACGGGAATGACAAATATACCTACGTTGGGTTATAAGCGATGATCTGATATACAAAGGAGGTGTTGTCCAAATTTTAAAAAAATATAGTGTGTATTTTTGTGATGATGTGTATCTATATTTACAGTGTATGTGAAATGCAGTGTTCGGAACCATCGATAGTTTCGATTACTGTTGTATGTTTTATCTTGGACAGAAAGAGCAACTGTTCAGGGTGTACTTCTGAGAGCTTCATTTTCACATCCTTCACTCTCTCGGGACGTCGTACAGGATCCCGAGAGGGTGAAGGACGTGAAGAGGAAGCTCTGAGAAGTGCACCCTGAACTGTTGCTCTTTCTATCCAAGATAAAATATAGAACAGTAAGCGAAACTGTCGATGGTTCGAACACTGCACTTCACACACACTGTAAACACAGACACACAGCATAACAAAAATACACATCATATTTTTTTAAATTTTTTTCAGTATTCTGCGACGGATCTGCGACGTATAGCGACGTACGGGGACGTCGCTAATACGTCGCTAATTAGCGGTGTTACGTCGCTGTACGTCGCTACTTTGCGGACGTGGCAGGCATGCCATGTCATCACATGGCATGCAATGAACGTCGCTAAGTAGTCGCACTACGTCGCTAATTTGGCGACGTAATATTTTCGTTGCTCTCCGTCGCTAACTTTGCGACGACCCAGCGACACGAAAGTGACGTCGGAAACAGCGACGTAGGACGACGAATTTGTCATCTGCGACTAGCTTTTTCGCGACATTCATTTTCCGTCGCTAAAGTCGTCGCTAATTACCTTTAGCGACGTATTTTCCTTAATTAGCGACGTATCTGGACGTCGCTAATCTGCCTTATTTTAGTAGTAAAAAAATGCATTGATAAATATGATGGAAGGTGTATCCATACAAATTCCACATTTATAGATGTATTAACATGTGTCCCAATTCATAAAGACATGTGTAGATATTCACCATTTACTCAAAGGTTACCAGATGTCAAACTAATAATCAAAACTAGTGTGGATGTTCTCCAAATTACTTCCAAATTGATATTAGGTTTGATATAAATAGCACATGATAATTATTGAGTAGAATGGTGAATATAGATATTAATTTTGGCGGGTAAACAAAAATGAACTCTATCCCAATAAGTTGGCCGTGCTATATAGTCATCATCAAGAACAAAAAAGGAATTCCAACCATTCCTGATATGTTTACTACATTTAACACATTTTATATATTTCTTCAGTTAGTGTTTCTAACATTTACCAATATCATTAAACACTTACAAACATATATACATATTTACAAACAGTAACAAAAACTTACAAACATTTACCCACATTTTTAATTTTTTTTACAAAATTATATATACATATATAAACATTAACAAATTGCTAAAGATATTTACAAGCACTTACCCATATTTTCAAACATTTATAATATTGTAACATATCTAAGACAAATTTATTAGTTGCTAAAACATTAATAAAAAATAAATTATATTTTAATATTTAGACATGATTGAATATATTTTAATTATGATTTGTTATAAATATATTTTTTAGGATTTTGGCTATATGAATATTTTAGCAAATGTCTTCATTTCAAATGTTGAAACTAACATATGTTTCCACTATTTTTTTAACTAGAAAATGTCCCAATTTTTTGGTACGGAATATTAAAAAAATCTAAGATATACTCCCACTTTTTTAAATTTCTTTTGTTGTTGTTTACATGGGATTGGCGGTATATGTTAGTTAAAAAAAATAGTAGGAGTATATAGGAGTTTCAACATTTGGAATGAGAGCATTTGCTAAAATATTCTTAAATAATACCATGTACTTAATTTAAATATATTTTGAATGTTAAATAGATTTTAGGATTTGTTATATGTTCATGTAGTTAGAAGGATTTTAAAAGTTTTTTTCTCCTAACCACGTAAGAAGATGGCGAATCATAACATATATAAATTCTAAAATAGCTAATAATCAATGACGAATAATAACAGACAAAGATTCCTATCTTTCTCTGATGATCCATTTTAGTACGCTATGTAGACGCAAATGGCACATATGTTACACACCCAAAAAATGCGTAATGCGAGACATCATGCTTATACACCCATTAACCAAATGTAATACAAAATATGGTTTGGTGTCAACGGCCTCAAACAAACCAACACACATGCATTCACTATTACATAGCACTATGCAAAAACAAGTAGTTTGGTGCACATTATCAAAACCGTAGCGGTCGACTTGATACACTTAATAAATGCATCTACGAGACAGTTTTGGGTATGAGCATAGGAAACCGGTTGTCAAATTACAATTCCAAGAGACATGCAATAGTCATGAAACGTTTTTGACGTGAATTCTTTGGCACTATTAAGTTTTATGAACTAAATCTCATAATATTTTTGGCACTACAAGTAATTTGGCACTGTTAAGTTTTTTAACATCAATCAAGATTTTTTTTAGGATTAATTGCATTACCTACTCCTATGTTGTACACTTATTACACGATCACGCCTGCTTTAAACTAATTATACGGACCTTCCATATAGTTTCTATTTTCTATACAAACTAATAACACTGACCACCCCCTATGGTTAATAAAATTTATAGAGTAGAGGGGTGGTCACTAAAATTATTTTGTATAAAGGTACCAACTGGATTTGTCCATTTTAAACTTTGGGTACTCGAACTTTTATAGTAATACATTTTAGTGACGATCATTCGTCATTAAAGACTCATTCACTGAAAGTCCAATTTTATCACTAAAAAAGTTTGAGCAACCAAAGTCTAAAACGGTGTTGCTGCTCGACTTCGACTGCACGTGTTGGTCTGAACGCACAATGGCCTCGCCATTTATTATTATTATTATTTAGTTAATTATTATTCATATTGTAATTTACTTTTTCTCTATTATGATTAGGTATCCAAAAACATAAAAATAAATAGATATTAAATAATAATATACAATACGTGTACATATATTTTTTTTCCCACTTTCCATTCAATTTCGCTATCCAAAAGGGGCCAAAGTCGAGGGTGATGGTTTTCTCATCAGAAATGGGCCCCACTTCGTCAGCCCCACTGGGAACTGTGGGCCCACAGTAATGTCCTTGTGTAGGGAACGGCAGCAGAGTATCCTGCTAAAAAGCAGGATTTTCTTCCCTTTGTACCAAGTCTACGCCTATGGCCTATTGGCCTGACCGTGACCCATGCTGCTGCTGCTGTACGTTTCCTCTCTAATTTTTCTGCAGTTCGTGCCAGATTTCCAGGATCCTTTTTATGTTCACATTTCTTTTCTTTTTCCATTATATTTTTTTCCTCAAAACTTTTATGAGTAGCTAAGCTGTCCTATTTTCTGAGCATCTTCAGAGACATGCACTCTCTCTCTCTCTCTCTCTCTCTCTCGTAAAATCATACTCTCTCTGTCATGTGACAATTAGGTGGTGGTGTACTCTTGTTTACTTGGGAACATCACAAAGCAGATCGAGTAAATTAAAGCTTGAATGAATGAAAACTGTGTGATGTTCTCTTTCTTTTGTTTCGACCTTCACATCTTTTCCTTTGTCCAAAGTGATGGTGGTGAGAGTTCCACCAAGCTGGAAATTAAAAGCAATGATTCTATAACAGATTTTCCTCTCCCTTCCCCCCAAATGTTCCCAAACACAGTGTAAGGGGACCAACGACATGAACCAACTCACGTCTGAGGTACTTTTTCAATGATACAAATTTTTAAATGGTAAATGAAGTGTAGTAATTTTGCGGATTCCGTGTTCCGACCGATAAGACAACTACATCTGACATCGATTTCAATCGCACCATCACCTCCGTTGATTTGTAAGGACCTAAAAATGAAAAAAAATCTATAGGCAGTTCAGAAAGATCTTATTTCAGGACAGTCCAACTTAATATAATTTTTATTTAGGAGTGTCCGAATTTTACTTTGGTCAGTTTAACCTTCCTTTAGGACTGCCAACAACATAAGTTAGGATAGTTTACAAAGTTGACAGTTCTACTTTATGTTAGAATTATCAATTTTGCTGACAGTCCAAATCCAAATTATCCAAATCTTTTAGGACGGCCAACCTTGGAAGTCCTAACATAATTTAGGACTACAACAATGTTGATAGTCCAACTTTATGTTAGTATGTCAACTTTCTTGACAGTCCAAATTCAAATAAGTGAACAGCCCTCAAGTAAAAATTTAGAGCAACAAACATTTAAATAAATTAAAAAAAAATTGGACTGTCATAAAACTTGAGGAGCTCAGGTGCATTTATCAGAGGTAATGGATCGGTAAATTATTTGTTCATGGAAAAGGCGAGAACTATGGCAGTGGATTATTTGACACTAATTGAAGATTTAAGAAATATAAATTCTTTTTTAATAACAATCAGACAACAATTGCGCTCCAAACTATTTTCATCAGAGATGAAACAACGTAGAGGACGGTCTCAATTTTTTTTTTTTTTCCCTCTATATATTTTTATATTTTAGTCCCCTTTAACTAATTCCATTTCAATTTTTTGATTATGTCAATGATTTTTATTAGTTTAATTAGTCTTCTAATGAGTGACCTACTTCGCAGGTAATTCATAAAAAGTAAATCGTTAGACCTTTAGGTTGGTTATCTTGTAATAAAAATTATGTAGTTCTCATAAATATTTTGGAGCTGCTACGCTGTTTGCGGTTGTGGCTCGTATTTTTGGTCCGCAGAACACGTGTCGTCGTCCCATTGTCAGAATATTGAACAAATGGGGGTGGGGGGTTCATCTCATTTCTCATTTCCCTAAATATTTACTTACAGGTGGAATCAAGTAACCATTACTTAGGATATTAAACTAAGGATCAATAACTTATAGTGGATGGGGATACGCATGCCCCCACAAGATTAATTAGAATATAAGTACTTGTAGATTATCAAATTAATCAAAGATTAATGCAAGTTGGCCACCAACATATATATATATATATATACTGAGAAGGAGCATGCATGGGCATCATGATAGGTGCCAAATTAATCTTCTCGTAATCTTAACCTTGCTTGTGACAGATGAAGATGATACATATCTAGGATTATCTTTACATCTTATTTTGTGGTTGTTTAATTAGTCAGTGGGGATCTGACTTTCAAACTAATTAATTAATTAGCAATATTATTGAGTAAAAGCTCTTATAACTTTGCATAAGTTAATTGTTTAACTCTCTAACATGCACCTTTCTTGGCTATCAATGCTGCAGGGCTTGCGTTTTGAACGAGTATGCTTCATCATCAATCAATATATATATATATATATATATATTTATATATATATATATATATATATATATATATATATATATATATATATATATAGTCAATGACCACTAGACTAAGTGGTTAGTGTGGAGGTATGTGATCCTTGTGAGCGGAGTTCGAATTTCAGTGAGAGCAACTCCGCTCACAAGGATCATATACCTCCACACTAACCACTTAGTCTAGTGGTCATTGACTATATATATATATATATATATATATATTCAAAGATCCTCTAACCTAGTGGTAGCGGTGGAGGCATGCGATCCGAGAGGTCAAGAGATCGATTTATGTTGGAAACGTTCGTCACAATTATCTTCTTTCATATATATATATATATATATATATATATATATATATATATATATATATATATATATATAGTTGGGAACGGCGAGTGGCACGGATTCGAGCCTCCATAGAGACACGCCTCCATGCTCCATTAAAAAACGGACACAAAAAAAAAAAAAAAAAAAAAAAAAAAAAAAAATATATATATATATATATATATATATATATATATATATATATATATATATATATATATATATATATATTTTGGAGATATGGATCGAGATGATAGGTTAGGTTCTGATGCGCAGAAGGGAGACCAAAATGGCAGCTGGTGGAACTTTAATTGCCAACGCAAGCAAACCCTTCGTTGTTTCTAGTGACTAAATTAATTATGAATAGATTAGGTTTAAGCTTAAAGAAAACATTTGTGATTAAAGGGTTCCATGAGATTGATGGATGGGTTCGTATTATGTTTTATATGATGATTTATGTGACAAGGAAAGGTGGATGTCATTTTTCAGCAAATTGATCAGATAAGTATTGTGTTAATTTAGCTTTTCTTTTCTTTTTTCTGTTGTTTCAATATCTTCATAGTTGGTAGAGTAGGCAGGTTTCAAGATTTAATCAAATTACCTAAAGCCTATTATTTATTTTCCTTCGTTTTATATTCAGCTATAAGCAACATTCTTGGATCTTGAAAGATTATAAATCAAATTGTTTGGGTAATTTGTAACTGAACATTACTAATTTTTCTAAACTTGCAAGTTGGTATACTAAATTGTTTAAATTAGCATGTTTGCTATAGTAAGTTAAATATCCAAAGTTTGATCAATTTTGATCCTCTGGAACTGGTTACCCAATGGTACATTAGGCTTAATTTTAACTTGAACTCTCAACTATTTCTGTTTTTTCAACTTAATACCCTAAGGGGGAGGAGGGCTGGGTGGTGCAGGGAGGGGAGGGAGGGGGGGGTTTGGGCTAGGAAGGGAATAGTTTCGTCTTTTTTTTTTTTCTTTTTCTTTTTGTATCAAGTTAAAAATGTTTTAGTTGATTGTATCAAATTTTTGAATAAAAAAATTTGGAGTATAAAATTAAAAAAAAAAAATAGTTGAGTATATCAATTTGCAATTCAGCTTTAACATTGATAATTCACTTTTTTTTTTTTCGATAAAATTTGAGTTGCACTCCACTTTTTATTTATCCATATTCAAGGTACATCCTATTCGATTAACTTAATGTAAGATACTTACACTTTTGACGAAAACTGTCTTTCACTAAGGATCAATCTCTTTGACCATTTAAAAAAAAAAACTAAAATAAGCTTCTATCTTGTCTTCTCTACATCTCACTTAGCCACGGTCTCCCTAGAGCACTCTTCCCTCCTCCGTGTGCCTTGCAAAATTGTTAGTCCCGGGGGCTTGATCAAAGATGAAAACTAATGCAATCGAGATCTGAGATGTCACACAAAACTTTGTGATGATCAAACTCAAGATCTACGAATAAAACTAAATAGCCAAATTACAATATGAAGGAGAAAAATAGCAAAGAGAAGATCTCTTGTTCTTCCTTGCAAATGTGTTGCAATTGGGACAGAACAAGTTACAATAATCTAGAGAGAGATGAGAAGAAGAACAATGCTGGGGTGTCAAAATACCGTTGCTCAAAGCAAGATTCGCCCCACACGATCTGCTTCCAGGAACCAGCAAGTTTGAAAAACTTGTGGAACGCTCGATGTCACCTCTGTTCTGACTCCTCGGATGGACTTGCAATGGCGGCAGCAACTCCCTCTCTTTCTCTTTTCTGACTTGTATTTTTCGTAGTAGTCACAAAGGAGGCCAGAAGAAAGTATTTATAGAGAGAGGGTAGAAACCCTAGCCGCCTCTTCAGTTATGGAAAGATTGAATCAAATCACAAAAAGATAACAACGAATTAATTCTAATCCCACAAAGATAGGAACTGAATTAATTCAAATCCCACAAATATAGTAACGAAATTAATTCAAATCCTACAAAGATAGGATCTGAATTAATCGCACTGATTCACCCTTTCCATAACCGATTTGAAATCTGCACAGTCAGCGTAGCCCTCCATGCGGCAGCAGCAGCAGCAGCCTGGCCGCATGGACAGCTTGGGCCGCATGGACCGCATGTGCCGCATGAGCCGCATGGACCGCATGAACCGCATGAGCCGCATGGACCGCATGAGCCGCATGGACCGCATGGACCGCATGGACCGCATGAGCCGCATGAGCCGTATGGACCGCATGGACCGCATGAGCCGCATGGCCGTATGAACCGCATGGCCGCATGAGCCGCATGAGACCGCATATGAGCCGCATGCCGCATAAGACCGCATGGCCGCATATGAGCCGTATAAAGACCGCATGACTGCTGACGTGCTAAGTGCAAAGTGCGCCAACAAAACGCCACATTACGCCTCATGAGCCCATGAGCCCGAGTCCGAGTCCGAGTCCAAGTCGCTAAGCCCCGTTGGGGCTTAGCTCCAAGTGGAATAAATCCAAGAGAATGACAAAAGCATTAATGCTTAATCCTTGGAGCCTTATTCTTACCTCCTAGTAAAATCACCCACATGGTTCCCTCCTTAGGGTCACCACCCCATGTGCATCTCTCAACAACACACCCAAGTATATATGTTGAGATAACTCATGGTGCATTTCCGATGTGGGACTAAAATTTACAAGGCATGTTGAGAGCAAGCTCTCTTCATGTAAAGAAAGCACCAAAGAAATCACCAACAATCCCCCACATATCACAACATATATATGTGTCCAGGGTTGAGCGTTCCCCACAGTAACTGTCTATTTTGCATTAGGATAGATGTCGCTGACGACTTGAATCTTCCCGCATGGGTTAAATAACAATGTGATACAAGAATGGACTACGCCTTGAATTCTGCACCACAATTGTAATTCTTTCCACTCACAAAGTGTAGTTACGTGTGCTTCTGGCTGCACATTAAAGGCCCTGTGCCAGCCTGGTTTCAGTGTATAATTTTGGGCGTCTACAAGTTTACCCTCAAGAGACGGCCTGATATCTCTTTCCATACACTATAGGTGAGTTCTTTATTAAAGAGATATGGCATGAAGCCTTGCGCTTCCTTGCGGTGCTACGTCGCTATGACATGGCCTGAAGTCGAGGCATTACCCCTACTTGGGAACCTCATCGTAATGTCATACTACTGTAGCATGAGGTCACAAGCCTCTTTGTAGTGCCAAACTACCCAGCATGAAGCCTAAGGCTTCCGTGCGGTGTTACGCCGCAACGACATGGCTTGCAATGCCGAGGCGTTACCCCTTCCTGGGTACCTCATCGTGGTGTCGTGCCACTGTAACATGGGGCCATCCTCCCCTTTGTAGTGCTGTCTACAACTCTTTAATTACGTCATACAACATTAGGCTACCTGCCTATTTGCGGTGCTACGCCGCTGTGACTTGGCTTGCAAAGCCGAGGCATTACCCCTATCTGGGAACCTCATGGTGGAGTCACCCCACTGTAGCATGGAGTTTCACTCCTTGTAGTGCTGCTCTACCGTGCTTCCTGTAAAGCACACCAGGCATTCACTCTGCCTGAGAACTCATTAAGGCGTTTAAGCCAACCTTCCACAGGATCTGTTTTTTTTTTTGCAGAAAAATACATAGTAGACAACAGTGGTTATGGGTCTGTATCCCTTCCATGTCCCAGAGAACAAGTACCCACTGTTACCTGATAGTTTTCCAGTCAGTGATCCTCCTTTGAACCAAAAGTTAGATGCCTAGTAGATTTCTCTTTGAACTAATAGCATAAAATTTTATGGTAGGATTACAAAGACACACTATCAGAATGCCTTCAAGCCCATTTTACAAGCTGTGTCATCGACCAACTGGCGCTTGAGGCCCTTTGTGAACGGATCTGCCAGGTTCTCCTGACTCCGAACATCAACCACTGCAATTACACCTCTTTTGATAAGATCGTGTACTGCCCTGTGCTTCAACCGCACAGTCCTCTTCTTCCCGTTGAAGAGGTCATTTGATGCCACCGCCGCAGTCGCCTGGTTGTCACAGTATATCGGTATCGCCGGTATCTGAGCTCCAACCACTGGAAGATCATACATGAGCTCCCGAAGCCATTCTGCTTCATCTGCTGCAGTTTCAAGTGCATAGAATTCAGATTCCATGGAGGAACGAGATAGTATAGTCTGCTTCTTCGACTTCCACGATATAGCAGCTCCACCCAAGGAAAAGACATATCCACCTGTGGATCTCTCGCTTTCCACCTCTGAACACCAGCTAGCATCACTGAAGCCTTCCACTACTGTCGGATACCCGTTGTAGTGCAGTGCATATGTCTGAGTTTTCTTGAGATATCTCATCACCCGCTTCACAGCTTTCCAGTTCTCAACCCCTGGGTTGCTTGTGAACCGACTCAGCATTCCCAAGGCGAAAGCTATGTCAGGCCTTGTGGTAGTAGTTGCGTACATCAAACTTCCGATAACGCTAGAATACTCCAGCTGCCTGACGCTTTCCTTCGAGTTTGGCTTCAGCTTCTGATCACACCTGTATGGCGTATCGATCCCTGGAAGATCCTTATACCCATAGCGTGTGAGCTTCTTCTCAATATAGTGAGATTGTGACAGCGCTACTCCAGTGTCTGTCCGGATGATCTTTATGCCCAAGATGACATCTGCATCCCCCAAGTCCTTCATACTGAACTTGGTTGAGAGGAACTTCTTTGTCTCTGTGACACAGCCTATATCCGTACCTAGGATTAGCATGTCGTCCACGTACAGACAAACGATGACTCCTCTTCCATCAGCGAACTTTGTGTAAACACATTTGTCCGTCTCGCTGACTCTGTAGCCGTTTGACCTAATAACTTTGTCAAACTTCTCATGCCACATCTTGGGAGCTTGCTTCAAACCATATAATGATTTCACCAACTTGCAGACTTTGTCTTCAAGACCTTTGACGACAAATCCATCTGGCTGTTGCATGTAAATCTCTTCGGTCAGCTCCCCATTCAGGAACGCTGTCTTTACATCTATCTGATGTATCACCAACTTATGTATAGCTGCTAGAGCGATTAACATCCTGATGGTGGTCATCCGAGCTACTGGAGCGTACGTGTCGAAGTAGTCTATCTCCTGTTTCTGAGAAAATCCCTTGGCGACCAGCCTGGCCTTGAACTTGTCAATAGTTCCATATGCCTTCATCTTCTTCTTGAAGATCCATTTACATCCAATAGGCTTTTCTCCTTCAGGTAGATCTACCAACACCCATGTGTTATTGGAGGTGATAGAGTCAAACTCGTCATTCACTGCCTCCTTCCAGAAGATAGCATCTCTGGTCTTCATCGCCTCATCATAGGTAAAAGGATCTGCATCCACATGATAGGTGACAAAGTCATCTCCGAAATCTTTCGGTCTCCTCGCTCGCTTAGCTGACGGCTCTGCGAGTTCTGGTACAAGAGTTGTTTCATCAACAACAGCTTCTTCTTGGACTACTGGCTCGTATGAGATTTCAGTCTCATTTGTACCTACATCATTTTCCGGAATGTCCGAAAGAACAATGTTTTTGTCTTTTGCGAACTTGTCTTCAAAGTATTCAGCATTGCGAGATTCGATAATATGATTTGATTCAATATCAAGAAATCTCCGAGCATCACTCTTCTCGGCATACCCCAAGAAGATAGCCTTCGTAGTCCTTGTCCCCAGCTTCTGAATCTTCAGATCTGGAAGCTTCACATACGCCAGACACCCCCACACTCGAATGACATTCAAGTTGGGTCTGACTTTGAACCAGAGTTCATGAGGAGTTACGTCCGAAGTAGCATATGGCACTCTATTCAGAATGAAAGTGGTCGTTAATGCAGCTTCTCCCCAGTAGCATTTTGGAAGACCTGCAGTGAGCAGCATGGAATTCATCATTTCTGTTAATGTCCGGTTCTTCCTCTCTGCTACTCCATTGGATTGAGGAGAATATGGAGCAGTAGTCTCGCATATGATTCCATGTTCTTTGGAGAACGATGCGAATTCATGAGACCTGTACTCCCCACCTCGATCACTTCTCAGCCTCTTGAGTTGTTGTCCAGTCTGCCGTTCAGCCTCGGCCCTGAACTCTCTGAACTTCTCGAAAGCTTCGTCTTTGGACTTGAGCAAGTAGACGAACGCGTATTTTGAGAAGTCGTCGATGAAGGTTATGAAATACTTCATCCCGGCCTTCGTGGAGAAATGTTTGAAGTCACAGATATCGGAGTGCTCCAACTCCAGAAGATCTGTGCTTCGATTGACCCGATAAAAGGGTTTCCTTGTGATCTTCGTCTGAGCACACACTTCACACTTCTCCACCTTACCCCCACATTTGGAGATAAGTCCTAGACTAGACATTTTGTTGATTCTTTTACTATGAACATGTCCTAGTCTATTATGCCACAACTCAAGAGAATAATCAGAAAATACAACTGCATTAATGTCATCAAACTGGTTGACAAGCTGAATTTTAAACATTCCTTCGGTTTGATAAGCCTTCCCGAAGTATGTTCCTTTCTTGGACATAACCATCTGACCAGCGTTGATGTCCATCCTCAAGCCTGCGTTACAGAGCAGGCTCCCAGAGATTAGGTTCTTGGCAATCGCAGGAACATGCTTCACTCCTTGAAGCGTCAGAGTGTTCCCAGAAGTGAGTTTCAGCTCCACAGTCCCAATCCCCAGTACTTCAGCTTGGGCCTGGTTCGCCATGACAACTTTCTCAGATGTCGGCTGGTATGTGACGAACCATTCCTTGTCAGAACAGACATGGCAAGTCGCACCAGTGTCTATCCACCAGTCAGAGTCAACCCCCACAGTTGTGACCTGTCCGATCATAGCAACAATGTTAGAAACCAATGAAACCTTATTAGGCTCACATTTCTCTGATTGTTTAGGCTTAGATCTGCATTCACTCTTGTAGTGGCCTTTCTTGCCACAATTGTAACAAGTCACGTAGGACTTAGTCTTCTGTTGCTTGAATGAAGGACCCTTCACTTTCAGATTAGTGAAGTCCTTCTTCTTGGGATGAGAAGCCGCCTGCTTTCCCTTGGAATCTTTCGTCTGCACAAGATTGGCTTTAGCCAACTGTTTGGACAGAGTGTCCACCTTCTATTGAGAACGCATCTCGTCCTCAACATGGATCTCTTGAAGTAGATCTCCCAAGCTAATGTCTAGCTTCTTTCTGTGCATCCTTGCATAGAAGGTACTCCATCCAGCAGGAAGTTTTGAGACGATCCCTCCGACGACAAACTTGTCGGGAAGGGGCATCTCTTCGTCTTCCAGTTTCTGACGCAGCTTCAGAAATTCCTTCACCTGTGGCAGCATGGACTTTTCGTCCTCAAAGAGCAATTTGTGATATTTTTCAACCACAAATATTTTGCTCCTGTTCTTATCTTCTTCATACAGATTTTCCACAGACTCCCATATGTCTCTGGCAAGTTCCTTCTTTGAGTAGGATTCTGCCAGAGAGTCCTCCATAGCATTCAGGATGAGAAGCCTGCAGATGCTATTTTCCCTTCTCCACTTGGCCTGGAGTTTGGTAGTCCCGTTGATGGCGGCAGTAGATCCAGTGTCTGGAACAGAGGGTTCTTCCTCCAACAGAACATGATCAACATCTTTCAGTTGAAGAGTTAGGTACACCTTTCTCTTCCAGACTTGATAGTGCTCTCCATCGAACTTTTCCAACTTGCAGAAGTCCGATTGGAGGAGCGAAGCATTAATGTTTTCCATCTATACGGATCTTGCTTTGAGATTGTTAGTCCCGGGGGCTTGATCAAAGATGAAAACTAATGCAATCGAGATCTGAGATGTCACACAAAACTTTGTGATGATCAAACTCAAGATCTACGAATAAAACTAAATAGCCAAATTACAATATGAAGGAGAAAAATAGCAAAGAGAAGATCTCTTGTTCTTCCTTGCAAACGTGTTGCAATTGGGACAGAACAAGTTACAATAATCTAGAGAGAGATGAGAAGAAGAACAATGCTGGGGTGTCAAAACACTGTTGCTCAAAGCAAGATTCGCCCCACACGATCTGCTTCCAGGAACCAGCAAGTTTGAAAAACTTGTGGAACGCTCGATGTCACCTCTGTTCTGACTCCTCGGATGGACTTGCAATGGCGGCAGCAACTCCCTCTCTTTCTCTCTTTTCTGACTTGTATTTTTCGTAGTAGTCACAAAGGAGGCCAGAAGAGAGTATTTATAGAGAGAGGGTGTAAACCCTAGCCGTCTCTTCAGTTATGGAAAGATTGAATCAAATCACAAAAAGATAACAACGAATTAATTCTAATCCCACAAAGATAGGAACTGAATTAATTCAAATCCCACAAATATAGTAACGAAATTAATTCAAATCCCACAAAGATAGGATCTGAATTAATCGCATTGATTCACCCTTTCCATAACCGATTTGAAATCTGCACAGTCAGCGTAGCCCTCCATGCGGCAGCAGCAGCAGCAGCCTGGCCGCATGGACAGCTTGGACCGCATGAGCCGCATGGACCACATGAACCGCATGAGCCGCATGGACCGCATGGACCGCATGGACCGCATGAATAAAGACGTGCTAAGTGTAAAGTGCGCCAACAAAACGCCACATTACGCCTCATGAGCCCATGAGCCCGAGTCCGAGTCTGAGTCCGAGTCGCTAAGCCCCGTTGGGGCTTAGCTCCAAGTGGAATAAATCCAAGAGAATGACAAAAGCATTAATGCTTAATCCTTGGAGCCTTATTCTTACCTTCTAGTAAAATCACCCACATGGTTCCCTCCTTAGGGTCACCACCCCATGTGCATCTCTCAACAACACACCCAAGTATATATGTTGAGATAACTCATGGTACATTTCCGATGTGGGACTAAAATTTACAAGGCATGTTGAGAGCAAGCTCTCTTCATGTAAAGAAAGCACCAAAGAAAGCACCAACAAAAATTCTGTGCTCCCCTGAGCACTCTTCCCACAACCTTCCGACTTGCATCGCTTGCCTCCACCATGCCGGACAACAGTAATCTGTCCGTCCTCTTGCACTCTTGGTGCACTCATGTACTGCACATATCTTCCCACCGCCATGGCCCATGGGCAACACAGAATTGACTCCCACCATGACTGTCCTGTTGGTCATGCCTTTACAATTAGAACCTGCTTTCATCAATTGATGACCAAGATGAACTAATCATCACTTGGCTTCTCATGGCAGATGATAATAATTCTTTCAATAGCATACATTTGATAGCAAAGAGGAAGAAGAGAACACTACTGGTAATCCTCAACAACACTGCAACAAGCAACATAACAAATTCAAAAAAAGAAAAGATAAGTACATAGCAAATGATGCTTCACTCACTAGCATGCTCACGAAAAGGACTTTTCGAAACCTATAAGCATTAGCCCATTTTTTTTTTGGAAAAATTTATGAAATGCCAAAAAAAAACGAAAACATTTTATGAAAAAATCCACCGCGCAATAATATTTCATCCGTGTCCAGAATTAGTAAAAAATATATAAAGAGGATTCCGAATGACCTTTTTGTCCTTCCTTCTAATTTATTGAAAACATCCACGAAACTACTCTTAAAAAAATGTTTCGATACTTCATCTTCTTCTATATGCTGCTCACTTTCGAATCTAGATTTTCTCCTCAAAAATCATCAAAAATTCGTCGAAAAATTTCGGAAAGACCGAGACAAACGGCAAAAGTGCTAAAACGGAGGTCCAAACATCATTTTTTGCGATTCTAAAATTTTAGAAGGTCGACTAACGGAGAAGCGGTTAATCTCAGGCTCCTCGAAGATACGCTCATTTTGCGACAAACCGGACCTCGTTTCGACCTCCCAGTCAAAAGTTATGGCCCTCCAAAATTTCAACTGACCATAAAATGCAGAAGAATGGCCATTCTTCGTGTTAGAATACGAAGAATGTTTCGCATGAGGGTGGCCATTCTCCGTGTTACTAACACAGAGAATGACATTCTCCGTCTTAATTAGCACGGAGAATGACTATTCTCTGTGTTAGTAGCACGGAGAATGGCATTCTCCGTCTTAATTTATCCGGAGAATGGCCATTCTCCGTGCTAAATTACACGGAGAATGGCCATTCTCCGCCTTAATTAGCACTGAGAATGACCATTCTCCGTGTAATTTAGCACGAAGAATGGTCATTCCAGTGTTAAAACGCAGGAGAATGGTTATTCTCCGTGTTAGAAACACGGAGAATGCCATTCTCCGTGTTAATTTACACGGAGAATGGCATTTCCCGTATTAATTTACACGGAGAATGGCCATTCCTAGTGTTAAAACGTAGGAGAATGACCATTCTCCGTGTAATTTAGTATGGAGAATAGCATTCTCTGTGCTAAATTACACGGAGAATGGCCATTCTCCGTCTTAATATACACGGAGAATGGCCATTCTCCGTGTAATTTAGCACGGAGAATGGTCATTCCAGTGTTAAAACGCAGGAGAATGGCCATTCTCCGTGTTAGAAACACGGAGAATGCCATTCTCCGTGTTAATTTACACGGAGAATGGCCATTCTCCTGCGTTTTAACACTGGAATTACCATTCTCCGTGTAATTTAGTACGGAGAATGCCAGTGCTAAATTATACGGAGAATGGCCATTCTCCGTACTAAATTACACGAAGAATGGCCATTCTCCGTGTTAAATGACACGGAGAATGGTCATTCAAATGTTAAAACACAGGAGAATGGCCATTCTCCGTGTTAGAAACACGGACAATGGCATTCTCCGTGTTAATTTATACGGAGAATGACATTCTCCTTGTTAAAATGCAGGAGAATTACTATTCTTCGTGTTATATCGACGGAGAACAGTTGACAGAAATCTAATTTTTTATTTTTTGTTTTGTGGAAAGAAATTTGACGTGAATAAAGATTCAAGAGTTTTTGTTTTTCTTTCAAAACGATGCTAACTCTTATGGAAAAGAAGAAGAAGATCTTCTCTCCATAATTGACCTAATTTTTGGAAAAAGAAGAAGAAGAAGAAGAAGAAGAAGAAGATGAGCGATGATCGGAGTTCTACTGAAAAAAAGTACGGTGAACTACGAACGATCTTTGCTGAAGATGAGAGCAATGGAATTCAGATCTCTCGTGAAGAAGAAGAAGACGACAAGAATCGCAATCCAAATCTGAGTTTGTGCGGAGGGATAGTTATGGTATTAATTTTGTAATACAGAGCATCAAAAGGGAATCTTGGAATACTTAGCGTGGAAATATATAATTCTGGGCATTTCATAAAATCCATCCTGCGGGTGGATTTTTTATAAAAACCAACCCCAAAATTGGGTTTCTCAGCAATTTTCAGTTGTTGTTTTTTTGCCAAATGCTGATCAAGTGCTCCTTAAATGGCAAACAAAAATGCTACCTTGCCCGCAGGCTTGGACCGCAGCCCTAGCCCACGGGCCACGTGTCGCCTTCCGATTAGTCTATCCCTGTTAACTTTCGGGCCCACCAGCCTCTCGGTCAATTAGGAGGGAACAAATGGACCGCGGACCGGGACTGCGGTCCAAACTAACTGGCAACGTAGCACTTCTGAATGGCAAAACCTCCTTGAACTTTATCGCCTCCCCCTTGGCCAGATTTTCCCCTTGCAGCTCAGATGCTTCCCTCATGACTGCAACGACACCCACCACCATGGGCAATACAGTAATCGGTGTGCCCCCCCAGCCGACGAGGGAGAGCTACGGGGGCAGGGTATCACGACCCGCTTTCGAATAATCGGACACGAGTCAGACACGCCCAGCCTTCGTCGATGGACACGACGAAGTAAGCTGTACAATACTAAGGACAACTCAAAGTTACAATATAATGTAAACATCCACAGCTTTATATATAACGTTCTCAGAAGATCACCAATATCCACCAAGTCATTTTTGTACAAAGTCATCTGGAGACAAATTCGGTCAAATAAAATATACAATAATGAAATCATAAAAATATATAATCTCCAGAAAATAAATAAAATAAATGCTGCAATATCCAATGCAATCACATGCTCCACGTGGCCTCAAGCTCACTTGCAACGTATCCTGTCAGGAAAAGAGCAAAATTGTCACGCCCCAGAACCAGAATACTGGAGAGCGGGGGTGGACATAGCCAGCTACGTATAATGAAATAGAATCCATCTCACTATACGATCACGGCTGTCTAGAAATATGAGGGTTTATCTACAAGCCATCAGTCTCTTAAGGTCATAAATTATCCTATTGTCTCAATCTCAACCAACTAATAATAATTACAAGATATCAGACCACTAAATATACAATTGTAAGGCGTCCCAAATATTACATATCCAGATGATCATGAAGCTAGTCGTACAAAATGTAAAGACTAGCAAGAGTTAGGTCATACATGATCAACCTCGAGTTGCCAATCATGTTTACAGCCCGTAGGCAGACAGAAAGTAAAGTGCATCGAGCTAACAGGTGCTCGTCGGCTAAATGCCTCAAAAAAATAATGTACAATTACAGTGGGAGAATAAGAGAAACCTACTCGTTGCCAGGATTCCCTCTAGTGGTCACCATCTGGCTGGAAAGCAGGTAGATCCTTTGCTGCTGCTCCGGTATCTGGCCATACAAAACCAGCTGGGTCAGACCCCAGAAAGAGCAAGTGCCACAAAGGAGACTTCACTTAAGAACCAAAACCAGCAAATTAGCACAATAATAATAAGGTAATAAAGACAGGGAATTAAGGAAAAATATAACAGGTGATATATGATGAGACAACCATGGGACTATTCAGATAACCAGGTTACAACCCGTAAACCAAACAAGGACCGGGGTTGTAACCCTTCGTCTGAACGGAACTTGGATTCTCCCACCATTTATCGGCAAAATATAAGAAAATCATGACAGGTAGCAATTCTTGGGCAGGAAATCAAGACAAGACTAGACAGGTTATTCTCATACGATCAATCACGGCCAAGCAATAAATACGGCTTGCTATTTTAACTAACTAGGGTTATCACAGGCCTAGTTACTAGTAAGATGCAAATGAGAAATTCTAAGTCCGGTTACCTGTTTGTTACTACCTGAGTGATCCCAGCAAGAAAAGGAAAAGATAGCAGGATATAACAGACACACTGTAGTAAGATACATGTGTCCTAAGGTACCACACTCGACGGCGGGCTAGAAGTGTGCTCATCTCGACGGATAGCAACAAATCCCAAGTATATATATATAAGGCCGGGACCAAAGGGGCAACAGGTAACTGGAGAATTCTCCATGAACTATTTGATCCATCTAGTCATTAACCTAGCCAGATTTAGTATGAATCCCTTTTCGCGTACGTTGCTCTCTGGCGTGCGTGACTTTTCGCGTACGCTGCTCTCTGGCGTGCGTGACTTTTTGCGTACGCTGCTCTCTTGCGTGCGTGACTTTTTGCGTATGCTGCTCTCTGGCGTGCGTGACTTTTCGCGTACGTTGCTCTCTTGCGTGCGTGACTTTTTGCATACGCTGCTCTCTGGCATGTGTGACTTTTCTCGTATGCAGCTCTCTTGCGTGCGTGACTTTTCCTCTCCTGCGTGCGTGACTTTTCACGTACGCAGCTCTCTTGCGTGCGTGACTTTTCCTCTCCTGCGTGCGTGACTTTTCACGTATGTAGCTCTCCTGCGTGCGTGACTTTCACGTATGCAGCTCTCCTGCGTGCGTGTCTTGTGCGTATGCTGCACCCTGAACCCCTTGCTTAACCCATTGGCTCTTGGAGTTTTGGTCTTATTTCTTTAAGCTTGGCTCTTCTATAGCCCTGTATATTGATGTTTTATTAGATATTTTACGCCCATTTTATATCCTTACGTATTTTGTCATGAACTTGATTTTATTTAATATGTTTGGAATGACTTTTGTACATGGCATAGTATGGCAAGGAACTAGCATAACACGACAGTGACCCGTAGTGGTGCACTCCTGACATGACCAACCTGACATGATAGTGGCCCATCGTGGCGCACTTCTGACAAGTACCCTGGCATGATTTATCCTGATAACTTAATGCTGTTGCGACGGCTAGCTTAACTTGACCTGCCTTGACACCGTGGGTGGTTCTTTCTTGCTTGCTTGTTAAATCCACTTGTCATGTCTTGCATCATGTCTAGGATGGGACTCCTGAGTACCACGGTCAGGAGCACCTACTAAAATGGATTAAGGTTAATAACTAGAATAACACAGTAGTCATGAAGAGATTGACACAGCTACAGGCAATCCCGTTACCTGGACGCTCTTGGGATCTGTAGCCTGCCGTCGAGTAGGGCACATTTCCAGCACACCGTCGCGTGTTGCACCCTCTAAGTCACCTAAGGGTACATTTGTCTCCCGGATGATGTACCCACCTGAATTCAACCCCTAATCTTCGACCTGGGTAACCTGGATGGTCTGTAGGGCTTGTGGCTGTAGAACAATCTCACTGCATCTTGTTAGTAATTAGGCCTGTGATAACCCTAGTTAGTTAAAGTAGTAAGCCGTAGTATCTGCTTGGCCGTGATTGATTGAATGAGGTATAACGAGTTTAGCCATGTCTTGATCCAGTACAAGATTGCTTCCTGTCTTGATTTCTTACATTATTATCTTGCCGATAAATGGTGAGAAACCAAGTTCTGTTCAGACGAAGGGTTACAACCTCGGTCCTTGTTTGGTTTACGGGTTGTAACCTGGCTATCGAAATAGTTCCATGGTTATCTTGTCGTATATCATCCTGCCATGTTTTTATAAATTCTAGTTTTAATATTAGAATTTTCTTGTGCTAATTGCTGGCTTTTGTTCTTATTTCGTGGCCCCCTTGTGGCACTTGTTCTTTCTGGGGTTGACCCAGCTGGTTTTGTGTGGTCAGATTTCGGAGCAGCTCCCGAGGATCTTCCGAACCTCCAGCCTGATGGTGGCAACTATAAGGAACCCGGGCTACGAGTGGGTTTTCTATTTTGTTTCGCTCACTCTATTGTAAAGTTATTCTTTTGAGGCGTTTAGCCGACGAGCACCTGTTAGCTCGATGCACTTTTACTTACTGTCTGCCTACGGGCTGTAAACATTATTAACAAATCCTAGGGTTGATCATGTATGACTTAACTCTTGTTAGTCCCCGTATTTTGTACGACTAGCTTCATGATCAGCTGAATATGTAATATTTGGGACGCCTTATTATTGTATATTTAATGATCATACATCTTGCGACCTTACTTACTTGCTTGGGATTGAGACATTAGGCTTGTTCATGACCATAGGAGACTGTTGGCTTGTAGTAAACCCTCATATATCTAGACAGCCGTGACCGTATATCGAGGTGGTTTCCATTTCAATATACGTAGCTGGCTATGTCTGCCCCCGCTCTCCAGTATTCTGGTTCCGGGGCGTGACATCCCTGACCGTGGGAAACCAGGGATTCATGTCCTAGACATGATGCAAGACTAGACAGGTTCATTGTACAAACACATTCACCCACGGTGTCCAGGCCATTTATTCTTGTCAAGTCGTGTTAGCCGTCGCAACAGCATTAAGTTATCAAGTCATGTTACAAGTCAGGAGTGCGCCGCCACGGGCCACTATCAAGTTATCAAGTCACAAGGATTAATTACAAGTTACAAGTTAGGTATGCACCCCACTGGGTCACTAGCAAGGAGATCAGAGAATACCAAAATCATAATCCACAGAAAATCCCGAGAACCGTACTAGTCATAAACAATTACTTGAAAACCGTGTTAGGCCGTGTCGGGTCAAGATAGTCGTGCTGTGTTGAACAGATCTCAGGAAAACCCAATCCATAAAAAGAAACCAAGTCGAGAAATAAAACCAATACTCCAAGAGCCAATGGGTTAAGCAAGGGGTTCAGGGTGCAGCGTACGCACAAGACACGCACGCAGGAGAGCGGCGTACGCAAAAAAGTCACGCACGCAGGGGAGCTGCATACGCGAAAAGTCACGCACGCTGGAGAGCTGCGTACGCGAAAAGTCACGTACGCCAGTGAGCTGTGTACGCGAAAAGTTACGCACGCTGGAGAGCTGCATACGCGAAAAGTCACGCACGCCAGAGAGCTGCATACGCGAAAAGTTACGCACGCCAGAGAGCTGCGTACGCGAATAGTCACGCACGCCAGAGAGCTGCGAAAGCGAAAAGTCACGCACGCCAGAGAGCTGCGTACGCGAAAAGTCACGCACGCCAGAGAGCTGCGTACGCGAAAAGTCACGCACGCCAGAGAGCTGCGTACGTGCAAAGTCACGCACGCCAGAGAGCTGCGCACGCGAAAAGTCACGTACGCCAGAGAGCTGCGTACGCGAAAAGTCACGCACGCCAGAGAGCTGCGTACGTACAAAAGCACGCAAGCAGAGAGCTGCGTACGCGTAAAAACACGCACGCAGGGTCTGGGTCGTCTTCTCCATGGCTGAGAAGAAGCTCCAATGGCTCCCAAAACTTCAAAACATCACAACTTGGCCATCCGAACTCCAAATCCGGATTTCCAAAGTTCCAACCAGGGTAGAATTGAACTCTCTTCCACAAGGAAACATAAAAACCCATAAAAATCCAACTTAAGTAGATCAAAACCATGCAAAACTGAAAATAAGGAAAACTTAGATCTAGAACCATGGGGACTCTAAATCACAAAATACCAAGTTCTAATGTTGATCACCATGTCCTAAACTAGCAAATGGACAAATAAAAGAGGGTTCTCATGTGGTGGCAAGGTGCACTTGCCTATGGGTGGGTGTTGTGGAGAGGAAGGAGAAGAGAGTTGTGTAGAGGAAGGAGAAGAAGAAATTTAATGGAGGTTATGAGGAGAGAGAAAAGGTTGGTGGAGTTTTAAAGAGGGTGGGATGTGGTGTGTTGAGGGTGGAGCATAGGCTAAGGTGTTCCAATACACATTAAACCAAACCAAACCAACCCAAACCAATTAAAACCGAGCCAAGACACAATCCAAAATATGAGAAATACCGAAATTCCACAAGTTGAGAAAAAAATAAAATACATGCCAAAATCCAGATACGAGTATAAATACGAAATACGAGAAATAAGGGTGACAAAAATAAACCCCGACAAGAACTATATACAATATAATATGTAGTACAGAATACAAGGTGAAACCAGATTACCAGAACTAAAAATGAAACTATGGTACCAGAATTGAAATATAAAATGTAGACAATGGACGCGACAATCAATATGCAAGACAATGAACACGGCTATCAATGAACAAGACAATAAATACGACAATCAATGCAAGTGTGACATTTTGAAATATTAAACTAATGTGTGACCGGCTAAGGACCACAATAAATCAATGCACAATCAATTCTGCAAGATCCGGCTTCATCGTACGTGGAGTGTACGATTAGGCTATCCACAATACCTATGTTTGGGTGTGGTCACACAAAAGCTAATATTTCCCCCAATCCCCGCAATAAACAATGACTCACGATGCAATGAACAAGGTACAAGACAATCGTGTGTATCTCGTGTCCGATATGAGAACATGGCACATAAATATAAGACAGAAAGATAAAGTAAAAGTCAAGTCGGTGTACTTGTCTCGCCTTGGAAGCACGAGAGTAGTACTGCATGTTTGTAAGTCACCTGTTATATTGTGTACAATTTGTTAGGATTGGAAATAAGGCAATTATCTAATTATATTTAACTGGTTATCTATTCATCTAGCTAATCATAATATTTTGAAAGTAATAATATTTAGGTAATCTCTATAAATAGAACTTCTCACAAAATAATTTGGAAACCTATTCATAGTTAACCAATATATTTAGAAAATATAATACATCTTAATAATATTACTAGAGGAAAATACCTAACTACGTTTAACCAAAATCACTTATTCAATAATATTTAGAAATTATTTGAAAGCTAATATATTTATTGATAATAAATATTTATCCAATATTAACAAATAGCATTCATACCAAATAATACTACAATATATTAGTTTGATAACCATATCTAGAATTGTATATTTTAATCAAAATAGTATTATAAAATAGGTTTTGACAATCATCTAATAAAATTAAAGGTAAGATTTTATCAATAATAAGATTTATTATAGATTAAATACTACAATATAATGCACATACCAACTCTCTATAACATTCTAATTCTGGCCCAACCCCATACAGTCCAGCCTACTTAGGTCCAGCCAAAATTGAAATAAAATAAAACAGTGAGCTACTGGACTGTCCATTCCAGCCCACAGCTAAAATATTATCTAACCAAAAAGAATAAATCTATGGGTTCTAAAACCCAGGCCCAACAACTAATAAATGAACCCAGCCCAGTCACCTGACCTATACTACTGTAATTCCTAATAACTTGTTGTTGTTCTAACACTCAAACCTACTTCGTTCAACTCTCAGCTACAAAGTCACATAGTGACTCTTCAATGTTTGAAGAGTCAAACCAACTGCCCCTTCGAAATTAGAGAGCAGCTGACCTCTCGGTTTCTAAGAAGTCACATGGCAAGAACTAAAATTGAGAGAGGAAACTCTCTCTCCATTAATGCTCAGCAATCAAAGCCCCCCCTCCTCCATAACTTTCTTCCTCACAACCTCTTCCTCTCCGTTCACTAGCAGTGTGTAAGCCCACTGAATTTAGGGCTTATTTTTTAAAATTTTATAAATCAATTATTTGCAATAAATATTATTATTTTATTATTATTTGATTTAATGCTCTTTACCGTGACTTGGATTTCTAGAGCATCAGGGATGCCAGTCTCTGGAAACTTTCTTCTTGAAGTTTGTAGTAGACGAGATTATCTTTATGTTGATATATCGTGTCCCACTCGAATCTATTCCCTTGTACTCTTTTTGCTTCGCACAAGTTTGGGTCAATTTAGACCATTTAATTATTAATTGATTTCCCACTCTTTTTCTTGATCCTCATAAGCACGTTACCATGACTTTTAATTTATGAGCACAAGGCTAGTCATTCTCTCAAAACCAACTTGTCATGCATGATCTACTCGAGACGTCCTACACCCATGACCTTCGTGTCCCACTCAGAAACTCTATTTTGTGCTTCATTTCCTTCGCACAACTTTCGGGTCAATTTAAGCCAATTAATTGTCTACCGTAAAACCTGATTTAATTTCCAATTTAATTTTCGGGCCCGACATCGATCCAATCTAGTCGACCCAATATATGCCCCTGGCCTATTTTGAGTCTACTATGCACGTGCCACTTGCGTGCCATCGATTTGATCTCCCTTGTGCTCCCATTTCATCCATGAATAAATTTCGTTTAAATTATTATTTTAATTAAATCTTGGCCCCAATCTTGTCCAAACTTGGCCCAACACCCCGTCTAAATTGGTGTATGCCCTATCTTGACTGCCCATACACACCCCTATTGTATTTGTCTTCTTTCCTACTCAAAATATCTTATTTCACTCTATATATATATATATATATATATATATATATATATATATATAGTCTCTATCTCTCTCTCTACATTTAAATACCTCACTCTCTCTATCCTAACGCAATCCTCCCATGTGGCCGATCTCTATTCTCTCTCTCTAAAATATCTCTCTCTCTAAAATATCTCTCATTCTCTCTTTCTTCTTTTTATAATATATACACACATATATATTATATATATAATCTCTCTCTCTCTCTCACCCCATCACACACAAGCAACCCCCCCTCCTGTGCACGAACAGCAGCTCCTCATCCCCCATGTTAGCCGACACCCCCACCTCTCTATTATCCTTCTTCTTCTTCACTTCTTCTACATCACAACCACCACCATCAACTACACCATCACCACCTCCACTATTACAAGCACCACCATCTCCATAACCATCACAACCACCACCAGCACCGAGCTCCACCACCTCTCCTCCGACCATCCGCCACCCTCGCCGTGCCGTTGGCCGCCACCATCGCCGTGGCCGGCCTCCGCCAGCAGCGAGGCAGTACGCGCACAGCCTAGGCGCGCAGCAGCAGCCGTAGGAGGCAGCAGCGCGCACGTGCGCGCGCGGGCCGCCGTCGTGCGCCGCCGTGGCCGGTCCCCCTAGGCGCGCGAGCACTCCGACGAACTCCCCCTGGCCACCGCCTTCCTCCTCGGCACGACGTATAGCCGATTCGTGCGTTTGGCACGGGTTCCCGTCGTGACGAGCTCGGAAACGATGTTGAAACGGTGTTTTGTTACAGCGACTTTACGCATGATTTTCGAGAAATTCGACCATTGGAACGACGATTTCTTTGCTCCGTCACAATCTCGGTATATCCATCTTCACTCCCCTCAAGTTTCGTCCGTTAATTTCGTCATTTGATATCTCAAAACCGGCCACCAAGTTGACCGTTTAAATTGTATAATTTTTGGACAGTTTTGTGGAGCCGACTTCGTCGACTCGTATTTCCTCCGTCGTAGCTCCGTCTGGCGTACCGCCGGTTTCTATGCGAAGCTGGTATAACCCTCTTCCTACCCCTTAAGTTTCGTTTTATTGTGAGCGCGTTTGATTGGTTGAATTCGACGCCAAAGTTGGCCGTCCGAATTCGTAATTTCTAAGTTGTAAAATTTTATTTCTGAACCCGGGACTCCGGATTCAACTTCTGACACCACCAGTAGACTCGTGGCATCGTTCTAGCACGTTTTCATATAAATTTTGTTAGATTTGGAGGACATGGGCCCTGGCACACATTTTGGTGCAAAGTGGCTCCCATAATCCGGGTCAATGGGACTTTTTGACGCCGGCTCATCAGAATCCAATTCCGGATATACCGTTAAGTTCTTATCATCATTTTGAACTCGTTAACATATAATTTGGTAGGTTTTAGTGGACATTGGCTCCGACACGCTTTTCCGTGCAAATCGGATTCCAGTATCCGGGTCAACGGACCAATTTGAGATCGGGTCAACGGAATCCAATTCTTTATATATCGTTGGATTCGTATCGTTATTCTGGATTCGTTGACATATAATTTGTTAGATTTGGTAGACTAGTATTCTTGCACATTTTTTGGGGCAAAGCGGGTCCGACGCGGACACCGTTTTGACTCGAAATTACCTTTTTGCTCCTATGTCCAAATTGGACTTATGAATAGGCTATCCTAGCTGATTTGACCATTCTGGACACGTTGGTAATGGTTGTTTCACCATTCGACAACATCTGTAGGTTTTTACCCTATTATTATAATCTTTTCCTTTTGTGGTATTTTGAGGTCCATCGATTCTAGTGATTTCATAACCACTGAAATTGAATGTATTGACCCTGTGGATGTTTATAGAGACTAGCTTTGACCCAGTTTGACCATGGTTGACTAATTTGACTGAACGTCGAAGTAGAGTCAACATTTGACCTAGGTTAGACTAGTTTTGACCTTAGTTGACCACAGTTAACTATTTTGACCAAAAGTCAACCGGAAGTCAACCGTAGCCTAAAGTTGCCCAGAACTTGACCGAAGTTGACCAGTCGACCCAAAGTCAACTGTTAGTCAAGTTTGACCTAGAGTTGACCTAGGGTTGACCAGAGTTGACCAGTTGACCAAAAGTCAATTGTAAGTCAACCCTTGACTTAGATTAACCTAGTTTGACTTGCCTTGACCTAGTTTGACTTAGTATGACTTGATTTTACTTCCAAAATCTTATATTGATACAGTATTCCATCTATAGGTCCTCGAGGCACTGTTCTTGGACCAGTTGACATATTCTACCAGATCACAGGCGAGTACATTCTCTGATAATATTTCTGTTTTATGATATCGTCTATGTTTCTTGTATTTAGTGTAGACATCCTTGTTCTCTTGACACATCGTTCACACGGATTGGTATTTCTTTGTATCCCGTCATGAGATGTTATTTCTCGCTTTCCTTGGTATATCTTGTGCAAGTTTTTCTTGTTCCTTGTGCATTATATAGATACGATTCCTGCGAAGGCTAGCTATCCTCTCAGAGAATCGCATGTCATGATGTGTCATGGCTGGATCCACTATACTAGTCGGGGGACGGGGAGTATTAGTGTAGATGTGTGGTCAATACCCGTCTTGTATATCTTGTGAACCTTGTGAATGCCAATCATACACCACACGTATGATTGGCTAGATCATGACCTTGTGCAGATCCAAGCCGGCCACATATTGTAGTTAGTACTCACACACTTAGATAGATGTTTCTTGATTCTTGTACATGCCATGATCAGTTTTACTTGCCTTGTTCTAGCTCTAGATTTACAGCTTACCTTGCCATGATACTCACATGTACATTTTATGATTTCTTGTATATTCTCTCTATTTACTGCTATATTTTCAATATCGTCCAATTAGAACTGTTATTTGAGATTTATGCTCGTTCCATCCTGACTGGATATGTTGACAAAATTTTAGGAGTAGTTGTGCCCTCAGTATTGGACTTCATGATGTTGCTAGCTGAGGTGGATCTCACTATTCTTCTATGTGAGTTGCCTGGTAGTTATCCTTAGTTAGTTTTGTTGTTCCTTCTTTATTTCCTGTCTTATGATCCTTGTAGATTCTAGTTGTTCTAGTGATATTGTTATTATTTCTTGTCTTATTTTCCTTAGTTTTCGTGATGTGACATGAGTACATTTCCAGTTATGGATCTTTAGATGTTGTAGTTAGTTTAGGGTACTTGACAGTGCTCTACCGCCGATACTGCGGCGTAGGCTGGGCGTGGCCCACGTATTCGTACCCGTATATCCGGGTGCGGGTTGTGACACATTTTTAGTGGTGGCCCATACAGGTCAGTCTTTGCTATTAATGCGAAGTCGTGGTAGTACTTGAGCTTATCTGTACTTTTACGAGCCTGCCCTAGGATTAAGGTTGAGTCATGGAATATTTTAGGATTTTGGTACTCAGTCACTTATTAGGAACTCTTGGTAGATTCCAGGGATGACTCCTGGGAATCTTATTTTGAACTTTTCGAAACTTTTTCCATTTATTCATGTCCGTCCTGATTTCTGAAACATTTGTTCGTTATCAACTTTATTCTTTCTTGGAATGAGTTTGTGGATCCCAAGGGGAAGGTATAAGTTGAACGTATATATCCTCTAGGTTGAGAATCAAATATGATTGCCAATCTTATATCAAGGTTGAGATTATTTAGATTATATTCCAGAACTTTCAATCTTGACCTAGATAGTACCTTTGGGACTTCTCCTGAGAACTTTTCCTAAACCCTGCCTCGGAATCGGTTTTCGCTAGTTCCCAATTACTTATCCTTGATTCGTCGTTGAATTTTGAATCTTGATGTTCGATCGTTGTTGACTTTGACTTTGTATCTAAGATCAGTTTTTATGAATTGAGTTAAGATATCCTGATAAGGTAATCATCTACTTTATTTATGGAGTTTAGAATTTATCGCAGTCATACTAGCTAGCACGACAGGGACGTGGAGCCTGATGTTGGTTATACTATCCTAGTTATGGAATTTGGATTTTCTTGCAGCCATACCGGTTGGCGTGGTAAGAATTTCAGATGACATGATTTTAGGGTATATACCTTAGTTATGGACTCTATCGTTTATTGCAGCTATGCTTACTGGCGTGGCAAAAATTCTTGCAGCATAATTTTAGGAAGACGCGTATGGTTATCAGACTGTATCTTAAATCAGATCACTTTGTTATGACCGGATGAGCAAGAACAAATTCTTATCATCATTCTTTTCCGTCTTGGTCAACTCTGTCTATCTACAGCCTAATTAGGATTTTCTCAACATGATTGTTGTGTTCCATCTTCCTATGATTTGACTAAACTCTTTTTCGCTAACCACTTGGGTAATTCTTCTTGTCCTTCCCGATAATTGTTGAAAGTGCCTCATGATTGATTCAAGGAAAGTTCGAAAAGTAATTTATCCTTGTATTATGGAATCGGGAGTTTGCACCCAGAGAAATACTAGCGAGGCATAACTTCAGATAACGACATCATGGTTAAATATGTTTCTCGAATTCTACTTGGACCACTCCCTAAGCATTTTGACTAACATCTTCTCCTTTATTTGTAAAAAAATTGTTTGGAAATATTTCACGGATTTAGCCAAGTTAAGTTCAGGAACCTATATTATCTGGCGTGGCAGCTGTGCACTGCAGCCATCCGTTGTATTATGGAACAAGGAAGTTAATCGCAGCCAGATGCACACTAGCGCGATAGTAACTTCATGTGACGTAATTACGGAGGTATATGGTTCTTGCATTTTGCTTTGACTACGTCCTATGCATCTCGTTTGGCCTCGTACTATTCTTGGAAATATCTCGACAATCTTTCCTGTCTTGCTTGACCCTTACCTTGCTTGAATATTGATATGGATTGTTAGACCCAGTCTTAGGCCCATGTTACCTTATATTTTGATGATTGGATAGCCAAACCTTGTTAATAGATTATGTAGTGTAACTGTAATATGTTATTATGTGTGATTGTGATTAGTATATTTTCTTGGGGATTCATTGGGTTAAGCTTATAGGACAGATACGAGTGACTGGTTATAGTGGACTTAGAAAACCATTAAGGATGATTAGTTGATAGTATAGATTGATGATAAGGTATCTAAGTTGGAGTAATAAAATATTATATTTTGTGACTACGGATTAAAGACTAGAATCTTGTGCTTAGGTTCGAGGGTTGAGCATTGTAAGACTTTGATAACCAAGTGATTATTGGTTATCTACAAACCATTTACTTATGATTGGAGGATAGATCGATATATGGAATGAAATAGAAGGAGAAAACATTGCGTGCAAGATCGGAAGATAGCAGGAACAAAATATGGACATATGTACATAGGTAATAAATAATTCGGTAAATGAATTAAGAGTTTGAAATTGAGGGTTTTTATTCAGGAGTTCTCGAGTAAAGGAGAGAAGGCTAAATGCCAAGAATAGGTTTTGAGTGTATAATTTCATAGAGCTTGTGATTAATAGGATAAAGATACTTAGGACGGGATAAGGAAATAAACAAATTGCTATTGAGATTGGAATTTTGGTTGATGGCCAATCATTGTTGATATATATATATACGTATCTCGAGGATGACCTATATTTTAGAGTATATGTAAAGGTTCTTATTGATATGAAGATTCTAAAGGGTAAAATAGATATAGTTTTTATGGAAGAAGCTTGTTGAACCTGAACCAAAATACCTATAGAGAGAAACAACATAGATGATCACCAGGGTAGCAGATTGGGTACTGTAGCCATAGCAGTTGTATTTTTTAGCTTGACCTATTAGATGATTTTTTTAATTTTGAGGACAAAATTTTTATAAGGTGGGTAGGATGTAAGCCCCCTGAATTTAGGGCTTATTTTTTTAAATTTTATAAATCAATTATTTGCAATAAATATTATTATTTGATTTAATACTCTTTACCGTGACTTGGATTTCTAGAGCATCAGGGATGCCAGTCTCTAGAAACTTTCTTCTTGAAGTTTGTAGTAGACGAGATTATCTTTATGTTGATATATCGTCTCCCACTCGAATCTGTTTCCTTGTACTCTTTTTGCTTCGCACAAGTTTGGGTCAATTTAGACCATTTAATTATTAATTGATTTCCACTCTTTTTCTTGATCCTCATAAGTAGAAATGTCAAAACGGGCCAGGCCCGTTGGGCCGGCCTGCCCCGCCAATAAAAAAGGTGGGTTGGGCTATACATTTAGAGGCCCGTTTCGCAGCGGGCCTCGGTGGGTTGGCCCGTGCGGGCCGCGGGCTTGGGCGGGGCGGGCTTGGGCGGGGCGGGCTAGCCCGCGGGTCTGCTACTGTATTTAAGTAATACTTAATTACTTATATAGTTATATGATATAAATAATTTATATATAATATGAAGAGTTGCTGGCTTTCTATTTAGTATTAACTTTCATTCTTCCAGGCTCCAGCCGGCCCTATTCCTACTTCCTAGCCCTAAGGCCCCTAACCTAAGGTTCCTCCTTCCTGAGTCCTCCCGAGCGGCGACGCCGGCGAGCACGGAGTGACTCCCCGTCCCGACCCCGAAGGCCGACGAGCGACTCCCCGAGTCCGACTCCCCCGCCCCGACCCCGAGCGAGCATCCCGACTCCCCGTCCGACTCCGAGCGAGCATCCCGACTCCCCGAGTCCCGACTCCCGACCCCGAAGGCCGAAACCGAAAGGTCCTCTCTCTCTCTCTCTCTCTCTCTCTTTCCGAATATGTTAATTAATATGGAAATTTGGGATGGAATTTTGGGAAGGAAATCTGGGCTGCAAATTAATATTATTGCTGCAAATTAATATGGAATTTTGGGAATTTTATAATTTATTTGTCTGTATTGGAAATCTGGGCTGGAATATTGGGAATTTTATTGCAGGCTATACCAATACCATATTTCTTTATATTATTGCAGATTTGAAAAACAAATGGAGTCTACTACTTTGAACGAAAGTATTAATTTAGAAAATATTGAAGAAGAAACTAAGTGTGATGACAACATTGACAAGGGGAAGCCTAGGGAAACATCTGATGTTTGGAATTATTTTACGAAGAAAATGATTGGTAAAAATGCTATTTGTAAATGCAAGGGATGTAAAAAAATTTATAAAAGTGGAGGCAAGAAATATGGAACATCTACATTAAGGCGTCACATGGAAAATTGCAAAATGTTGAAGTATCATGATGTAGGACAAATATTTGTTGATCAAGATGGGAAGTTAAAGTCTAAAAAGGTTAATCCAAAAATTGCACGTGAGTTACTAGCAGCTGCAGTTATTAAACATGATTTGCCTTTTTCCTTTGTTGAATATGAAGGTGTTAGAACTTGGCAAAAGTATGTTAGTCCCATGCTCTATTTCCAGAAATACGCTTGTTTCTGATATAAACAAGTTATATTCGAAGGGGAAAGCCAAACTTAAGCAAGTTTTGTCTAATCTTCCTCATAGAGTGTGTTTAACTTCAGATTTGTGGACTGCTTGCACAAGTGAGGGTTATATTGTCTTGACAGCTCATTTTGTGGATGAAAATTGGAACTTGAATTGCAAAATACTTAACTTTGAACATATGCCTCCTCCACACTCCGGGGTTGAATTGGCTACGACACTATTCAAATTTTTGAAGGAATGGGGAATTGAGAAGAAGGTTTTTCTTTGACCTTGGATAATGCATCTAGCAATGATTCTCTGCAAAATATTTTAAGAAATCAACTCTCTTTACATGATAGTTTGTTGAGTGATGGTGAATTTTTTCATGTTCGTTGTTCGGCCCATATATTAAATCTCATTGTTCAAGATGGTTTGAAATTGTGTTCTGATGCTCTGCTGAAGATTAGAGAATCTGTGAAGTATGTGAAAGGTTCAGAAAGTAGGATGAAAAAGTTTGAATAATGTGTGACGGCAGTTGGTGACATTGACACTAGTGTGGGCTTGAGATTGGATGTTTGTACTCGATGGAATTCAACATATTTGATGTTGGATAATGCCATTAAGTACAAAAAAGCTTTTGTTTCTCTTCCATTAAATGATAGGAATTATAAGTGGTGTCCTTCAAATGAAGATTGGAAAAGAGGAGAAAAATTATGTGAGTTCCTTGAGCCATTTTATGAGACTACCAACTTGATTTTCGGTTCTTCTTATCCTACATCAAACTTATATTTTTTGCAAGTGTGGAAGATCGAAACTTTGTTAAAAGAGAACTTGTTAAATGAAGATGCAAAGATAAGTGGTATGTGTGGAATTATGATTCAGAAGTTCGACAAGTATTGGAGTGAATATAGCATTGTTCTTGCATTTGGGGCCATTCTTGATCCACGAATAAAACTTCAAATGTTGGAGTATTTCTATTCAAGGGTTGAGAGTGATTCTACTAAATGTCAAGAGAAGATGTCACTTGTGAAAAGTAAATTGTACAAGCTTTTTGAGGGTTATGTTAATGGAAGCAACACAAGTTCTTCTTCACAATATTTTTCTTCTTCTCACTTGTTGGCATCAAATCAAAGTGGAAGGACTAAAAGCAAGGGCAAAAGACTCTACGATGTGAGTAATCTTATGTATCTTTTCTTATTTTTATTTGTTTATATGTCATAGTATATGTATGTATATGACATAACATATTTAATTAATGTAGGAAATTAAGGCTTATGAAAGCCAATCTATTACAAGTGCTGGAAAGTCTCAATTGGATATATATTTGGAGGAGCCAAAACTTGAGTTCTCATATTTTGAAGATTTGGATGTTTTGGCATATTGGAAGGATAAGAAGAATCGATTTCCCGATCTTGCATTGATGGCATGTGATGTTTTGGCTATCCCAATAACTACAGTTGCATCGGAATCGGCTTTTTCTATTGGTGCTCGTGTGCTCACCAAGTACAGAAGTTGCATGGTTCCTGAAAATTTTCAAGCTCTTATTTGCACTCGCAATTGGTTGCATGGTTTTGCATCTAGTGGTGGTAAGTAAGATTATTTTATAGGTTTTTAAATTATATCTTAGTTTGTGTTGCATGATTTTGAATTTAATTATTTTTAACTATTTTTATGTATTTTGTATATAGATGATGATGCAGATGCAAGTATGAAGACAACCGAATCGAGTGAGGCTTCCAATGTTATAGAGGATATTGAAGAAGGAAATGACGATGATTTTGATGATCTAATGGAGTAATGGTTCTTGAAATATAACTTCAGATTTTGCTTCTGTAAGTTTAGCCTCTTTAATTTGTTATGAATGATAACTTGAGATTTTGCTACTGTATAAAACATGTTTGCATGGTTAAATTTGGTTTCTAACTTTCTTGTTTGTTTTTACATGGTTTCTAAATTTGGATTCTAATGGATTCTAATGTGATAAAGCACCATTTCTTCTCTGTTCTTCTGGAGCCTGAATAGAGCACCATTTCTTCTCTGTTCTTCTGGAGCCTGAATAGAGCACCATGTTTGCATGGTTAGAAATCCTATTGGATTCTAATTGTCTTATTAGAATGCCTGAATAGAGCACCATTTCTTCTCTGTTCTTCTGGAGCCGACTTCCCAGCCTATGTCTCTCCTTCGTGTGATACTAGCCCAATAGGATTTTATAGATATAATTGAATTTGGTTTTGTTACTCTTCTTTCATGATTGTAAGCATTCTCCTGAGTATTTCGAGTAGTGTATTGTGCATGAGAAATGTGATTTGGATATGTCGACATCAAGTGTAAATGGGTTCAGGATCCAAATTTTGGTCCAAATGCAGTTTTTTATGGGAAATTAAATGGCAAATTGTTACTCTTGCAGTAGGGTTAACACTTAACAGTTCTGAAAGCTATGCACCTGCTGTTTTTTGTATGGGCTTCATTTGTTTTTCTTCTATACTTAATATTTTTAACAAATAAATTATTCAAATATAGCTGTGGCATTATTAACATGTGCATACAAATTAATCGTTTCGAGTTTTGACTAATTCTGGAAACATGCAGGTTCCATCTCCATGTTCAGTATTGACGGCCACAGGTTAGGAGCTTCCCAGGGGGCCGAAAATTTGTCTAAGCGGTCTAACAATGCCTGTGGAATATTTTGTGAAGTGATTGCAATATTTTGTACTCTTCTTTAATATTTTGCAATGTGATTGGCTGATTGCAATATTTTGTACTATTCTTTAATATTTTGTACTCTTCTTTTTTAAGAATTTGCTCCAAAGATGATCTCTGTAGAAATTTTGCAATATGATTACAATATTTTGTACTCTTCTAAGTCTTCTTTAATATTTTGTACTCTTCTTTAAGCATTTGCTGGAAACTGGAAAGTTTGTTTTAGTAATGGATGTTGCATTGCAAATTGCAATGTGAATCATGTGATTGGCAATCACTGATTGCCATTCGAAATCAGTAGATTCAGTTTTCATATTTTGATTGGCAAAGAGAATATATTTAAGCCGCAACTTTGCAGCTGCAACTTTGCATTTGAAATTCAGTACTGTCATCACTCATCGTGTGAAATTGGAGATTGAAATTTGCAGCTGCAACTTTGCATTTGGCAGCTGCAACTTTGAAGCGGGCTAGCCCGCCTGGCCCGCGGACCGCCGGCGGGTTGGGCTGGGCTGGGATTTTTAGGCCCCTTCAAATGATGGGTTGGCCCGCCCCGCCCCGCTAAATAGTGGGTTATGGTGGGTTACGGGCCGCCCCTCCCCGCCGGCCCGTCCTGACAGCTCTACTCATAAGCACGTTACCATGACTTTTAATTTTGTAGCACAAGGCTAGTCATTCTCTCGAAACCAACTTGTCATGCATGATCTACTCGAGACGCCCTACACCCATGACCTTCGTGTCCCACTCAGACACTCCATTTTGTGCTTTATTTCCTTCGCACAACTTTCGGGTCAATTTAGGCCAATTAATTATCTACCGTAAAACCTGATTTAATTTTCGGGCCCGACATCAGTCCAATCCAGTCGACCCAATATATGGCCCTGGCCTGTTTTGAGTCTAATATGCACGTGCCACTTGTGTGCCACCGATTTGATCTCCCTTGTGCTCCTATTTCATCCATGAATAAATTTCGTTTAAATTATTATTTTAATTAAATCTTGGCCCCAAGCTTGTCCAAACTTGGCCCAACACCCAGTCTAAATTGGTGTATGCCCTATCTTGAATGCCCATACACATCCCTATTGTATTTGTATTCTTTACTACTCAAAATATCTTATTTCTCTCTCTATTATATATATATACACATATATATATAATAATCTCTATCTCTCTCTCTACATTTAAATACCTCACTCTCTCTCTCTCCTAACTCAATCCCCCCATGTGGCCGATCTCTATTCTCTCTCTCTAAAATATCTCTCTCTAAAATATCTCTCATTCTCTCTATTCTTTATATAAAATATACACACATATATATTATATATAATCTCTCTCTCTCTCTCTCACCCCATCACACACAAGCAACCCCCCCTTCTGTGCACGAACAGCAGCTCCCCATCCCCCATGTTAGCCGACACCCCTACCTCTCTATTATCCTTCTTCTTCTTCTTCACTTCTTCTACATCACAACCACCACCATCAACTACACCATCACCACCTCCACCATCACAAGCACCACCATCTCCATAACCATCACAACCACCACCACCACCGAGCTCCACCACCTCTCCTCCGACCATCCGCCACCCTCGCCGCACTGTTGGCCGCCACCACCGCCTTGGCCGGCCTCCGCCAGCAGCGAGGCAGCACGCGCACAGCCTAGACGCGCAGCAGCAGCCGCAGGAGGCAGCAGCACGCACGTGCACGAGCGTGCGGGCCACCGTCGTATGCCGCCGCGCCGTCGCACGGCCGCCGTGGCCGGCCCCACTAGGTTTGCGAGCACTCCGGCGAACTCCCCCTGGCCACCGCCTTCCTCCCTGGCACGACATATAGCCGATTCGTGCATTTGGCACGGGTTCCCGTCGTGACGAGCTCGAAAACGAAGTTAAAACGGTATTTTGTCACAGCAACTTTGCGCACAATTTTCAAGAAATCTGACCATTGGATCGACGATTTTTTTGCTCCATCACAATCTCGGTATATCCATCTTCACTCCCCTCAAGTTTTGTCTGTTAATTTCGTCATTTGATACCTCAAAACCGGCCACCAAGTTGACCGTTTAAATTGTGTAATTTTTGGACAGTTTTGTGGACCCGACTTTGTCGACTCATATCTCCTCCGTCGCAGCTCCGTCTGGCGTACCGCTAGTTTCTATGCAAAGCTGGTATAACCCTCTTCCTACCCCTTAAGTTTCGTTTCATTGTGAGCACGTTTGATTGGTTGAATTCGACGTCCAAAGTTGGCCATCCGAATTCGTAATTTCCAAGTTATAAAATTTCATTTCTGAATCCGGGACTCCGGATTCAACTTCTGACACCACCAGTAGACACGTGGCGTCGTTCTGGCACGTTTTCAGAAAAAGTTTGTTAGATTTGGAGGACGTGGGCCCTGGCACGTATTTCGGTACAAAGTGGATCCCACAGTCCGGGTCAACGAGACTTTTTGATGCCGGCTCATTGGAATACAATTCCGGATATACCGTTGAGTTCGTATCGTCATTCTGGACTTGTTGACATATAATTTGCTAGGTTTTAGTGGACATTGGCTCCGACACGCTTTTTCGTGTAAATCGAATTCCAATATCCGGGTCAACGGACCAATTTGAGATCGGGTCAATGGAATCCAATTCTGGATATACCGTTGGGTTCGTATCGTCATTCTAGATTCATGAACATATAATTTGTTAGATTTGGTAGACTAGTATTCTTGCACATTTTTTGGTGCAAAGTGGGTCCGACACGGACACCGCTTTGACTCGAAATTACCTTTTGCCCCTATGTCCAAATTGGACTTATGAATAGGCTATCCTAGCTGATTTGACCTTTCTGGACACGTTGGTAATGGTTGTTTCACCATTCGACAACATCTGTAGATTTTTATCCTATTATTATAATCTTTTCCTTTTGTGGTATTTTGAGATCCATCGATTCCAGTGATTTCACAACCACTGAAATTGAATGTGTTGACCCTGTGGATGTTTATAGAGACTAGCTTTGACCCAGTTTGACCATGGTTGACTACTTTGACTGAACGTCGAAGTAGAGTCAACATTTGACCTAGGTTAGACTAGTTTTGACCTTGGTTGACCACAGTTGACTATTTTGACCAAAAGTCAACCGGAAGTCAACCGTAGCCTAAAATTGACCAGAACTTGACCGAAGTTGACCAGTCGACCCAAAGTCAACTGTTAGTCAACGTTAGTCAACATTGACCTAGAGTTGACCTAGGGTTGACCAGAGTTGACCAGTTGACCAAAAGTCAACTGTAAGTCAACCCTTGACTTAGATTAACCTAGTTTGACTTGACTTGGCCTAGTTTGACTTAGTATGACTTGATTTTACTTCCAAACCCTTATATTGATACAGTATTCCACCTATAGGTCCTCGAGGCACTGTTCTTGGACCAGTTGACATATTCCACCAGATCACAGGCGAGTACATTCTCTGATAATATTTCTGTTTTATGATATCGTCTATGTTTCATGTATTTAGTGTAGATATCCTTGTTCTCTTGACACATTGTTTACACGGATTGGTATTTCTTTGGATCCCGTCATGAGATGTTATTCCTCGCTTTCCTTGCTATATCTTGTGCAAGTTTTTTTGTTCCTTGTGCATTGTATAGACACGATTCCTGCGAAGGCTAGCTACCCTCTCAGAGAATCGCGTGTCATGATGTGTCATGGTTGGATCCACTATACTAGTCGGGGGACGGGGAGTATTAGTGTAGATGTGTGGTCAATACCCGCCTTGTATATCTTGTGAACCTTGTGAATGCCAATCATACACCACATGTATGATTGGCTAGATCATGACCTTGTGCAGACCCAAGCCGGCCACATATTGTAGCTAGTACTCACACACTTAGATAGATGTTTCTTGATTCTTGTACATGCCATGATCAGTTTTACTTGCCTTGTTCTAGCTCTAGATTTACAGCTTACCTTGCCATGATGTCACGCCCCAGAACCAGAATGCTGGAGAGCGGGGGCGAACATAGCCAGCTACGTATATTGAAATGAAATCCACCTCGCTATACGGTCACGGGTGTCTAGATATGAGGGTTTACTATAAGCCAACAGTCTCTTAAGGTCAAGCCTATTGTCTCAATCACAAACAATTAATATAAATTCAAGATGTCAGACCACCAAATATACAATAAAAGGCATCCCAAATATTACATATTCAGCTGATCATGAAGCTAGTCGTACAAAATGCAAGGACTAGCAAGAGTTTAGTCATACATGATCAACCCTAGGATTTGTTAATCATGTTACAGCCCGTAGGCAGACAGTAAGTAAAGGTGCATCGAGCTAACAGGTGCTCGTCGGCTAAACGCCTCAAAAGAATAAATTTACAATAGAGTGGGTGAAACAAAATAGAAAACCCACTCATAGCCCGGGTTCCTTCTAGTCGCCACCATCGGGCTGGAGGTTCGGTAGATCCTCGGGTGCTGCTCCGAAATCTGGCCACACAAAACCAGCTGGGTCAAACCCCAGAAAGAGCAAGTGCCACAAAGGAGGCCACAAAATAAGAACAAAAATCGGCATATCAGAACATAAGAAAATGGAAGAAAAGTACAAGTAATAAAAGTGCAGCAGGACAATAAACGACTAGGGACATGGAACCATTCTGGGAGCCAGATTACAACCCGTAAACCAAACAAGGACCGGGGTTGTACTCCTTCGCCTGAATAGCACTTGTCTCTATCCCTTTATTGTTAATGATAAGTAAAACAAACATGCTCAAGAGGAACCAGGTACTGGAACTAGACAAGACTTAGACAGGGCTAGATAACATCCATTCACAAGCGGCCAAGCAATTACTACGGCTTACTACTTTAACTAACTAGGGTTATCACAGGCCTAATTACTAAAAAGATGCAGTGAGAATTTCCCAGTCCCAAGCCCTGCAGACTATCTAGTTATCCTTCCGCGGGTTGAGAGTATGGTTGGGTACATCGCCCAGGAGACGATATACCCTTAGGTGACTTAGAGGTGCAACACATGACAGTGTGCTGGAAATGTGCTCTACTCGTCGGCAAGCTACAAGTCCAATTAAGGCGTCCAGATAACGAGATTGCCTGTGACTGGAAATTCTCCATGAACTATAGTTTGATCTAGTCTTATCCTAATCCATATTCAGTGTGAATCCCTGACCGTGGGAACCAGGGAGTCACGTCCTAGACATGATGCAAGACAAGACAGGTAGATTTCACAAGCAAGCAAGCAGGAACACCAACGGTGTCAGAGCCAAGTTGCAAGAGTCAAGTTAGGTTACAAGTTACAAGCTAAGTCTAGTCAAGTTACAAGTCAAGAGTGCGCCGCCACGGGCCACTATCAAGTTATCAGGTTACAAGTCAAGAATGCACCCCATCGAGTCATTATCAAGGAGATCAGGAGTATCAGGATCATAAATCACAGAAAACCAAGAAAACCGTACTAGTCATAGCAATACTGAAAATTGTGTCAGGTCGTGTTGGGTCAAGATAGTCGTGCTGTGTGGAACAAGATCTTAAAACCTAATCCACAAAAGAGAAGCCAAGCTTAAAGAAATAAAACCAAAACTCCAAGAGCCAATGGGTTGTGCAAGGGGTCAGGAGGTTGGATTGCGCAGGGTGTCAGCTGCGCAGGGTGCCAAGTGCGCAGGGGCACAGGGCGCAGGGTTGGGTGGCGCATAGGGCTAAGTGCGCAGGGGTCAAGTGCGCATGGAGCCAAGTACGCGGGGAGCCAACTGCGCAGGGGTATAGGTGGCGCATGAGCAAACTGTGCCTGAGCAGACTGCGCATGAGCAGACTGCGCATGGATGGATGCGCGCTGGGGTTGAGCGCAGTTCGCCAAGGGGCAAGCAGCGCGGTCGGCGCTACGCTAAAGAGCGCAAGCCGAGAGGGGGATGCGCAGTCCAGCACTGCGCTAAAGAGCGCAGGCTGCAGTCTTCGTCTCCAGGCCGAGAGCAAGCATCAAGAACACCAAAAATTCCATTCTTCATATCTTGATCAAATCAAAGCCAAATCTAGATTTTCAAAGTTCTAACTTGAGTAAAATTGAGTTCTCTTCCACATGGAAGCATCAAAACCTACAAAAAACCAACTAAAATAGATCAAAACCATGTAAATCTGAAAATAGAGAAAACTTAGATCTAGAACAAAGGAGACTCCAAATCACAAAAGTTAAGTTCTAATGTTGATCTCCATGGCCTAATCTAGCTAATGGACAAATAAAAAGTGGTTCTCATGTGGTGGCAAGGTACACTTGCCTATGGTGTTGGTGAGTTGTATAGAGGAAGGAAGAAGAAGGAGATGAAGAAAATAAATGAAAGAGTTATGAGGAGAGAGAAAAGGTTGGTAGGGTTTTAATGAGGGTGGTTGTGTTGTGTTGAGGGTGGAGCATAGGCTAAGGTGGTCCAATGCATGCTAAACCAAACCAAATCCATCCTACTCCACAAAATAAAACCAAGCCAACTAAAACCGAGCCGAGCCGAAACCCAAAATACGAGAAAAACCTAAAATTCCACAAGTCCAAAAAAATAAAATACCTGCCAAAATCCAATTACGAATATAATTACGAAATATGGGAAACGGGGGTGACACATGATACTCACATGTACATTTCATAATTTCTTGTAAATTCTCCCTATTTACTGCTACATTTTCAATATCATCTAATTAGAACTGTTATTTGAGATTTGTGCTCGTTCCATCCTGACTGGATATGTTGACAAAATTTTAGGAGTAGTTGTGCCCTCAGTATTGGACTTCATGGTGTTTCTAGCTGAGGTGGATCTCACTATTCTTCTATTTGAGTTGCCTGGTAGTTATCCTTAGTTAGTTTTGTTGTTCATTCTTTATTTTCTGTCTTATAATCCTTGTAGATTCTAATTGTTCTAGTGATATTGTTATTATTTCTTGTCTTATCTTCCTTAGTTTTTGTGATGTGACATGAGTATATTTTTAGTTATGGATCTTTAGATGTTGTAGTTAGTCTAGGGTACTTGACAGCGCTCTACCGCCGATACTGCGGCGTAGGCTGGGCGTGGCCCACGTATTCGTACCCGTATATCCGGCTGCGGGTCGTGACACAGTGACCATTCCATCCCTCTCTTTCTCCTCACAACCTCTTCCCATTCAAACGAAAGAAAACCCAAAGCCTCTATACTCTTCTTCTCAACTCTCATTTTAAAATTCTCTCATCCGACTCCAACATGGAAGAAGCCCTAACCAAAGGTTCATCTCCATATTCTCTCCTGAAACAAAACCTAGCCTAGGTTTTCTCCACTCTCTTCCTCACATACAATCAGCCGAACACTATTCCCCTTCTTCTTCTTCTCACATAACAATTTCAACTATAAACCCCCAAATTGCAAACCTTAACCCTAGAATTTAGGAAATGAGAAGCAAGAGAGGGGAACGAGAAGATCGGGCGAGAACTACCTTGGCGGCGTTCTGGAGAGGGAAAGGTGAGGCACCGGCGTCAGTCGTCGACTCGGAGTCGTGCGGCGCTCCGGATCTGAAGACTCGGCGGTGGCAGTGAAGAGGTCGTCGACGGTTGGGAGAGCTCCAACCCAGCACGGCCATCAATGCTTGGCCCAACACAGAAAGGGAAGGCGAGGTCAGCGAACCTCTGAAGGTTCCTGACCGCTCGGACACGGGCTGATTCAACTCGACTCGTTTAGGCGAGGCGATTTGGTTCGCGTGATGATTTGAACCACGAAGGAGCAATTCGATCTGGTGGCGAGGAAGCTCGGGTGGTGGGACGATGGTCATCTCCGATCGGAGGGCGGATCACGACGACGGGTCCAGATTTGTGGCGGAACGGCCACGGCGCAGACCGAGAGAATCGCTAGATCCGATCGCCTTGACTCGAGGCGAACTCCATTGGCACGACGAAGCTGGCCGACGTCGCTCCGATCTGGAGCGGAGGAGATGATGGCGACCTCATCGCGGCGCGTCTCAACAGCCCCGGGCCGGAGGAGATCTGGCTAGGTGGTGAAGTGAGGGGACGAGGACGGAGCTGGAACACCGGAGTTCGGTGGCGAGGATGCGTAGCTCGGCGGAGCTCCTTGCGCGCGGTGGTGGTGCGCCCGAAACGGAGGCGGAGAACAGAGAGTGTTGTCAGTAGTGATATGGAATTGTGTCAAAATTTTTTGGGAACCGTGCAATAATATTATATTATTTATAGTGAAGTATTTGAGTGGCAGAGTTGTAATTAAATATAGATCTGGGGTGTTTCCCAAATTAGAATAGTGGCAATGTATGTAATAAAGAGTAGATCTGGGGACAAATATAACAAATTTTAACTGAAATTGTAACCACATGTAACTAAGTAACAGAATTAGTTACTCACTAACCAATAACTGTCAGCCCCTGTTTTTTAATTTTAGTTTTATTAGTGCTAACTAATTTTTAATGTCATTTATGGCCTTAAAATAATTTTTTAGATTTTTAGGAATTTTTCTAGAATTTTTAAATAATTTTTAAATGAGTTTTATATATTAAAATATCTATTTACGATTTTCTAAAATGTTTTTAATGCATTTTGTAATTTATTAAATTGTTTAGATATCAGTTTGCAAATTCCTATTTGTTCATGAAAATTTTATTTGCATATAATAGCTGCGGGAGGGGATTTGCAAATTGTATTTACATATGGCTACTGATTAGGGGCCTAGTTGTAAAACCTAGAAATCTAGGGACTGTTTTGTAAAACAGTCGTCACCCCCCCCCCCCCCCCCCGACCGACCAGCCACCAGGCCCCGACGACCCGGCGGATATTTTTCCCTTTTTCCGGCCAACCACCGCCTCAAAAATGCCTATAAAACCCCCTTCGACCCCCCAGTCAAAACCCTAGCTCTACCCACCACCACGACCACCGTAGCCCTTCATCTCCGGGGAAAACCCTAGGATGTAAACCCTAACTCCGGCGTACCCTAGCGCCGCCCCACCGTCCATCGTCGCCAGTCGCCACCACCACCGTTCGACTCGCCTCGACGAGCCGACCCCAGCGCCACCACTCCGCCACCGCCACGACGCCCCAAGCCGCCGCCTCCGCCTTCGAAAGCTTCCTCCAAAGTCGGACACGCAGGTAACAGACCTGAGTTCGTGTCGTGCGTGTCTCGAACTCACGCACGACGTTCGCCTGGACACGGGAACCTAGCTATAGGTCTGGACACGGGTGAATCGACTCGTGCGTGTCGTGCTAGCCCAGACACGTAAATACCTGTGTCCCTAACTGTCCGGACACAGGATCGTGTTTATTATTTTTTTAATGTTTATGTTAATCAAAACCTAAATAAAATTCACTAAAACCCTATCCCTAACACGACCCACGGGCTGACCCCCTGGCCAGCCCGACAGAGCCTAAACCCCCCCCCCCCCACCCCCCCCCCCCCACCCCCCCCCCCCCCCCCCCCCCCCCCCCCGCGCTCTGTTGGCTCGGGTTCGAGCCTTTCTGTTTCCTTTCCCTTTTCTTTTCCTTTTTCTTTTTCTTTTTCTTTTTATATATATATTTATATATATATGTATATACATTTATTTGTGTATATATATATGTATTACTATATATACTATATTTATGTATATATATACTTGCTGTTTTCTTTTTATATATATATATATATTTATATATATATATATATATACTTCATCCTTTGTACTTTATTATTTTATGTATATATATATATTTCCTTGTGTATATATATATATATATATTATTATATATATACTATTATATATGTATACATCATTTTGTATATATATATATATATATATATATATATATATATATATATATATATATATATATTATTTCCTATATGTATTTTACTTAGCTTAGTGTAAATTATTTATATAAAATAATGTTCATACTTTTATAGTTACTATGTAAAACTTTACCTTATTAAAATAATAATATTTATTTTGACTATTACCAAATTGTATTTTTATTGTATTTAAATTACTGCAACCATTTGGTGTCCAAGCCTAGCATGGGTATTTGGGTTCAAATATGTTTTCACACATTCAAGACCTGTACAAGTCATATTGGACTTGATTCATGGCCTTGGGTCCTGTATTTGAACTTTGGTTCAAATTATATACATGGACAAAATACGCAGATAATTAATTATTGTGTGCATTGTTGTTTTTGATTTTCTAAAAATACTTAAAGTATTGCTAAAATTATAGAAAAATAGTTTTTAGATACTATGTTAAGTTAGCTAATTTAGTATAAATTTTGTAGTATTTAATTTACTGTTTTGCCACTAGTTTGGCATATAAAACCAAAACTCATTTTCTGTATACTTAGGAAAACTGATTTTTATAAAATATTTGTACTGGTTAATAAATTCCAGAAAAATTATAATAAATTTCTATGATTAACAAGGATCACCTTGGTACTTTACTTTAAGAAAAATTAGGCTTTTTGTCTACTTCAAAAATTGTTAGAACACAATGATCTTTTGATTTATTTATTGATTAATTACGACTTGTAGCTTTTTGTATTATTTGGAGTTTTAGTCGTGTTGAACCCCATCCCTCACTAGTGTAAAGACCCTAGAAAGTTAGTTAACATAGTGTGTCACCCCACATTGGTCTCCTATGTCAAGTCATCATTTTGGCTAGGTGCCCAATCACAAGTCGTGTTTCACCAATTAGTGTCCTAGTGTTTTAGCTTAGTGTAAAACTAAGTTGTTGTATTTACTTCTACAGTGACGAGTTACCGGACATCCATAGCACATTTATCGCAGCTTGTTTTGTTTTGCTTTGCTAGAGGCAAGTACTTTCTACGAACTTTACATACTGCTAGAACAATAAACTGCGACTTACCAACCATGTTAAATGCTGATCCTTGGGGTAGCAAGTTTGAACTTTACATGTTGTATTACTTTCAGTCTCTACCATGTTTAGGACAGTATCTCATATCTCTCACATGCTTTATATCGTTCTCGTATCTTCCACATGTTATTACTGTTTTCATCTCTCACATGTTTAAAATAACGGGTTAAGGGGAAACTGCTAGTAGTGTACGTGATCATGACCCCCTTCTCCGTATGTATTTACCGCGCTCGGAGACATTCTATATGTAACTTGCCGTAGGTTCTGATCTCACGTTTGTGTATGGATATACACCGATGCCGTTCGTGCACGTATGTGCATGCCAGAAAAACTTGATATGTGCCGTTGTACATCCTATTCACCTATTGACCGATTCACGTACATGCTACAGTTTTAAACTTTTAAACTATATGTTGTCATTCCTAAAAAGAACCAATTAAACCATGATATGCCATGATTCCAGTTTATTACATTCATGTTCATGCTTTGTATATTTAGTTTGCTAGAAAACAGTACTTGCTCCCGTCCTGACAGGATAACGTTGTAGGTATACTTACTGAGGAGGAGTTGCTCTGTAATTCGTATTATGGAGTCACTGCCGAGGACCCGGTTTTGCCATACGAGGATGTTCCTGCGGGGAGACTCGTCTAGTTTGCTTAGCTGCTTGGGATACTTAGTGTAGTCATGTATTAGACTACGTATTTTGTAACTGGATATGTATCCAGTTTTACATTTCAGACTTGTACTTTGGACTTATTTCTATATATGAGATGACTTTGTGTTTGGAGCATTTATGATTCTTCTTCACTTATAGAACTGTTAGCACATTTAGTCTTATCTTGTTATCTCTAGAACAGCTTACTGCGCTTTATCTTAAGCATAGGCTGGACATGGCACGGCTCGGCCCAACAATTTGGGTAACGGATCGTGACATATTTTTTTTGGCGGCCCATGCAGGTCCTGACTAAACTGTTTGGTTACGTTATTGTACCAAACATGCCTGCAATTAGGAACTTAAGGTAATTAGACAACATTAGGAAAGACGCTTAGAACACTTAGAGGAATGCTAGGATTGCAACATAGGAAATACATCACATGTTTGCTATTATAATTAGATTTTCTTGCATATAATTGCTTACTTTAAATAAGTCCTTATAAGTCTTTTTATGTGTAATTTAGATGGTGCTTACTCGTTCATCCCAGTATGTTACCCCCGAGAATGGGGCCCTCCATATCCAGTCAGCTGACCAGTTGACTGATACATCTCCACCTACCACATTCCCCCACTCCACAGATCCACAGACCCAGATGCCACCTTCCACATCCCAGTCCCAGCAGGCCCCGATACTTCCACCACCCCCTATCACTATACCCACCCAGGCTTCCGTCACACTCGATGGGACCCAGCTGCTCACACTGATCCAGGGGTTCCTAACAACCCACCAGGAGCAGACTACCCTACTCCGCCAGAGCATGGAGCGTTCTGAGGGACGTCCCGTGGTCCCACCACCTGTAGAGCCACGACAGAAAGCGGGGACGATCAAGGACTTCATGGGTCTGAATCCCAAGGAGTTCTCAGGGACTGAGGGCATAGTAGTAGCTGATGACTGGCTAGATTCGGTAGAGAGGAAGCTTCTGGGAGTTAGGATGCCGGATGACCTTCAGGTCGAGGCAGCAGGATTTCTGCTGATAGACTTAGCCGGAGTCTGGTTCAGGAATGAGCCGTTGTTCGCGAGAGGTAGAGCCACCTGGGACCAGTTCAAGACCCAGTTCAAGAAGAAATTCTTCTCGACCACTGCTAGAGTAGCCATGGGGCTACGATTCCAGAACATCCAGCAGGGGAACCGTTCTGTTGATGAGTATGCGGCAGAGTTTAGTCGCCTGAGCCGTTTCGCTCCTAGTCTGGTTGCTGATCCAGAGGAGATGACCCGTAGGTTTTGCCATGGTCTAGTTCCAGACATTGGCATTCTTATAGTGGCGAACGGTACGACTGACTACTACCAGAGCCTAGAGTTGGCCCGGAGCATTAAGGAGCGTCTTCTGTCTAGCAAGAGGCCGGCTTCTGTACATCATGAGGGACCGTCCAAGCGTCAGGCTTTCCAGCAGAGAGCACCGACGCCACCCCAGCAGACTTACCGTCCCCCTACATCACATCACCCGACCCAGCCAGTTAGAGCCTCGGGACCTCAGCAGCAGCAGAAGGGGACTATATGTTCATTCTGTAGAAGGGTAGGCCACGACGCTTTTGTTTGTAGGAAGAGGTTTGGGCAGTGTTTAGCTTGTGGGTCTGCCATCCATCAGATTCGGGACTGCCCAGTAGCCAAGGGACCCCAGGGGAAGACTTATAGCCTAGTCCTTGAGCCGGAGCCGGAACAGGTTTCAGGAGGTTAGTTTTGATCGTAGCCTTAGTCATTTGTTGCATTGCTTGCTATGTTAGAATATTGTCGGGTCTTCAATCCTTGTGAATTTCGAGGACGAAATTTTTCAAGGAGGGAAGACTTGTCAGCCCCTATTTTTCAATTTTAGTTTTATTAGTGCTAATTAATTTTTAATGTCATTTATGGCCTTAAAATAATTATTTAGATTTTTAGGAATTTTTCTAGAATTTTTAAATAATTTTAAATGAGTTTTATATATTAAAATATCTATTTGCAATTTTCTAAATATTTTTAATGCATTTTGTAATTTATTAAATTGTTTAGATATCAGTTTGCAAATTTCTATTTGTTCATGCAAACTTTATTTGCATATAATAGCTGCGGGAGGGGATTTGCAAATTGTATTTACATATGGCTACTGATTATGGGCCTAGTTGTAAAACCTAGAAATCTAGGGACTGTTTTGTAAAATAGTCGTCACCCCCCCCCCCCCCCCCCCCCGACCGACCAGCCACCTGGCCCCGACGACCCGGCGGATATTTTCTCCTTTTTTCGGCCAACCACCGCCTCAAAAATGCCTATAAAAACCCCCCTTCGACCCCCCAATCAAAACCCTAGCTCTACCCACCACCACGACCACCGTAGCCCTTCATCTCCGGCGAAAACCCTAGGATCTAAACCCTAACTCCGGCGTACCCTAGCGCCGCCCCACCGTCCATCGTCGCCAGTCGCCACCACCACCGTTCGACTCGCCTCGACGAGCCGACCCCAGCGCCACCACTCCGCCACCGCCACGACGCCCCAAGCCGCCGCCTCCGCCTTCGAAAGCTTCCCCCAAAGTCGGACACGCAGGTAACAGACCTGAGTTCGTGTCGTGCGTGTCTCGAACTCACGCACGACGTTCGCCTGGACACGGGGAACCTAGCTATAGGTCTGGACACGGGTGAATCGACTCGTGCGTGTCGTGCTAGCCCAGACACGTAAATACCTGTGTCCCTAACTGTCCGGACACAGGATCGTGTTTATTATTTTTTTAATGTTTATGTTAATCAAAACCTAAATAAAATTCACTAAAACCCTATCCCTAACACGACCCACGGGCTGACCCCCTGGCCAGCCCGACAGAGCCTAACCCCCCCCCCCCCCCCCCCCCCCCCCCCCCCCGCGCTCTGTTGGCTCGGGTTCGAGCCTTTCTGTTTCCTTTCCCTTTTCTTTTCCTTTTTCTTTTTCTTTTTCTTTTTATATATATATTTATATATATATGTATATACATTTATTTGTGTATATATATATGTATTACTATATATACTATATTTATGTATATATATACTTGCTGTTTTCTTTATATATATATATATATATATATATATATATATATATATATATATTTATATATATATATATATATATATATATATATATATACTTCATCCTTTATACTTTATTATTTTATGTATATATATATTTCCTTGTGTATATATATATATTATTATATATATACTATTATATATGTATACATCATTTTGTATATATATATATATATATATATATATATATATATATATATATATATATATATATATATATATATATATATATTATATAGTTGAGTATTTTCTTATATGTATGTATATATACATATATTTGTATATATATATATATAATATATAGTTGAGCATTTTCCTATATATATAAATATTCCTATATTTATATATATATATATATTATTCCTATATGTATTTTACTTAGCTTAGTGTAAATTATTTATATAAATAATGTTCATACTTTTATAGTTACTATGTAAAATTTTACCTTATTAAAATAATAATATTTATTTTGACTATTACCAAATTGTATTTTTATTGTATTTAAATTACTGCAACCATTTGGTGTCCAAGCCTAGCATGGGTATTTGGGCTCAAATGTGTTTTCACACATTCAAGACCTGTACAAGTCATATTGGACTTGATTCATGGCCTTGGGTCCTGTATTTGAACTTTGGTTCAAATTATATACATGGACAAAATACGCAGATAATTAATTATTGTGTGCATTGTTGTTTTTGATTTTCGAAAAATACTTAAAGTATTGCTAAAATTATGGAAAAATAGTTTTTAGATACTATGTTAAGTTAGCTAATTTAGTATAAATTTTGTAGTATTTAATTTACTGTTTTGCCACTAGTTTGGCATATAAAACCATAACTTATTTTCTGTATACTTAGGAAAACTGATTTTTATAAAATATTTGTACTGGTTAATAAATTCCAGAAAAATTATAATAAATTTCTATGATTAACAAGGTTCACCTTGGTACTTTACTTTAAGAAAAATTACGCTTTTTGTCTACTTCAAAAATTGTTAGAACACAATGATCTTTTGATTTATTTATTGATTAATTACGACTTGTAGCTTTTTGTATTATTTGGAGTTTTAGTCGTGTTGAACCCCATCCTCACTAGTGTAAAGACCCTAGAAAGTTAGTTAACATAGTGTGTCACCCCACATTGGTCTCCTATGCCAAGTCATCATTTTGGCTAGGTGCCCAATCACAAGTCGTGTTTCACCAATTAGTGTCCTAGTGTTTTAGCTTAGTGTAAAACTAAGTTGTTGTATTTACTTCTACAGTGACGAGTTACCGGACATCCATAGCACATTTATCGCAGCTTGTTTTGTTTTGCTTTGCTAGAGGCAAGTACTTTCTACGAACTTTACATACTGCTAGAACAATAAACTGCGACTTACCAACCATGTTAAATGCTGATCCTTGGGGTAGCAAGTTAGAACTTTACATGTTGTATTACTTTCAGTCTCTACCATGTTTAGGACAGTATCTCATATCTCTCACATGCTTTATATCGTTCTCGTATCTTCCACATGTTATTACTGTTTTCATCTCTCACATGTTTAAAATAACGGGTTAAGAAAAAACTGCTAGTAGTGTACGTGATCATGACCCCCTTCTCCGTATGTATTTACCGCGCTCGGAGACATTCTATATGTAACCTTGCCGTAGGTTCTGATCTCGCGTTTGTGTATGGATATACACCGATGTCGTTCGTGCACGTATGTGCATGCCAGAAAAACTTGATATGTGCCGCTGTACATCCTATTCACCTATTGACCGATTCACGTACATGCTACAGTTTTAAACTTTTAAACTATATGTTGTCATTCCTAAAAGAACCAATTAAACCATGATATGCCATGATTCCAGTTTATTACATTCCTGTTCATGCTTTGTATATTTAGTTTGCTAGAAAACAGTACTTGCTCCCGTCCTGACAGGATAACGTTGTAGGTATACTTACTGAGGAGGAGTTGCTCTGTGATTCGTATTATGGAGTCACTGCCGAGGATCCGGTTTTGCCATACGAGGATGTTCCTGCGGGGAGACTCGTCTAGTTTGCTTAGCTGCTTGGGATACTTAGTGTAGTCATGTATTAGACTACGTATTTTGTAACTGGACATGTATCCAGTTTTACATTTCAGACTTGTACTTTGGACTTATTTCTATATATGAGATGACTTTTGTGTTTGGAGCATTTATGATTCTTCTTCACTTATAGAACTGTTAGCACATTTAGTCTTATCTTGTTATCTCTAGAACAGCTTACTGCGCTTTATCTTAAGCGTAGGCTGGACATGGCTCGGCCCGGCCCAACAATTTGGGTAACGGGTCGTGACAATAACCAACCAGCCCATAACAACCAATCGATTTATAAAAAGAAAGTGAATAAACAGTTTTTCTTTAGCTGCTAATCAATAATTAGTTTCAAAATTAGTTAACTAAATTAGTTTTACTTTATTAATCCATTGTAAGTACCAAGTATCATTGCCAAATCATTTACAAAAAAATCTTTTTACAAAATATCTTTTAAATACATATTGTCAATAAAGTAGTTTAGTCAAATAATACTATTATATATATTTTGAATGGAGCAACTTTTTAGACAATTTATTAACATGATAATCCAGAGTAGTCTAACATATACAAGCACAACTTATCATGGAACATTATAATTACTATTAATAAAATGGATAATCAAATTTATTTGGAAATAAGATAAACCTAAGATTTAAAAATCAATTTTAACCTACAAAATTCAATATAACAATTTACTTGAAGCAAGAAAGAGGAGCGCATGTGGAAAAAAAAGCGACAAAGTAGAGGAATATTTTAGTCAAAAAAATTAGTCAAAGGAGACATTTTTCGTCAAAAGTGGAAGGTACCTTACATTAAGGTAATCGGATGGAATACACATTGAATATGAATAAATAAAGTGGGGGTACAACCCAAGTTTTTTTTTTTCCTTATCATTTTCTTAGTTATATCCTACTTTCTTGGACATAGGTAACAAATAATTAATTAAAAAATTAGTTACTAATTATAATTTTATTTTATAATTTATTGATAACTTAGCGAGTTCCATGTCCATCACCATTTATTTTACAGACCTCTTTACGCAAGTTCTCAAATTTGCCATTTAGGTGCAAGCTGATGAAATGTAGTAGTTTCTCCCACGATACACTAGACAATGAAATATGCAAAAGCTAAATAATTAAAACAATTTAAAATTGCCTTGTGGAAGAGGCATATCATTCAAGAACAAGAAGCAAGTGGATTTGAGAAGGATTGCACAATTTCATATTTTCATTCATTCATGATTCATGTCAATCTCCATTCTTGTATTCTGGAAGTACAATGTCAATTCTCAACTACTTTAAGAAAAGGTAAAGTTGGTTACAATTGGAAATTTGTCCTTTAGTTGTAAAATATAGCAATTCTTTTGCAAAACTATTATAAAATTTGTGAAATAAAATTACATATTTAGTTTTCTTGTAAAAGAAAAAATCATTTCCGCAAAAAAAAAAAGTTTTTTATTATAACACATAGTAAACCAGTCAATCAAAAAAATGGGAGAAAAAAAGTAATTACACTTTCGACACCATTGCTTTCTACCAGATTTTGGAAAACATTACTCATTCATTTGAACATACCAATACCAACATTAAGGATTTCCCTTCTTCATTCATTTGTCAGTCAGTAAAATGGACAAAATTAACAAACATAACGAGTCGCAGCGGACTAACTAGTAGGCCCAAACCAAGAGTCAAGACATGAAAATGTGTAGAGAAGCGTTCTTGCTCCCGCTGCAGATCGGACACGTGTCCACCCTGGACTCGCAGTCCTTGCACACGCACAGATGCCGACACGGCAGCAGGAGCACGCCGACGTCGTTCCGGCCACAGACCCTACACAGCCGCCTCCTCGTCCCTCCGGCGGCGCCGTCCCCTTCGAAGCAGCAGGACTCCGCGTCGTCCGTGCCGCCGTCGCTGTCGCCGTACCCCTCCTCGACGTCGGCGGCGGGATGAGCGGCAGCGGCGTTGGCGCGGAGCGCGTTCTGGAGGAGGAGCTGCTCGAGGCTGGAGACGATGGCCTCGTTGTTCTTGGCGACGTTGAACCAGACCTCGTTCTCGCAGCTGAGCTGCCTGATCTTCTCCTCAAGCTCCGCGTTCTTCCTGTTCGCGACCTCCAGCTCCGCTTCCTTCTCCTTCAGTCTCCTCGCCAACCTATTCTCCAGTGCCGACACCAGCGACCGGCACTGCCGTTTCCGACTCTCTTCCAGTACCAATCTCAGCCTCTCGCTCTGCAGATACGAAATAAATTAATAAATAAATTTAACAAACATATTATTACTGTAACAAAACCGAGACCGATCGATACGTGCCTGAAGTTTTATAATGGAGTCGATCTCGACGTTGGGTCGGTGCACGTGCCAGTAGAGATCAACTGCGAGAGGAGAGAGGACGGGTCCTCCGCTGGTGGACGTCTCGGTCGAATCGACGGCCCGAGCCGGGTGCTGCTCGTAGCGGAACTGGACCGGGCGGCTGTGCACGCTGCTGACGTTCATGCCAACAACGGCCAAGGGCGGTTCTTGGGGTTCTCGTGCTCTCTTTCTCGAGCCGGAGGCGTCGTTGCAGTAGGTCAGGTCGCTCTGCGGACCGCTGAAGCCGGCTCCGGCGAGATGGTGCTGCATGGGGATGAGCTCGTCGAGCACGTTCATCCTGCAGTAACAAGAAGCCGAGGACCGGAGATTTTTTTTAGATAATCGGTCGATCGGGAGAAAAATAATTAAAACATATATATTTTTCCCATCAATTTCTCCAACCTGGCGCTGGTGGTGGTGCGTAAATCTGGGGAGAAGAAGGCGTTGGAAAGATGATGGTGCGCCTGCACTGCCATTATTGCTCACAGACAGCGAGATTTGTGGGGGAGAGAGAAGCGGTAGTATCAGCTATGCACTCCCCATATTTATATACTCAAGTACTCAACAAGTTAAAAAATTATTATATTCATGTTTTTTTACTTCTTTAATAATATTAACTACTTATTATTTTAATTTCGTAGAAAAAAGAGAAGGGGGCAGGTACGGTCAAATTGATGGGAGGACAACCGACACGAGAAACGAGTGCACCCAATCTAATTAAATGTTTAAATTACATTTTAGGTGCCACTAATCTGTGTCAGCATTAATGGGGGCGAGCACGTATATGTCATCGTCATAGGCATCTCCTTTTCCACCCAGTAGAGTTGCAGTACCAACGGCCCCTGACACTCCTGTCCCTTTCTTTCCTTCTTTCTTTGTCCGCCTCTCTGATCTCTTTCCACATTAAAAAAAAGAAAGAAAACAAAACTACTGCTGCTTAATTAATTATTTAATTTCTTGGACCATAAAATGGAAACAAACTCGAGGTACTGTTGGTCCACTGGTGATAAAAATGGGAACAAACAAAAACTTGCTCTATTAGTTGTTACTATTTTGGGAAGTTAGTGGCAGAGTATTGTCAAACGAGAAAAAACTCCAGTCAGGGGCTAACATATACTATCAGTCCAGTTTTAACTTTTACCAGGTAATTAAATAAAATAGAGATAAAAATGGAAACACGCCACTCTTTCATGTTTTCATTATTTGGATGGGTTGGTTGCATGGTCATACACACAACTCCAAGCTTTTGGTCCTCTCTCCCCCCTCCTTTGTCGTCGTCACATGCCCCATGTGATGGTGCATGCCGTTGCCAATCCATCATCAAATTGAATTATCGATTAATCATAAATAAATAGATACTGCTTCAGTTTCCTTTTCGGTTGAATTTTCAAAAGAGGATAATGATGGGGTTAGTTACTTAGTTTCACTTCCCATACGTGACCATGAGATATAGATAATTAAAATTAATTTAAATTTTATATGAGAATTTTTTTAAGATATATGAGTCGAGTCTAATATCGTATAGTATGAACCAACTCTAACTCAGATCACACCGCGTTCCAGCAAGTGGTATCAGAGTCCAAAGTTATGGGGGCTGATTTGGACGCAAGGTGGATCAAGACGTGGTGGTTGGCACACAAATAATGGTGTGGATGAACACGTCGGTTTAATTTTGTGGTCGAACAAATTGAGATGGCAATATGTTATATCTCCTGGATGTTCGACTGGCGGTAACCGACTAGTGTGCACTCGGTAACTGAAAATGAGCTAAGGTGGAAATTGTATTTCGCTTTGGGTTGAGCCCTCAAAAGTTAGCAACAATGAAGTTGGTAATTTAGACCCCACGGATCGAGATGACAATAAATTGGATCTCCTAAGTGTTCAGCTGGCGGGAACGACCAAGGGTGCTTGGCGAGATGACAATATGTTATATCTCATGGGTGCTTGACATGAGCAAAGTGACCAGCTAGGAGGGACGAGCGGTGGGTGTGTTTGACAAGATGACAATAGGTTAGATCTCTTGGGTGCTTGCTTGGTGGTAACGAGCAAGGTGTTCGGCTAGTAGGAACAGCAATGATGCGCGACTAGCGGGAACGAACAGTGTGTTTAGTTGCTCGGTCCGCAGAAACTAACTAAGGTAAAGATTGTAGGAATGTATCTCATTTTTTTGAGATCTCAAACTGGAGTAAAATTGAATTGCTAATTTAGTCCCACGTCAAGTAGGAGCGAAAACGAGCGGTGGATATTGTAGGATTGTATGTCGTTTTTTGTTGAAATCTCAAATGAGAGAGACAATAAAGTTGATAATTTAGTCCCATATCGAATAGGATATGGGGGCACGAGATGATCATGTAGGAGATATAATTATAAGTTATAAATAATTAGAATTGATTCTGACCGGTTCATGAAAATTCTATTTTTATGATATATAAATTCAGTCCAATATTGCTTATGTCAATTCTAATTCGGATCGCACCCACATTTTCAACAATTCTGACAGGGTAGAGAAATTTAATTAAATTATTTGAGTGGGTCAATGGTGGTGGTGGAGGTTGGCTGGAACAATTATCGAAGCTTTTATAGATACGGTTATGATGAGTGAGAATTAATATTATTGTTTTTGGTGGATGGGCACCTTTCCAGAACTTGAAGTTGATTGAATCTTTCCCATCCTTCGTGGCTTTGGTGCTCTTATGTGGGCACACGCGCACTATGCCATCTCTTTCTTCCTTCCTTTAATTGTCTTCCATTCTGCAGTGTCATAACAATTGAGTAAATTGACTAGTATGGATCCTATAGCCAACAACAGTAGGGTTGAAGATCTCTAAGGTACTGTTTGGAAAGTGAGAGAAAAATTTTAAATGATGGTGTTTGGAAAGGGGGAGAGAACATGAGAGAGAAAAATTTGAGAGGAAAAAGTAGGTGGGCCCCACCAAAAAAATTTTCTCCCAAATGTGGGAGAAAAATGGAGAGAGATGAGAGGAATTTGAGTGAATTTACCCCACCACCCCTCAAAAAGTTAATATTAAAGCATCATTTGAGAATACCAAGGAGGAAATAGTAATTATACCTATATCCATAAACAAATAAAAAATTATTTTTAAACTTTTTCTTCCCCTACTTTTTGTCCATCCAAACAAAGGAAGAAAAAATTAACTTTACTTTCATTTCACTCTCCTCCATTTTCCTTCCCCTCAAATTTTCCTCTCCCTCCCCACAAATGTTCCCAAACACAATGTAAGAGACTGTTTGGATAGATGTAACTCTTTAAAAGTATGAAAGTGGTACTTACAGTAAGTTGAGTTTCTGTGAACTTGCAGCAAGTGGCACTTTCCAAAATGTGTTTGGATAGAATATTTTTTGTCTGCTGCAAGTGGAAAAAAAAATGGTTTAGTGTTTGGATAGTTATGTAAGTAGAAAGTGAAAGTTTTTTTGGAGATGTGGTAAACCTAGGTAAGGTTATCCCCCAATAATTAAATTAGTTATCATAATTAAACCAAAAAAAAATACAATATATTTTTTTTACCACAAACACAGAACCCATTTTGCTATTCAATATATATATTTAAATATTTATATGAATAACTTTATATATAAACCTGAAATGGGCTAATTTGAAAATTACCATTTCTTTTAGGATTTTTTAAAAAAACATACGAAATAATATCAATTCTTATCCAAAGGTACAGCAGAGCATTCTTATCCAGAGGTGCAGCTGAGCATTCATCTTCTTTGTTTCTTCTTATTTTTCTTTTTTATTTTTGACTTCAACTTCTTCTTCCTAAGGAAGACCGGAGCCGCCACCCCTACCTCCACCTCCGACGATCGAGCTCAGCCCCCTCCTCCGCAGTCGCCTCCCCTACCTCCACCTCCGACGAGCTCAGCCGACGGACACCTCCATCAGCCTCGAGCTCGTCGTCCGAGCGCGATTACGGTAGGGCCAACCCACGGCTCCGGCGGGGAGGGACGAGAGAGGAGATTCTCTACAGCAAAGAGAGAGCCGACCGCCACCCCTATTGTAACGCCCGTAGTTCGTATTACGTATTTTGGTATACGTGTACGGAATTCCGACCCGTAATTAGACTTGTCTTGCTTAGCTTGATCCTGGTTTAATCTTGCCTTGGTTTATTTTGGGTTCATCCTGGTTCGACTTGTCTTGACTGGCTAGTCTTGGGTTTTGCATTGGCATGGGTTAGTTAGCATTTCCTGGTTCATGTGGTTTATCCTGGCCTTGGCCTGCATTGGGTTCGGTTGGGTTCGGCTTGGTTGGGCTCGGTTTGGGTTGATATGCAAACCCCTACCTACCACCATCCCTCATTTATTAACCCAACGACCATTCTCTCTCCTCATTCATTACTCATTTACTACTTTTTTCTTCTTCCTCATTTCTTCTCCACCGAGCACCACCGTAGGCAAGTGCAACTTGCTTCATGGAGGAACTCAAGTTTTATTGTTCCATTGTCTTCCTCACGAGATTCTAAGACACTATATAGTACTTAGCATTTTTTTTGTTTTATTGGTTCATTCCATGTAGATCTAAGTTTTTTACATTTTCGGATTTCTCGGTTTTGATCTACTAACCTGGCTTGTTTTCGAAAACTAAGAGTTCTATGTAGTAGGCATTCTGATGTTACGCAAGTTTGGTTTTGGAATGGTTGGATTTCATCGAGTCTTGACCGAGATGGGGCTTTCTTGAGCTCTTGAGCTTTTACGCCTGCTTGTCTTGGCCTTGGGGAGAAGATGAAGTTTTACGCACACATTCTTACGTGCTAGCGTAGCATTTAGTTTTACGCCCACGTTTAACGTGCCAGCGTAGCATTTCCTCCTTTACGCACACGTTTTAACGTGCTGGCGTAGTGTTTACCCTCTTTACGCACACGTCTTAAACGTGCCAGCGTAGTGTCCCCTTTACGCACACGCATTGCGTGCCAGCGTAATCCTTTCTACGCCGAGTTCACTTGAACTCGACGCGGGGGAGTCCACTCTCGTTCGCGTAGAGTCGTGCTCGCGTAGACTCTTCCTCGCTCGCGTAGAGCCTTGCGTGCGTAGAGTTTCACTTGGGTGCTCGTGCGCGTAAAGTTCTGCTTGCATAGGGTGCTTGCTAGCGTAGAGCCTTGCGAGCGTAGAGTTCCCTCTCGCGTAGGGCCCCCGCTCGCGTACAAGCGGTCTTCCTTGGTCTTGCTCGCGTAAAGCCATTTTTGCGCTTGGGGCCCCTTGGCCTAGCGTAGAGAATTGCGAGCGTAGAGTCTTGCTCACGCATAACCTTGCTCGCGTAGAGTTATCTTACTCCGTGTCTTGCTCGCGTAAAGCCATTTTACGCTCAGGGCCTCATAGCCTAGCGTAGTTTCATTCGCGTAGAGGCTTGAGCCCTATGCGCACCCGTTTGCATTATTGTTCTTGCACCTCTTGTCATGGACTTGATAACTCAAATTGATTGACATGACTGACAGATAATTGTACATGGCATGGTATGACAAGTAACTGACATGACATGACATGACTTGACAAGACATAACAAGTAAGCATGATGGGAACTATTGAATGCTGTTGCGACGGCTAGCATGACATGACAAGAATGAATGGCCTGGACACCGTGGACGATTGTGTTTGTATAAATGAACCAACACTGTCTCGCATCATGTCTAGGGCAGGGACCCCTGAGTACCACGGTCAGGGGTACCTACTGAAATTGACTAAGGCTAATAACTAGAATAACCCAGTAGTCATGAAGAGATTTCCCAGCTACAGGCAATCCCGTTATCTGGACGCGCAAGTGGACTTGTAGCCTGCCGACGAATAGGGCACATTTCCAGCACACTGCCATGTGTTGCACCCTTCATGAACGGATATTCGACCTGGATAACCTGGATGGTCTGCAGGACTTGTGGCTGTTGGAATATCTCATTACATCTTACTAGTAACTAGGCCTGTGATAACCCTAGTTAGTTAAAGTATCAAGCCGTACTCATTGCTTGGTCGCGATTGATTGGATGGAGTCTAACCCAGTCTAGTCTTATCCTGATCCTGTACAAGATTATAGTATGACCTGATTGCTTGTGCTTTACTTTATCGATAATAGTGGAAAACCATGTTCCGTTCAGATGAAGGGTTACAACACCGTGTCCTTGTTTGGTTTAAGGGTTGTAACCTGGCTATCTGAATAGTCCCATGGTTATCGTATCGTATATTCTCATGATTTTTTCATATCTCCAGTTTTAATATGTTATTATGTTTTATGCTAATGGCTAGTTTTAGTTCTTAAGTGAAGCCTCCTTTGTGGCACTTGCTCTTTCTGGGATCTGACCCAGCTGGTTTTGCGTGGCCAGATACCGGAGCAGCTCCAGAGGATCTCCCTATCTTCCAGCCAGATGGTGACCACCAGACGTAACCAAGGCAACGAGTGGGTTTTCCTTTTGTTCTCCCACTTTATTGTTAAAAAAAATTCTTTTGAGGCGTTTAGCTGGCGAGCATGTGTTAGCTCGTATTGTATTTTACTTACTGTCTGCCTACGGGCTGTAACATGATTGACGAATTCTAGGGTTGATCATGTATGACTGAAACTCTTGTTAGTCTTTATATTTTGTACGACTAGCTTCATGATCATCCAAATATGTAATATATGGGACGCCTTACTATTGTATATTTGATGCTCTAACATCTTGTAACTGCTATTCCTTGCATGAGATTGAGACAATAGGCTTGTTCATGACCATAAGAGACTGATGGCTTGTAGTTAAACCCTCATGTATCTAGACAGCCGTGACCGTATAGCGAGGTGGATTTCATTTCAATATACGTAGCTGGCTATGTATGCCCCCGCTCTCCAGTATTCCGGTTCTGGAGCATTACACCAATCATCGTCGAGCTCGTCGTCCGAGCGCGAGTGCGACAGGGCCAACCCACGGCTCCGACGAAAAGGGCGAGAGAGAAGACTCTCCACAGAGAAGAAAGAGTTTCTCTCTCCCTCTTTCTTCACTTGCAGTGGAGTTACTTCAGTTTTTTGATGTAGATGACAGGAGAGGGAACAGCCAAGGGACAGCAACTCCCAATGTCAGAAAAAGGACACTTGCCGACCACTTGCAGTGCCTATCCAAATGCTGCAACTCCATCTTCCTTCGAGGAGTTGCAGCAAATAGTATGAGTTGCAGCATAGCTGCGGGCATCCAGACAGACCCTAAGAGCATCTCCAACCCTATTGTCTTGTTTTGTGTTGTGAATCCTATGTGGCATGAGACATAAGACAATGTCTTTCCTATGTGGCAAGATGACATTCACACAAGACAATGAGATAAAAATATGTTCTCCAATGCAAAAGTTTGAGAAGACAATAAAATTACTTTTTTTCAACTTCCAAGACAACTTTTTCACTTATATATATATATATATATATATATATATATATATATATATATATATATATATATATATATATATATATATATATATATATATTTATTCATAATTGATGATGTGGACATAAAGTCATTGTGAAGTGCATTGTTTAGATCTAGACAACCAACTTCACATTCTCCTTGCCATGTCATTGCTATGTCAACTTCACAATTTATTTCACATTTGCATTGGAGAAGTACTTTTGAAAAAAATGCTTGTCATTCCTATGTGGCAACCATTTTTTTCAAACTCACAATAGGGTTGAAGATCTCTAAATCTAGACAACCAACTTTACATTATCTTTGCCATGTCATTGTCATGTCAACTTCATGATTAATTCTACATTTGCATTGGAGAATAATTTTTGAAATAAAAGCTTGTCATTCCTATGTGGCAACCATTTTTTCTAAACTCACACAATAGAGTTGGAGATGCTCTTAGCCCAACTGCTCAACGTAACATATATGATTAATTATACTAATCCTCTCTATATTTTATATTTATAACACAAAATACATTTGTTTTAAAAAAATGACACGAAATATCTTTATTGTAAGCAAGATAAGAATGACTAGTGTAATAGTCTATTTTTATAATTTTTAAATAATAGTGCCTCAAATTAAGAATACTCTGTATAATAAAATTAAAATATAGAAAAAGTTGGTATTAATAATCCTAATATATAATTGTGTTTTTACATGTCTCTATTTGATGAAACAGTATTGAATGTGAAACTCTCATCCCTTGGCAGAGCGGGCAAAGTTTTCATACGACCAGAGAGTATGAAATAAAATTTATTTCTGAAATAATCTTAAATCAACTTCTGTAGAGTGTATAAATTCGTAGAGAAATAGAAATTAAATTGGCACATGATAGATATTAATAGTAACGGTTGATTAAGTTGTTTTAGATTAGACGATAGTGTATAAAATATAATTTCATGATGGACAATATTGGAAGAGAAATACCAAAATTTAATCACATTTTACTGACTATATAACATAACAATCTATGTATTGATCATGTATGCAATCATTACATTAATGTTATTAACATATAGGATGCCACTTTATATGGTCAATAAAATATGGTCAGATCTTGGTACTCTCTTAATATTATTGTTTCATAATGGTGTAAAATATCTAGACAATTCTAGGACGCATGACACCATCAGGTGGTCTCCTAGGCCTGTTTGGTTAGACGTAGGTGAATTGAAAGTTGCAGTATTATGTTAGTTTTGTTGCATTTGAGCGTTGAAAGTGGAAGTTGTAGCTAGCGTTTCGATAGAGGTTGCAACTGTATTGTACGTAAATGTCTAACCTCTAACACAAAATAGGGTCTGTCCTATCTCTCTTTCAATTTTCCACCTACAACCAATGCAGTGGAACTCGGTTGCAAGTGGTGGGTTAGCTACTCTTTTTTTTTTTCCGTTGGAAGCTCTGGTCACCTCCTGCTTCTCCGTGGCAACAAACATTCCTCACCTTCGCTACCGTCGTCGCCATTGAAGAAGCAACTGAAGAAGCTCGAAGAAGAAGAACTAATGGGTTTATGGTGAAAGCGGTGCTTGTCTTTGTCGACGAGGAAGCGCCATGTGTCGTCGGCGGAGAAAGAGGAGGATGGTTTGTCTCCGCCAGTGGAGAAGAGCATGCAATGTCGTCGCCGCCAGTGACGTCTACGAGGTCACGGTTACGATGTGGACCTTCCCCTGTGGTTCTTGGAAGCGGGTGTGACGGTGAGCTTGTGGTGGTCGAGAAATCGCGTATCTAAGCTTGTCAGTATCGATGCTCGGCTCGTCTTTGTTGGAAACTTGGTGTGGCCCGAACCGGAGTTGTTCTATGATGTGCGATATTGAATTGGGCTCATATGTCTTAAAAGAGAATTCTCATGTAAGGCCTAAACCAATCCCAATTATCTACACCACATGATCCCATCTCTTAACCGATATGAGACTAAATTACAAAGTCCATTGTCATCCTCCATTTGAACGCTCAATCGGAAACGAGATACAATCCAACAATCTCCACATTAGCTCGTTTCCGCTAGCCGAATAACCTTAGCATCTTGGTACATTTGTCCGTTCTCGCTAGCCGAACAACTTTAGCACTCCTGCGACCTTTTGTTTGTTTCCGTCAGCCAAACAACCTTAGCACCGATCGAGACCACTGTCACGCCCCGCTCCCGTAGGAGCGATCGCCCTCGCTAAGGCGTGATGCCGCACGAGCCTAGATTGCGCTCGTGCAAGGCAATTCCATAACGGCCGATTACATCGGCGGCGACGGGGTCGTCGCACAGAAGTCCCAAGCAGAAACATTGAATACATTGCAGCGGAATTTAAAGAAGAACACATGAACGCAAGTCATTCAAAAGAATCTCTTTATTGATATTGAATACAAGATTACATTTGTGGCGCAAGGCCAATTACAAGTCTCTCAGGCTCACTTTTCTTTCGATTATAATTCACTCTGCTCTCTCTCATCTCTCGATACAAACGCTTGAATCCAGCGGAAGCTTCAGAAGGCGATGTCCATACATTATGTCCTGTATAAGTCTTCAATCCACGCGGCCGCACGCTTCGAATCGCCAAGGAACTCCATGCCTCGACGCATCCAAGCGAGCTCCGCGCCACGAGCTTCTACCTGTGCCTGCACATGAAACACTGTGTGGGTGTCAGTACCACTGTACTGGTGGAGTGAGCTTCTCGCCCACCCATACAAAACCAACACGTTCATTTACTTTGTGCAACATAGACCCTTTTTCGATTGTCTTTCTATTCTTGCCTTAGGATCAGTTTTAGGACCAGCGCCTTAGCGCAACTTGTGTATCGGAACCATCCCGTGCTTGCAATGTCAACGTTAACTCATACTTTGTCTCTAGACTACTCCTCGTGCCAACAACGTTAACCTATCAAGTCGTGTTTGCCTTACGGCCATAATCAGAGACGCAACTACACGAAGGACTCCATTTCCTTGCCTCTAGACCTTTCTCGTGCTTGCATTGTCGACGCACCGACTTATACTTATCTTTCGAGCCAAACTCTGGGACGTAACGACTCGGTCGTGCCATAACTCAATTCGTGTTTCAATATCTCCGAGGCAGCGCCTCCTTGTTTAGCCTTGCTTATACTTGTGTTGTGACAACGCGACCGTGCCTCATAACTCAACGTACTCCACACAACATGCCCTACGGCCCTTTTTGACTTAACTCGCAACTTAACAGTCGACGCCACATCTCGTGCCGAAGCACGTCGCCTTCGCTGTAGCCAAATCTTAGGCTCCGACATTGTGTCTATTTAACTCATACATATTCAACTCAATCCAAAGACACACACACACGGATTGCCGCCCGTGCCGACACAAAACTTACCATGTTAAATGAAAACAATTATCATTAAGTGTTTGTTATGGGATTGGCCTAACCAGCCGCCTTGGACGTAGCCTGATAATACGGGACCCCTGCAACGCAGGTAGCGAGCCCCGATGCAAGTCCCCGTCTTACCGATGCCTAACCAGCGTTGCTTTAACCAGCGCGGCTACAACCAGTTTCTTCCTAGGCCGAGACGGTCCCGTGGCCCCGGAATTCCGCTCGAAGAAACCACCCCTTGTCGACAAGTTGCCCAAGTTCATAAGGGTTACATGGAGTGTTTTACAGTTTGGGGCTTGTTATGTGATCAATTCATTTACTTGGTTGTTTTACTCTTTCCATTTTTCATACTTCCCTTGCAGAGCCCCTAACCAGGGTTGCCTCGGCGACTAACCATCGCTTAGACTTAACATTCTTTGAACTCAGGGAACGGCTACTGCATAGCCTTCCAACTTAGCTTGAACATAGCGTGTTTCCTTCAAGTGTCGACCGACCGTGGATAACTTTCCACTGAACCAACCGTGGCTCGTGCCTTAAACCGACTCGTGTTCTACGCAACGCTATCGCCCAAGTCATACTTCATGTGACGGGCCTTGTGATCGTGGGACTACTTATCTTGACAACCGCAGAATGAGCGGGACGGTACGTAGAATGACTTAGGTCGACCGGCATTACTTTGCCTAACTCACTCAAGCCTACAACTTAACCCAAGGGACGAGCAAAGGCTATGCCAAGCCTTGCGGGACAGGACCGTGCATGCTTTAGCAAGCATTTGTGCGGCGACGCCTATGACTTAGGCTAACTCTCAGCTTTTGTACCGCAGACCAACTTTCCTTCTCCCAAGCCACGGGACGAAGGACCGAGTGTCATTTTTAAAGCACGCCGTGCACCAACTCTAAGCCGACCGTGGGACGTTTTCCATGTTCTAACTCATTTTGACCCGTCGGGATTACTCCCTTAGCTATGTGGATGCGTAGCTTTTATTATCAAGCCTAACTTGTGCAAGTTGAAAACACGATTTATTATGTGAAGGCAAAGATGAGGAGAGTTCACCGAAACTACCCCACCTGAGCGACGTCTCCGAGCAAGCCGTTGCAAGGCTAAGGCCGAACGCCGTCGGCGTTTCGATTCCTCCGATTGACTTTGCGGGACGGGGCACTACATCATACACCACTCAGAACAAGTCTCGTCCTCGAGACTTTCCTGAAGGCAAGCTATCCTACCATTTCTATGGCCAAGACTTAATCGTGCCTGGGCACGGAACTATCGTACGCACTTCGCCTACGCGTTTCTTCGATTCCGAGCCACGCTCGCACTATTATCAATCCTTCCTTTTTAACTCGATTTCAAGATCTCGATACACTCCCATTCTTTCAAGCCTTGCTTGAACTCGTCGTATCACTTGGCTGGATCGTGCACGCATTCCAAGCGTCCCTAAAATACCTGCATTCAGCCGAGCCGCATGATAAAGAATTTGTCATTCTCACTCGAGTCGCATCGTGCACATACCCAGGCGTCCCTGAATATATGCATGTCAGCCGAGTCTCATGAGCAGGGTCTTCTATATTCGTGATCTCTATGCACGCCAATCCTCAAGATCAATCTTTCGATTGCTAACACCTGCAACAGGGGCGTCTCGCCTAACCGCTAGGCCAATCTTTACGAGGCTAAGTCAATGTCAGGATTGGAATCATAGTTCCCCAACAATAATGCCAACACTGACCCCAATCCTAGGGTCAAACCATAGTCGATCATACGGGGTCTTCTACCCAAGCTCACGTCACTCAGATTTCTAAACATCGAGCACGATCACCTATTCGCATCAATGCATTCGTTGCGCAGAATTCAAATCCGTTCAATCACCAATTCTAACCAATTCATGTATTCGATCACGAGGTCATCTAGCTCGACAATACGTTGCACCCCAATCTCACGCGAGTCCGATAATCCGCGGTGGTTCATGAATCACCACGCAACGCTCCCGCGGAATAATCATTCTCATCGGGGCGTAACTCTTGTTCGAGTTTAGACTTATTCATTCTCGATACTCGGATTGGACCTACTCAATCCTCAAGTTCAATCGACAAGCACACCAATTCAATCTCGAGTCCACCTTCGTGTCAAACCAGAAGTCGAAGCACAAATTGTCGCACCGTGCAAGTTCGACCACTCCCGCTGTATGAATCACCATACCAGCGCTCACGCAGAGTGATCGCCCTAATCGGCGTGACGCATGTGCGAGGCTGGAGTAGCGCTCGCATAAGACAAGAACGTCAACATTATGGTTATCGACGAAGCAAATCCAAACATTCCAGTTTTCATCCAAGCCAAGTTCAATCGTCATTCGTTCAACTTAGAAAATCCTCAAGCCAAGACCATCTTTTCCCGACACATTTTACATTTCCGATTATAGCATCCATCGGAACAATGACATTTGCACGATCGTCATTTGCCGAGTCAGAGTACCCCCGAGTTATCGCATATCGATCTTTGATACGCCTCAATACCATCGATGATATGCGTAACCCGACGATCTTCCTTTGCAACCAATTTCGAGTCGTGCGTTGATGCTGTTGTCCGAGTTGGATATTCCACCATTTTCTCAATACTCAAGATCAAGTTCAGTCGCTTTTCCTCAAGCTTGTTTCAAGATCGTTATTCAAAAACTCAAGTCGCATTTCATTCGAATCAATCCGATATCGCACGCGCGATCCTCTAAGTTTCCTCGATCAAGACCATTCAATTTCATTCATCGTTCCGAAACGTTTTCTAACTCGCGTTGCCCATTCATAAGTTGTTCGAACGAGATACTCGTTCGGGACATTCGAAGTCACGACCAACTAAGCGTGACGCGTTCTAAAGCTTTGCGCGATCGCATCGCCTCGCCGACATACTCGTAATCCTCAATATTCACTCGAACAATTTCCAAGACGAACCATACACCACTCGGGTTCAAGTCACTCGACTAGTCGTCGACACTCATTCTTATTCTTCTCCGAACCTATCGCATACACCACTCGGATTCAAGCCATACGATCTAGTCCTCAATCACGTTTGCGTCATGCGCTAAGACATCCTTCGGATTCGTCCGACGAATCACTAGCGTAGTCGCTCGCGTCATATCGACGCACTAAGTCGTTCATACTAATCCTCAAAATCCAAGTCAATCCTTCGCGTACGCCTAAGCGTTAACTCGATACCGTTCCTATCGATATACACTCAAAGTGTATCTCCGTTCTCGATCGAGCGATACTTGATATTGCTCGCAACCCGATTGCACCCAAGAGTCGAGGTGCGCGACGCGAAACACAACTTAGCCAAAAGGCCGTGTGCATGACCATCCCCTACGGACTATATTCTGAGTTTGCATGCTCAATTGCTAGGGTCGACGTTGGACTAATTAGGCATGCATGCGACTTTGCTAACATTAGCACATGTTTTCTATCGAGTCAAGTTTGCAACGTTCGGCACAAAGGCCCTATCGACGCATTTGGCAACGGTCTACCGATGCGTTAGATCGAACGCTTGTACGAGCCTTCGAAAATATTTAGACTTATTGTATGGACATGCCGAGGGACATTTGAGAGAGAGAGCGCACCAACGATAACAACTTGCGGAAGCAACAGAGTCTTGCGGAAACATCGAAGTTAAAGAATTCAATTGACGGTCCAAGGACGTAAAGCCGTGCTCTGATACCACTATGTCACGCCCCGCTCCCGTAGGAGCGATCGCCCTCGCTAAGGCGTGATGCCGCACGAGCCTAGATTGCGCTCGTGCAAGGCAATTCCATAACGGCCGATTACATCGGCGGCGACGGGGTCGTCGCACAGAAGTCCCAAGCAGAAACATTGAATACATTGCAGCGGAATTTAAAGAAGAACACATGAACGCAAGTCATTCAAAAGAATCTCTTTATTGATATTGAATACAAGATTACATTTGTGGCGCAAGGCCAATTACAAGTCTCTCAGGCTCACTTTTCTTTCGATTATAATTCACTCTGCTCTCTCTCATCTCTCGATACAAACGCTTGAATCCAGCGGAAGCTTCAGAAGGCGATGTCCATACATTATGTCCTGTATAAGTCTTCAATCCACGCGGCCGCACGCTTCGAATCGCCAAGGAACTCCATGCCTCGACGCATCCAAGCGAGCTCCGCGCCACGAGCTTCTACCTGTGCCTGCACATGAAACACTGTGTGGGTGTCAGTACCACTGTACTGGTGGAGTGAGCTTCTCGCCCACCCATACAAAACCAACACGTTCATTTACTTTGTGCAACATAGACCCTTTTTCGATTGTCTTTCTATTCTTGCCTTAGGATCAGTTTTAGGACCAGCGCCTTAGCGCAACTTGTGTATCGGAACCATCCCGTGCTTGCAATGTCAACGTTAACTCATACTTTGTCTCTAGACTACTCCTCGTGCCAACAACGTTAACCTATCAAGTCGTGTTTGCCTTACGGCCATAATCAGAGACGCAACTACACGAAGGACTCCATTTCCTTGCCTCTAGACCTTTCTCGTGCTTGCATTGTCGACGCACCGACTTATACTTATCTTTCGAGCCAAACTCTGGGACGTAACGACTCGGTCGTGCCATAACTCAATTCGTGTTTCAATATCTCCGAGGCAGCGCCTCCTTGTTTAGCCTTGCTTATACTTGTGTTGTGACAACGCGACCGTGCCTCATAACTCAACGTACTCCACACAACATGCCCTACGGCCCTTTTTGACTTAACTCGCAACTTAACAGTCGATGCCACATCTCGTGCCGAAGCACGTCGCCTTCGCTGTAGCCAAATCTTAGGCTCCGACATTGTGTCTATTTAACTCATACATATTCAACTCAATCCAAAGACACACACACACGGATTGCCGCCCGTGCCGACACAAAACTTACCATGTTAAATGAAAACAATTATCATTAAGTGTTTGTTATGGGATTGGCCTAACCAGCCGCCTTGGACGTAGCCTGATAATACGGGACCCCTGCAACGCAGGTAGCGAGCCCCGATGCAAGTCCCCGTCTTACCGATGCCTAACCAGCGTTGCTTTAACCAGCGCGGCTACAACCAGTTTCTTCCTAGGCCGAGACGGTCCCGTGGCCCCGGAATTCCGCTCGAAGAAACCACCCCTTGTCGACAAGTTGCCCAAGTTCATAAGGGTTACATGGAGTGTTTTACAGTTTGGGGCTTGTTATGTGATCAATTCATTTACTTGGTTGTTTTACTCTTTCCATTTTTCATACTTCCCTTGCAGAGCCCCTAACCAGGGTTGCCTCGGCGACTAACCATCGCTTAGACTTAACATTCTTTGAACTCAGGGAACGGCTACTGCATAGCCTTCCAACTTAGCTTGAACATAGCGTGTTTCCTTCAAGTGTCGACCGACCGTGGATAACTTTCCACTGAACCAACCGTGGCTCGTGCCTTAAACCGACTCGTGTTCTACGCAACGCTATCGCCCAAGTCATACTTCATGTGACGGGCCTTGTGATCGTGGGACTACTTATCTTGACAACCGCAGAATGAGCGGGACGGTACGTAGAATGACTTAGGTCGACCGGCATTACTTTGCCTAACTCACTCAAGCCTACAACTTAACCCAAGGGACGAGCAAAGGCTATGCCAAGCCTTGCGGGACAGGACCGTGCATGCTTTAGCAAGCATTTGTGCGGCGACGCCTATGACTTAGGCTAACTCTCAGCTTTTGTACCGCAGACCAACTTTCCTTCTCCCAAGCCACGGGACGAAGGACCGAGTGTCATTTTTAAAGCACGCCGTGCACCAACTCTAAGCCGACCGTGGGACGTTTTCCATGTTCTAACTCATTTTGACCCGTCGGGATTACTCCCTTAGCTATGTGGATGCGTAGCTTTTATTATCAAGCCTAACTTGTGCAAGTTGAAAACACGATTTATTATGTGAAGGCAAAGATGAGGAGAGTTCACCGAAACTACCCCACCTGAGCGACGTCTCCGAGCAAGCCGTTGCAAGGCTAAGGCCGAACGCCGTCGGCGTTTCGATTCCTCCGATTGACTTTGCGGGACGGGGCACTACAACCACAGAACCAAACCAACACATTTATCTACACCACCATTGTGTGCCAACCACAACGTCTTGCTCCATATTTGGTTTGTCAAACCTACATTTGAAGTCAATTCGTGTAGTTGACGCTCCATATTGAGAAGAGATCCCGTATATCCGTGTATACGCATGAACGTTCAGCACCATCTGTCTCGAATTAATTAGAGCCGTCCAAACCAGTCCCCTAACCATGAGCTCTGATACCACTTGTTGGAAATGCGATATTGTAACACCCCAGTCCCAAAATACGTAGGACTAGAAACGTAGACATACCAGTCGTATAATAAATATACGTAAGCTGTAAAATGCAGTAGAACCATGACTAATCTCATCCACACAAAATAAATGAATAAAAGATATCAAATAATGATAATGAACTGTCTTGATACAATATGTTGGGCGGAGACAAATCCACTACCAACAAGTAAAAAAAAATACATGAGAAAAGAAATAATTTTGGCGAGCGAAGCGAAGACGATCAAAGTGCAATCATCCTCGAAGAAATAGAGACAATCATGGCCACGGCTAGAACACCTGCGAAAGACAAGAGCACACACCTGGCGAGATAACCAGGTCCTCAGAGGGACATAACAAGACACATAATATCATGCCATATAAACTGAATAAATATTGCTCAAATAAATAAGTCAATTGAATTATAACATGGTCCAATACACACCTATTGAACTAGCTTACCATCCCCCCAACCAAATAAGGACAGGAGATGGTAAACTAATTCACGATGACGTATCTTTCCATGCTATGAATCCAATATGGTATCCGGACCCCAACAAGGTTCAATACCTTCTCATCGAAGTAGTAAGCCACACCTACAACCAAACAAGGACAAGATGTGACGAACTAATCCGCGACAAGTTATTGTTCCAAGTCGCAATCAGATACAAGTACCCAAACCAAAAGTACTCATACCTAACGGATAAGGTAGCCTAACCAGTCTAAGTGAAATGTAGTTAAGAATAATCCTTCTTGCGCATGGGCCCTGGCTAAAATAGGATCGGCATAGTCCCACCTTGGGGCACCAGAGGCCCAATCAATAAGAGCATAACGTTCCGCAGAACGTGTAATGCCCGCGGTTCGTATTACGTATTTCTGGAATACGTGTACGTATTTATTCCTGTATTGCATAATTTCCTTGCTTAATTTTCTTCTTGGCTTGGTTTATTCCTGGTTTGGGTTGGTTGGTTCGGCTTGGCTTGGTTTTGATTGGGTTCATGATGAACCCAAGGTGAACCCCTACCTACCACCACCATTTGTATTTATTAGCCCTCTTCATTCTCTCTCTTCATTATTCATCTTCTTCTTCCTAATTTACTCCCTTCACCTACCAAAGAGAGAAGAGAGAGATCTAGGCAAGTGCAACTTGCTTCCACAAGAGAGCTCATTTTATTGTTCCATTAGCTTCTCCTCATGTTTCTAAGACACATTAGAACTTGTCATTTTCTATTTTGAGACTTTAATTTTTGTAGATCTAGAAATTGGTTATTTTCGGATTTTGGTGGTTTTGATCTATCAAACTTCTTTGTTTTCAAGTTTTGATGGTTCTATGTTTTAGAGAATTTCATTCTACCCAATTTTGACCTTTGAAATGTTGGATTTGGACTTATTTTGACCAAGATATGGACTGTTGAAGCTTAGATTCAACTTTAGAGTTCTTGCTGTTCTTGCCATTTGGAGAAGACAGTGAACAGTGAGCTAGCTTTTTAGCTTACGCCGCTGACTTGGGTACGCTGCTCTTTAGCGAGCGTACGCTGACTTGGGTACGCTGCTCTTTAGCGAGCGTACGCTGATTTGGGTACGCTGCTCTTTAGCGAGCGTACGCTAGCCTTAATACGCTGCCTGTTGGCAGCGTGTCTTTTGCGTACGCTAGCGTGAGCGTGCCCTGGACCCTTTCGTACGCTAGCTCAAGCGTACGCAGTCTTGAGCGTACGCTAGCTTGAGCGTACGCTGACCTGTAGCTTGAACGTGCCCTGGTGTACGCTGACCCTTGCATACGCTTCCCATTGGAAGTGTATGGACCCTTTGGTACGCTAGCTCGAGCGTACGCTGGCCTGAGCATAGTTTGACCTGAGCGTATGGCCTTTGGCTGACTTGGTCTCATGTCAGCGTGTCAGATTTGGTTTTATTTTCCTTAAGCTTGGCTCTTTTATAGCCCTGTATATTGATATTTTATTAGATATTTTATGCCCATTTTATATCCTTACGCCTTTTGTCCTGAACTTGATAATTGCGAATTTACTTGATATGTTTGGAATTGACAACTGAGCCTGACATGATAGTAATCCGTAGTGGTGCACTCCTGACATGGATAACCTGATATGACCTGATAGTGGCCCGTCGTGGCGCACTCCTGACAAGTACACTTGGCATGATAACCTGACATGATTATCTCGAATAGCTGTTGCGACGGCTACTTGACATGACATGACCTGTATAATAACCTGGACACCGTGGGCGATTGTGCTTGTACAAATGAACCAGTCCTGTCTTGCATCATGTCTAGGACAGGGACTCCTGAGTACCACGGTCAGGAGTACCTACTGAAATGGACTAAGGCTAACAACTAGAATAAATTCAGTAGTCATGAAGAGATTTTCCAGCTACAGGCAATCCCGTTATCTGGGCGCCCCACTTGGGATCTGTAGCCTGCCGTCGAGTAGGGCACATTTCCAGCACACTGTCATGTGTTGCACCCTCTAAGTCACCAAAGGGTACATGCGTTTCCTGGACGATGTACCCACTTGAATTCAATCCCTGATTGCGTCCGGATAGCCTGGATGGTCTGCAGGGCTTGTGGCTGTGGAATAATCTCACTGCATCTTGCTAGTAATTAGGCTGGTGACAACCCTAGTTAGTTAAAGTATCAAGCCGTAATTCTTGCTTGGCCGTGAAATAATTGGATGGAGTCTAGTCCAGCTTGTCTCGTCCCGATCCTGTATAAGGTTATGACATGACATGATTACTCGTGCTTTACTTAATTCAATATCAAGACTGTTACATGTCCTGAATCCTTCTTTTATCTTATCGATAAATGGTGAGAATTCCAAGTTCTGCTCAGACGAAGGGTTACAACCCCGGTCCTTGTTTGGTTTACGGGTTGTAACCTGGTTATCTGAATAGTCCCATGGTTATCTCATCGTATATCATCCTGCCATGCTTTTCTTAAAATTACTGTCTTTTATTATGTAATTATACTCTTGTGCTGATTGCTGGTTTTAGTTCTTAAGTGAAGCTTCCTTTGTGGCACTTGCTCTTTCTGGGGTCTGACCCAGCTGGTTTTGTATGGCCAGATACCAGAGCAGCTCCAGAGGATCTACCGATTTTCCAGCCCGATGGTGAACACCAGGCATAACCAGGGCAACGAGTGGGTTTATTTTTGCTCTCCCACTCTATTGTAAAATTATTCTTTTGAAGCGTTTAGCCGCCGAGCAAGTGTTAGCTCGTGTACATTTTACTTACTGTCTGCCTACGGGCTGTAACATGATTGGCAACCTAGGGTTGATCATGTATGACTAAAACTCTTGCTAGTCCTCACATTTTGTAACGACTAGCTTCATGATCAGCTGAATGTGTAATGTTTGGGACGCCTTACTATTGTATATTTGGTGATCTTACATCTTGTAACATTTATCTACTTACTTATGATTGAGACAATAGGCTATTTTATGACCTTAAGAGACTGATGGATTGTAGTGAAACCCTCACATATCTAGACAGCCGTGACCGTATAGCGGTGTGGATTCCATTCCGTTATACGTAGCTGGCTATGTCTGCCCCCGCTCTCCAGTATTCTGGTTCTGGGGCGTGACAGAACGTCAGTGGCCGCCAGTAATCGTGGGTCATCAACCCCCTATCTCCAGCGAAGCTTCCGGTCACAAGGGAAAGTGCATCGAAGCCCATACGCTAAGGAATTGTCCTCCCCGCCCAATGCCTACTATGTTGTATCCACAACAGAAAACCTCTATAACCGCTAAGTTAAGCTAGCATGCAATTCTATTAGCGGTTAATCCTATCGCACGGCTTGTACGTACTGGTGGCCAGCCAATAACGTGCGTCCGTGTTCTACATGCGACATACAACTTCATGGTACAACGTGTCAAGGCTAATGAATGCAACACACAAAGGTGGTCCCTTAAATCTAGGTTTAATGTGTAAGAAAACTAATACATAGCAGGAAATATAAATGAACAGTAAGTTCTAATAGGTTATGCCATGTATCATAGTTTATTTTGCATAAAAAAATAATGAATAATGCATGAAATATGAGCTAAATAAATAAACAGCAAATGGCAAGGTGTCTTGGCTGGTAGGACGCCTGGTGTGCTGCGATAATCACGGTGGCACGAACTGTGACTTCGGGTAACAACTACACAAGGTGACCTCTGACGGTGGCACGGACAGTTCCATTGGTCCAAAAGGGTCAAATTAGTTAGGTTCGACATAAGGTAGGCTTGAATTGGCGAGGGAACATGAATAATAGGATTTAGTCATGGACGGAAGGATAATCGAAGGAAATTTAGATAAATAATATATATATGAAAAAAATAATATTTTATTATCCCAATTTATTCATAGGTAGATATGAGATTTCTAGTCGCAACTTGGTCTGGTTTTCCTAGTTAGAATACACTTATGGCTCGGCCTTCCCTGCCATGGCTGAAATACTAGTCAAGGCACACCACTGCACTATCCGTGCCACGATTTCTAGTCGTATGGTACTTCAAAACTCAACCGTGGACAAAGTCATCCACCGTAATAATCAATTAAATAATTATTCATAAAATTCTAAAAATTACCATTTAAATCAAATAAATAATAATAAAAAATATTTCAAAATTTTTTCGGGAAGATGAGTTACAGCTTCCGTCCTTCTTCTTCTGGAATAGCACCGGTGCACCATACGGGACCGTCGACGGTCTAATGAATCCCGCATCCAGCATTTGCTCTGATACCACTTGTCACAGACTTAGTATTTTTGCTAGCATTTCGTCCCGTGTAGCGCACTATCTTCCTCCTTGAAGACTCGCACAAGCTTTTCCAACATGACTTAGCTAAATTGCTAAGAAAAATAAGAAGAGTGGAGCAAAGTGGGACTCGTAAGATTTCTTTATTGACTTGGAGAATGTTTACAAGTTTTAGGTGGTGAGGAACAAATGAGGCATCCTCCTTATTTATAATGGCTCATAGAGCTTTACATGGAAGGTCCTGGAAGGAATATTCCAAGGATTGTTCTTCCTACCATAACTGGAATGGCATATTCCAGGTTTATTCTCTAAGAACATAAAAGAAAACTTCACGAACCATCCAGAAGGTTCTTGGGCCTCCTAGAAGGATCTTGGGCCTTCCAGAGAAATTCACCGTCTTCCAGATAGTTCCGCCATCTTCTGGAATGTTCTAGAAGCTTCCCGTATAATATTGATTCGTGGAAAGGTTATGCAACTTGGCCTCGAACGGAACACAACATTTGGGACGTTACAAGTAGCTAGCTTTGAATGTTGCATGTTGATGTGCAATTGAGTTCTTCAAGAGTGGAAATACGAACTCATGGCGCGCTGTCCTTCTCTAAATAATGATGTTTGATACATAAAATTTTTGCTGCAACCAAAAAAATTCACCAAACCTTTTTTTTGTAATGATTTTGATACTGCTTTTTTAAAAGAAAAACTATGAGTATTTCGTGATGATCTTCCTACTAAAAATTTCTTATAAAGTTTTAGTTAAGATGAATTAATTGTATCTAATTATTCATCTTTATTTCTTCAAGTAATTAATAAATAATAATATTATTATAATATATTCTTACCTTCTCTAATTTCTTACGTTTTTATCCTAACTAAATACAGGAAGATTAAAAAGTACTTACATTTTTATACACTTTGTAACTTTAAAAGTGCAGATTCAAAATCTTCTTTACTTACCATTTATCAAGCAAGTGCTTAGGTCATCTCCAATCCAAGTCCACAAACCCTATTCCAAGCAAAATCATCTCCTACCCACCATCAATTTGAAATAATTTTTTCAAATTTTTTGAGAGCAAGATGTTTGATCCTCAAATTGGAGCAAAGAGGAAAAAAAACCTCAAATTTGAGGATCCATCAAACCCTTCAAATTTTAATTAGTTACTAATATAGTATACATATTGTAAACATTAAACTTAATCAACTTACAATATTTTTTTAATTTATAAGTAGAAATAATATAACAATTATCCCATTAAAAAGTTTTCATTGCGGTCTTCTAATATAATCTACTATTAAATACATTTGTTATTAGTAGTATTTTTTTTATTAGATTTATTTGATCAACAAAATAATATTTTAATAATTTAACAGAAATTAAAAAATTAATATCAAAAAATTTAATTAAAATATATTAACTTAAAAAAAATATAAACAAGTACTTCAAAATTTAAAATAATGCCACCACCAAAAACATTAAAATTAAAACAATATTATAAAGCTAGTGGGGTTAGGGGAGAGACTAATTTAAAAAGTTACTAGAAAGATTTACGTATAAATAATATTAAATAATACTAATAATGTTAAAAAATATAAAAAAATATAAAATACAAAATACTATAGTATTATCTCAGTAAGTATTATTAATATTATAACATTAATTTATGATTATATTAAATAAATGTAAAAAAATAATTTATGTGCAAATAAATAATAGTTGTTTATTATTTTAGGATTGATGGATTGGAGTTGAATTTTTTTTTAGGATAGCATAATGTGAAAATATTTCTTTTGTAGTCCTCAATTTGAGAATTTTTTTGAGGAAGGGTTGGATATGGCCTTAAGCAAAGAACATTGGTGATTTTTTTTTTATAGTGAGTTTCTACCTTAGAAATAAGGGAGATAGATACCCCAATGCCATCTCCAATGAGATTTCTATCTCCCCAATTTCTATGGTGTAGAAACTCAATTTAGATTAAAAAAAACCTTTTTGAATCGTAGTTTCTATCTCAAGTTTTATCCTATGTGGTGGTGATGTAAGATGTAGAGTTTCTATGACTCTCAAATTTTTTTTATATCTTATAAAATTTAATATTAGGTCACCATTTATTAAATTGATCATCTCATTTGTTGCCAAGTAGTATAGAAATGGAGAACTATTAGAAAGTATTTTTTGTGTGTACAATTTCTATATAGAAATTCTGTCAACTAGGATAGAAATTTCCTTAAACTATAATGCCAAGTAGGATAAAACTCAATTTTTGAAATCCCCTAAGGCCATCTCCAAGGGGATTTCTAAAATTGAGTTTCTATACTACATGTCATTGTACTTTAAGAAAATTTTTACACTAGTTGGTAGAGTTTCTATATAGAAATTGTACACATACAAAAATACATTCCAATGATTTTTCATTTCTATACTACATGGCAAAAAAATGAAAGGATCAACTTAATGAAGTGGAGCCCAATATTATTTGGTATAAGAGATGTAGAGTTTGTACATATAGAAATTCTCGTAGCAACTTTCCATCCTACGTCACCGCCATATATGATAGAAATTGAGATAGAAACTACAATTGGGATAAGCTTTTTCTAAATTGGATTTCAACGGTTGATCTTTAGAAGCCCCATAGAATTTATCCAGTAGAAACCTTTATAGAAAATTTCCATCTCTTATGGCAATTATTATCGAGTTCTACACCATTAAATTGATCTTTTTATTTTGTGACACTAAGAATAAAAATAAAGAATCATTGGAGAGTATTTTTTGTGTGCATGTAATTTCTATTTAGAAATTCTTCTAACTAGGACAAATATTTTGTTAAAGTATAATGCCAAGTAGGATAAAAAATTTAAAAACAACAGTGCTACATGGATTGAGGTCCTGACCCGCAGCCATGTTTGGCCCCTCCATTGGAGGAGAGCTTGAAAATTTCGATGATAGACCTATGTGGTGCAGGAAGCGAATGGGAGGAGAATACGTCGGTACGGTCAGCCTCACGGTCACCCGTCCCGTGGTCAATTTAGCATTTTCGTTTAATAATCACCATTGGAAAAAGCCTTAGGGAACCCAAGAGAGAGAGAGAGAGAGATGTAGATCATAATCCTGACGTGGGTAGGGACGATAGGAGGTGAGGTGGGGCATACATGAATTGGACCCCCCATCTCATATCAATATCGAGGAAAGGTTGACGTGCAGCATATTGATGAGTACAAACAATTGTCTGGGTTGGAATGAATGATCGACCGGTCATCTGGAAAAGAAGCCAAGGACCATCAACTTGTCTTGGTGTGATCGAGAGTGATGGGAGAGAGAAAGAGTATAGAAAGAGATAAAAACCCTTTCCCTTTTTTTTCCTTTCCTTTCCTTTTCTTTCTTTATCACACTATAACTTTTCTTGTTTCCTTTCATGTAAAACTGACCTGCCCCCCCAACCCACAATCCCTGGAAACAAATTTAAGCCTGCTTCGATCAGAAGCAATTATTCAGTTGGGTTCCATGCACCTGCACCTCGTGAATGAACCAGGAAGGAGCGGCAAAATTGAATGTGTCCACCCCATTTTCTATCAAAAGGACTTTTAAGTTATTTACGCCGGACACGCGGTGGAAAGTTTAGACCACGAGCATAGCAATTTTCAAATATCCTCAGTCCGGTCTCCGTATTGAATTTATGACTGGAATTCGGAGACTTCAATTTTTGTTCATCCACTAAAACTAGGATCGATGTTCAGCATTCAAACTCAAAAATTATTCGTTGTCATTCCTGATATCCTTTGAGCGGAAGGATAAATATTTATTCTAATTTTGATGGATGAACAAAAAATAGACATTTCAAAATTACGCCAAAGCTATTTTGGGCGTCCTCAAACAAGAAAGACGGATTGTCCAGTTTTTCTTCTTCTCCAATGAGGTTGCCCCCATCTTGACACTCCCGACTCCACCCTTGTTCCCTGCGAATTTGTCAACTTCGTCATCCAATACCTCTGCAACAATAGAAGCTATCACGATGATTATTACTACCCAAAGGAAAAGATCATAAAATCATCTAAAAAACTACAAAGTGATAGGATTATCAAGGAGCTTGAGATATGCTAAGAACCTATCATAGGTAAGTCTAGCATGAAAACTACTACATCACAGTTCTGTTTAGTTGAAGATAGCATGTACTACTACTGGTTCTATTTAGATACATCCATTTTGGTGTCATTTATGTCTGGGCCATGGCCGTCATACACTTGTGAGATTTGTCTTATAGTATCAGTAAAGTACTTATTTACTGTTCATGGTATTTTCTAATTTTATGTTCTCAAAAAAATACTTAATGACTTATGCAAAATATTATTATTTTTGAGTTTGTGGCAACCATGGTTATCACCAAACTACCAGTGACCTGTAGAATACATGTTAGCATTGCCATAAGAGTAATGCTACAGTTACAACCAAATGCTTACAACCTTCTTACAACCTTCACCCATTGCTGACATGTGGGCCATGGCCCACATGTCAGCACATGGATGAGTGGTTGTAAAAGGGTTGTAAGAATTTGGTAGTAGACTTAGCATTATTGTTGCCATAAACATATGCTTAGAACGGAGAACCTTAAAAAAATTTCAAAGTGAATTTTTTCCTTCAGACCGAAATACTGTCGAAATTCTGCGAAATATTGTCGGAATTCCGCCACCGGAATTTTTTTTCTCCTAGTGAATAGTAATGTTTAGCAACATATTTTACTTCTATGACTAGATAATTGGCCATCATGGCAGAATGTCTCTAATGGTGCCAATGAAACAAATTAACAACGCTAGAAATGGGTTGACGACGTTTTTTGGCATCGCTATTCCCGCTTATTTTTGTAGATCCTAATGGCTATTACTGCAACAATATATTTTGCAACAATATATATATATATATATATATATATATATATATATATATATATTGTTGTGAAACCCATTTTATTCACCATTATTTCATGAGTTACACATGACCCTTGGGATCATGTAACTCATGACCCTTGGGTTATGTAACTCATGACCCTTGGGTTGCCCATTAGCCCTATATATATGCCCCTTGCCATATGATGAATAGAGAGGAATAAAAATACTATTCTACGATATATCGTCTCCCTTCAAACACGTTATCAGCACGAATTGCTGAAGCAAGGAGAATCGACGTCCAGATCTCGACGTCATCCTTCCTTTTTTCCTAGTCGATCCGACCAGAGGCTGGTAACACTTCTTAAATTTTTTTTTTTTACAAACTAATTTGAATGAAAATTAGCAATATATATATATCTAACAATCTAAGAATGATATTCTTTATATTGCTAACGTTCAAAACAAATTTGTTCTCACCTGGGTCGGATTCATAATGACAGAGGTTCCGGAGGACCATATTGTGTTATCCTATGTAAAAGCCTCTCTCAATCACTTGCATCTAGAATGTTAATTATCTTCAAATGCTTGAAAATCTGCCAAACTGCTTTTGCCTTAATCTAGTCTGAATTTGCCTGTTGCAATTAAGAATTCGTAAACTCTTTCTATTCAGTTACCTAAAATCATCTCTCAAATCCTTGTGTGCTTGTTGAACTTCTATGCTCAACATGAAAGGCATGAGGCAGTTTGTTTGAATGTGTTTAATTTGCATTCTACAGTAAACTCAGTTCTTGCTGAACAGTTATTCTGTTTACACCAACTTTCTATTTGTACATGTTTGTATAATCTCCTTGCCATATATATATATTTGTATAACATTGCCAGTCAAAAGAATAGACTCAGCTTGAGCTTTCTTATGCTCCGGACTGAATGATTCTCTTGCTGGCTCTTTCTTTCCAATTAAGGAATATATTATTCCATCCATCACAGTAAGCAGTCATATGCTTGCATTTTTAGTCAAGGCCATGTTTGTACAAAATGCTATATCCATATATTAAAGAGGGTTTTTTTTTTTAAAATATTTCCAGCATTATAATTGCCTACAAACAAGGGAAGGTGATGAATTTATGCATGTGAAAATAAAATTAGAAAACTACAGCTATAAAATCCAGAAAGATGCATAAAAATGGGGAAGCTAGATGTAAAACTGTACTTTGTTGTTAGAATATTAAATTTGGTTGTTCTTGTTCAATTGTCTTCGAGACTCTCGCATAAATATTTAATTTTAATTTATGCATGTTTTTCACATGATAGATAAAATGGCCAAAATAGCGAGTGTCGATTTCGAAGTACTAGATGCTGCTGGAAAAAATTATTTGAGCTGGCACGTGGACCTGAAGTTCCACTTACATGCCCAGGGCTTATTAGCCACAATTTCAACTCCTCTTCCATCGGCTCCGGCCACTGGTACGGGAAATACAGCAGACACTGCTATGGTTGTTTCTACAGTGAAAGTCTCTAATATAGATAAGGCGAAAGCCATTATCTACATCAGGAGACACATTGATCGGACCCTGAAGGCCGAATACCTCACTGTAGAAGACCTAAAGGAATTGTGGACTGCACTGGAGGACCACTATAAACATCAAAAAGATGTAATCCTCCCACGTGCAAGGTATAAGTGGGAAAACCTTCGACTTCAGGACTTTAAGTCCGTAGCTGAGTACAACTCAGCTCTCCATAATATCACCTCACGCCTGAAGTTGTGTGGTGAAGAAGTCTCGGAGTATCGCATGTTGGAAAAAACTTATACATCCTTTCACGAGAAGGACGCAATCCTCATGCAACAGTACCGTGAACGAAAGTTCACAAAGTACTCTGAATTGCACTCCACCCTGATGATGGCAGAGCAAAACAGAGAACTTCTCTTGGCCACTCATAACCTACGCCCTGCAGGCTCAGCTCCTCTCCCAGAAGCTCATTTTTCTTCCAAGAAGTAGAAGAAAAATAAGGACAGATCTAACATGGGGAATGCACATAAGAGGCCGGCCAGAAGTCCACCCCAGAACAACTTTCATCCCCAGAGCAGCAAAAGTGGGGCAAAGAAAAAGTGGAAGAAGACCACAGAACTGATGTCCATTCCCAAGAAAAATTGGGAGGACAAATGCCACAAATGTGGCATGTCTGGACACTGGTCCAGAAACTGTCGTACCCCGCGACATCTACAAAATCTGTATCAAGCGAGCCAGAAGTCTCAAGTTGAAACAAATCTGGTAGAAAAGCAGCCGTCTACTCAGTTCTCGGCGGAAGACTTCGAGAACGACGACCTACTCGACTAGAGCCACTATCTTATTTCATGCTTTTAAAAACTTGTTGCCGCATTTTCATATTATGCTTCTCTTTTAAATTTCTTGAAAAATAATATTTATTCTTACATTTGACAAAGAAAATTTTACGAAGTCTCTCCGAATAGGCTCACCTATTTGGGTATGATGTCAGAAAGAACTTGGGGCTTGGTTCTTAAGAGGTCCCCGGTGACTCTCCTCCCTCATTTTTCCGTCTGGTCATATTCACGTAGAGCTACCGAAAGGGGATGACCGAATATTTTTTTTGCTCAAATTGTATTTATAAATTATGTATTTTTGCAAGCAACTTATTGACCTCTCTATATCGGTCCGTCGATCGATATAAGAGAATTTCTTTTTAAAACAAAAATTGTATTTCAAAACTGTTGTTTTAATTACGATGGTTTGTTGTTGTTTTTTCATAGATCTATAGATGAAGTGTGAATGCCTTGTGGACAGCGCCTCGACGCACACAATCCTTCGAAAAAAAGCTATTTTTATAGCTTAAATGATTATGACGGTCCTGTTATTACGATATCAGGACTATCAAACATAATAGAAGGATCTGGTGAAGCAATTATATTGCTCCCAAATAAAACAAGACTAATAATAAAAGATGCACTATTCTCTCCTAAATCAAATAGGAACCTCATAAGTTTCAAGGACATTCGTTTAAACGGATATCACTTAGAAACAAATAAAATAAATGAGGCAGAATATCTGTATGTTACTCGTCTAAAAGATGGTTCAAAAACTATCTTAGAACGATTCAAGGGACTCCCGTCGGGTCTCTATCATACTCATATTCAATCAACAGAAGCTAACATGATTGTGCACCAGAAGTGTCATTCATCGCCAAAATTTAAACTTTGGCATAATCGACTGGGTCACCCAGGATCATCTATGATGAAACGAATCATGAGCCAATCCAGTGGACACAACCTGCAGAACCTGAAGATTCTTCAGAAGTATGATTACTCGTGTCTACCTTGTTTTCAAGGCAAACTTATAACGAGACCATCCCTTTTGAAAGTGGGACTAGAGTCTCCTAGCTTCTTAGAGAGAATTCATGGAGACATTTGCGGACCTATTCACCCCGCAAGTGGTCCATTTAGGTACTTTATGGTACTTATAGATGCATCTACTAAATGGTCTTATGTGTGCCTTTTGTCCACCCGCAACTTAGCTTTTTCTAAGCTATTGGCACAAATAATTAAGTTGCGGGCTCATTTCCCCGATAACCATATCAAAAAATTAAGACTTGATAATGCGGGTGAATTTACTTCACAGGTTTTTCAAGACTATTGCCAAGCAACTGGCATCGAAGTTGAACATCCTGTAGCTCATGTTCACACCCAGAACGGGTTAGCAGAATCTCTTATTAAGAGATTACAATGGATTGCTCGTCCATTGTTGATGCAGTCACAGTTGACTGTGGAAGCTTGGGGTCATGCTATATTGCATGCCGCATCACTTATTAGAATACGACCTTCTGGAGGTCATATTCTATCTCCGATGTAGCTCGCTTATGGTTTACCTCCAAATATCTCTTATTTGAGAGTTTTTGGTTGTGCTGTTTACGTCCCCATTGCTCCCCCACAGAGGACCAAAATGGGTCCACAACGTCGATTAGGTATCTATGTTGGGTTTGACTCACCCTCTATAATTAGATACCTAGAACCCCTGACGGGTGACGTATTTAAGGCACGTCTTGATGATTGTGAGTTTGATGAAGGATTATTTCCTAAACTGGGCACACAGTCTAAGAAGCCAGAAGCTTCTAAGACAATTTCTTAGGACACAAAAACTTTATCTCATTTTGATCTGCGTACAAGTCAATGTGAAGATGAGATCCTGAAGATATTACATCTTCAGAACACAGTACATCTACTTCCGGATACATTTAATGACAACCAGAAGATTGTCAGATCACACGTCCCTGCTGCCAACACGCCAGCTAGGATTGACATTCCCAAAGATGGATGCAATCCGCCGGCAGCAGAAATGGCAATACCTCAATTAAAAAGAGGACGCCCACCAGGTTCGAAAGACAAAGTCCCTCGTAAAAGAAAAAATCCTGGAGAAATTAAGAAGATCCAAACACAGGATGCTGAGCTCAGATCAGCTACCTCTCTCCTCCTAGTTTCCCCTGAAGAGGAACAAATACGAGAAATATTATTAAATTATGTACGTACTGGAGAGGTACTGAACAGAAAAAGCACAGTCGTCGACGACAATTTTTCGTTCAATATTGCCGTTCACGTCACTGAAAATGACGATGACATCGATCCACGGTCTCTAGCGAAATGTAAACACAGAGGCGATTGGCCAAAGTGGAACGAGGCAATAGGAGTAGAGCTGGACTCACTCTTGAAACGCGAAGTCTTTGGACCAGTAGTCCAAACACCTGAAGGTGTAAAACCTGTGGGATATAAATGGATCTTCACAAGAAAAAGAAATGAACACAACATAGTTGTGCGCTACAAAGCATGCCTTGTAGCACAAGGTTTCTCCCAGAAACCGGGAATAGATTATGAAGAAACATATTCTCCGGTCATGGATGGGAATACCTTCAGATTCTTGATCAGTCTCTCTTCTCTGAAAAGCCTAGAAATGCAGCTCATGGACGTTATGACTGCATATCTTTATGGCAATATAGATAAAGATATCTATATGAAACTCCCTGAAGGATATAAAATTTTACCAGAGAAAACAGATAGACCTCGGGACACCTATTCTGTAAGGTTACAAAGATCATTGTACGGTCTTAAACAATCAGGAAAAATGTGGTATAACAGACTAAGTGAGTTTCTTGCTACGCAAGGATTTACTAATGATAAAGTCTGCCCGTGTATCTTTATAAAAAGATCGAAAACAGGATTTGTTATAGTCGCCGTTTATGTCGACGCTTTAAATCTCATTGGATCTCCTGCAGAGATCACTGAGATATCTGAAAGCCTTAAGACAACTTTTGAAATGAAAGACCTAGGGAAAACAAAGTATTGTCTTGGCTTACAGATCGAACACCTAAAGGGTGGTATCCTATTACACCAATCTACATATACACGAAGATTACTTAAACAATTCCACATGGATAAATGCCATCCCCTTAGTACACCAATGGTCGTTCGATCATTGGACGTAAAGAAGGACCCTTTCCGTCCACTGGAAGAGGAGGAGGAATCTTTAGGTCCTGAAGTACCTTACCTAAGTGCCATTGGGGCACTACTCTATCTGGCTAACTGTACGCGTCCTAATATAGCGTTTTCAGTTAACTTATTAGCCAGATACAGTGCAGTGCCCACAAAGCTCCACTGGAATGGAGTGAAGCATCTTCTGTGCTACCTCCAAGGGTCTATAGACCTAGGACTATATTACCCAAATAGTGGGTCTTCCACTTTACTTGGTTATTCAGATGCAGGTTATAGATCAGATCCCCATACAGAGAAATCACAAACTGGATTTGTGTTTACTTTCGGTGGTACGGCTATCTCTTGGAGGTCCGTCAAACAGACCAGTGTGGCTATCTTATCCAACCATTCTGAACTCCTGGCAATCCATGAAACAAGCAAGGAGTGTGTTTGACTTCGCTCTGTCATTCAGCACATTTTGGCATCTACTGGCCTGAAGACTGGTGAACTTGAGTCTACTACCCTTTTTGAAGATAATGCAGCATGCGTAGCTCAACTTCAGAAAGGATACATAAAGAATGATAAGACGAAGCACATATCCCCTAAATTCTTTTGGACATACGACCTTCAAGAGAAGGAACAAGTCAAAATACAACAAATTCAATCTTGTAATAACATAGCAGATTTGTTTACCAAAATACTGTCACGATGTACTTTTGTAAAGCTTGTAAGAGGAATAGGGATGAGACAACTAAAAGACCTGCAAGCCTGAAGCTTGTATAGATCAGGGAGAGTAAAACTATAGGATTGTACTCTTTTTCCTTAGGACTGATAGTTTTTTCCACTGGGTTTTCCACAGCCAAGGTTTTAACGAGGCAAACCAAGTTTACTCTGGATCCAGCAGTATCCACCCTATTAGTTTATTGAATCCTGAAGTATTTCATAAGTGGATCCAAGGAAATGGATGAATAAGGGGGAGTGTTGTGAAACCCATTTTATTCACCATTATGTCATGAGTTACACATGACCCTTGGGATCATGTAACTCATGACCCTTGGGTTATGTAACTCATGACCCTTGGGTTGCCCATTAGCCCTATATATATGGCCCTTGCCATATGATGAATAGAGAGGAATAAAAATACTATTCTACGATATATCGTCTCCCTTCAAACATATATATATATATATATATATATATATATATATATATATATATTGTTGGAGTTTTGGTTTTTCCTTTAGAAAGCTTTAGTCCCACATCGGAAAAAATAAAGAGATTGTATCTCTATATATTAGCTTTGCTATTATTGGAGATGCACATGTGGTGTGGAGGTGCACATGGGTTTGCCATGTGGGGTTATTTTTCTAATAGGAAGAAGGCTAAAATCAACAATTAAAGCATTCATGCTTTTTGCTCTTGGGAAATTTATTTCCATGGTAGCGACTCGGACTCATGAGGCGTAATGTGGCATTTTGTTGGCGTTTTGTTGGCGCATCAGTTGCGCTGCCCAGGTGCGCGCTCAGGTTGCGCTGAGTTGCGCAGGTTGCTCGGGTTGCGTCGTGTGTGCAGTGCGTACAGTGTGCGCTCTGTCGCGCAGAGTGCAAGGAGCGCGGGGTGTGCGCAGTTGGCGCAACTTGCAGTAGAACGTGCGTTTGCACGTTATGGACGGTTGCTACATGTTTGGGGTGGTTTTTACCACGTCCCTAACTTTGTGGCAACCGAACAGTTGCTGCAGGGCCTATATAAGGCATCCTATCTCTCTCAAGGCTTAGTACAGATAGAAGAAAAAGAGAAGCTACCACAGAAAGTTTACGAAGTATTTTTTAACACAAGTAAACAGAGATTTCAGACGTGTTCTTTAACACAGTTCTGATCATCCAGTAGCCTTCGAGAGAGAGAGAGGAAAGGCGCCGCACCAGCGTTGCTTTTGCACGGGAGTTCGTGTCCATCCGAGGAGTCAGAAGAGCAGGAGTGTTCCAAGTTCTCCGACGAACTTGCTGGTTCCTGGAAGCTGTTCGTGTAGGGTGAATAAAGTTTTGAGCAACGGTGATTATTCACCCTAGCAGGAGTTCTTCCATCTTTCGCCAGTCACCTTCTTCGTTGCTGGCAGTAATTCTGATTGTATCTTCTTTTTAGAAGTACTACGATCTGATTGCTGTTGATTACGAAATCTTTTTAGATTCTCGTAATTCAGAATCACCTTCCTTGAAGTGTTGATTTGAAATATTGTTTTTACAATTGTTTCATTTTCTCAGTTTTTCATCAAAAAATTGTCCCCCGGCACTAACAATCTCAAAGCTTTATTGCTACGATGGAAAACGTTAATGTTTCACTCTTCAATTCTGACTTTTGTAACTTAGAAAAGTTTGATGGAGAACATTACCAAGTCTGGAAGAGGAAGGTATATCTCACCCTTCAACTCAAAGACGTAGATCACGTGCTTCTGGAGGAAGAACCTACTGTTCCAGATATTGGGTCTGCTGCCGCAATCACCGCGGCTACTAAACTTCAGGCCAAATAGAGAAGGGAAAATAGTATTTGCAGGCTGCTTATCCTGAATGCTATGGAAGATTCCCTTGCAGAATCCTATTCTAAAAAGAATATCGCTAAAGACATATGGGAGTCTCTAGAAAAACTCTACGAAGAAGACAAGAACCGCAGTAAAATATTTATGGTTGAAAAATATCACAAGTGGTTCTTTGAGGACGAAAAGTCTATGCTGCGCAGGTGAAGGAGTTCCTGAAACTGCGACAGAAGTTGGAAGACGAGGCAATGCCCCTCCCCGACAAGTTTGTTGTTGGAGGGATTGTCTCAAAGCTCCCCGCTGGGTGGAGCAAGTTCTATACAAACATGCATAGGAAGAAGCTGGAGATCACCCTTGAAGATCTCCTGCAGGAAATCTATGTTGAGGACCAGATGCGGGCTCAACTGAAGGTGGACGCATTGTCCAAGCAATTGGCTAACGGCAATATGGTTCATACCAAGGAACCAAGGGAAAAGCAGGCGGCTTCCCACAGCAAGAAGAAGGACCCTGACAATCTAAAAGTCAAGGAAACTTCTATCAAGAAAAAGAAGCCAAAGTCTCAAATGCCTTGCTTCAAGTGTGGCAAGAAGGGCCACTTTAAGAATGAGTGCAAAGCAAAAACCAAGCAATCAGAGCAAGGAGAGCCTAGTAAGGTATCTATGATCACTGATATTGTTGCTATGATTGCACAGGTTGATGCGGTAAGGACTGACTCTGACTGGTGGGTAGATACTGGAGCCTCCTGCCATGTCTGCTCCAGTAAGGAGTGGTTCACCACCTATACACCTACTTCTGAATTGGTTATGATGGCGAACCAGGCACAAGCTGAAGTGCTCGGGATCGGGACGGTAGTGTTGAAGCTGACCTCGGGAAAGTCTCTGACGCTTCAAGGCGTGAAGCACGTACCTGCTATCGCCAAGAACCTGATCCCAGGAGGCCTACTCTGCAAATCAGGCCTCAGGATGGACATCAATGCTGGCCAGATGGTGATATCTATCAAGGGAACATATTTTGGGAAAGCTTTTTATACCGAAGGAATGTTCAAAATTCAGCTTGTAAATCAGTCCAATGTAATTAATGTGATTAATAAAATCACTCATTCTGCTTATACTCTTGAGTTGTGGCATAATAGGCTAGGACATGTTCATTGTAAACGAATAAACAGAATGTCTAGTTTAGGACTTATCTCCAAGTGTGGGGGTAAGGTAGAGAAATGTGAAGTTTGTGCTCAAATAAAGATCACAAGAAAACCCTTTCCTTGGGTTAATCGAAGTACAGATCTTCTGGAGTTGGTACACTCCGATATCTGTGACTTCAAACAGTTCTCTACAAAGGCCGGGATGAAGTATTTCATAACTTTCATCGATGACTTCTCAAAGTATGCGTTCGTCTACTTGCTAAAGGCTAAAGACGAAACATTTGAGAAGTTCAAGGAGTTCAGAGCCGAAGCTGAGCGGCAGACTGGACAACAACTCAAAAGGATAAAAAGTGATCGAAGTGGAGAGTACAGGTCTCATGAATTCGCATCGTTCTATAAAGAATATGGAATTGTCAATGAGACTACGGCTCCGTACTCACCTCAATCAAACGGAGTAGCAGAGAGAAAAAATAGAACGTTAACAGAAATGATTAACTCAATGTTGTTGACTGCTGGTCTTCCTAAGTGCTACTGGGGAGAAGCTGTATTGACGGCCACTTTTATTCTAAATAGAGTGCCGCATGCAACTTCAGACGTTACTCCTCATGAACTCTGGTTCAAGGTCAGACCTAACTTGAATGTCATTCGAGTGTGGGGGTGTCTGGCATATGTCAAGCTTCCAGATCTGAAGATTCAGAAGCTTGGGACAAGGACTACTAAGACGATCTTCTTGGGGTATGCCGTGAAGAGTGATGTCACGACCCGCACCCGCTTTCCGGATACGAGACGTGTCCAAGCCAGCCTACGCCGCAGAGTCGGCGGTAAAACGCTGTCACGGCTAAGATGCTCAAAATCACAAAATAACAACTTTATTGCTCATTCACATTTCTAAGATTTATTACAACAGTTACAAGATTTATATTTAAAGGAAATACAAAGTTTTACAATTAATGAAATTGAAACAATTGCTTTCTATTTCTAGGCCGGCCTCAGCATACCCAAGTCTTCCCCAGTGCTAAGAGTGATCACGGCTAAACCTGAAAAATGTTGGTTATCCAGTCAAGATTGGAACAAGTACACAAACCGACGGCAGTGCAAAACACAATAGAATTAATAAGACATGAAAATAGCATATGAGATATGAAAGCTGTAGAAAACTGATGACATAGCACGATAGAGAAGTAAATAAGGAAAAACTAATAAAAGACATCTATCTAGGTGGTGTGAAATATCTGTTTCAACATGTGAACGGTTAGGGGGTAAATACGACTCACTGCACGTGTCGTGTGCAGCTGCTATCGTTCAAGAATAGACTCATGGGAAAGTTCTGGGTAGTTCACATGTTTACTAAGATATTTTCCCTCCCGACTACTCCGTGTGACGAGCGTGTCAACAAGCAGCAAGATATATGTATAGACATGAAATGAAAAGACTACTATGAATCGAAAAGCAATCAGAAAGTGCACTTGCCTGAGGTCCTTTGCTGGTGAAAGCATTAATCCCGTTAGGTCCAGATTAGTCCAGTTAGCTAAGGTCGATGTAAATGAGGCAAAAGAAATAAGAATCTGATTAGCTACGACTAAGAACTAGTCTAACCTAAAAGAATTTTGATTTGGACAGGGTTATTCTTGATTAAACCTACATATACTTATTATTTAGGAAATATTTACAAGAAAACCATATAAGAATGTTTTTAAGAAAATACCCATTGTTACTATTCAAAATAATATTTGAAATATGTTTTATAACCGAAATCCTTAACTAATTAATAATAACAAAACAATTAATTTTACGAGTCTATTATCATAATTATCATAGTGTAAAATAATAACTCAAGGATTTTATAAAAAGAAATTTGAAAACCTCTTTGTCATCGAGAATACCTTTTGTAGAATTTAAAATTTAATCTATTTTCTAGCTAGAAAATATTTAAAACTACAAAATTATATAAATAAAATAAAAAAATCAGGAAGTGGGCTTACAAATCTACCCACCTTAGAAAAATTTCGTCCTCGAAATTTCAAAGGGCACGATTAGGCACGACTAAGAGACATAATCAAGAAACAAAATTTCAATCGATACAAATAAAAATGACAATGATATAATCAAGTGGATGATATGATTCTTGATCAAATTTGTCACACGTAATCACGAATAGAAAAATGGACAAAAGGGTAACGTGATTTGGCGTGATCAATCTTTGGTCAAAATGGTCTAGTCGACTACCAAAGCGTTTAAGAATGATCAAAATTTTGGATGTAATCTAAACATGGTCATCATCATTTAGGTATAATTTTACATTCACGATCAAGGCTAATCATGCAAGTCATCCAAGCATGATCAAAATTAAAATTTTGGCACGAGCATGAACATGATTAAAATAGTCATGATCACAATGGAATAATTTTAAAAATTAGCAATAATGATTTGAACTATAGGCACGATTTTGACTAAAGTCAAAAGAGTTTTTAGTCATGGTCAAAATTGTTCAAGGACGATAAAATTTGAAATCATTTTGGCATAATTGACTAGTTAAGCAAAATTGTTTAGGGACGATTATAGAATCAAAACCGTATGAATTGGCATGACCGAATATTCTTAGTCATGATCAAAAGGTCATTTAAGAATAATCCAATCAGAATCGTTGGCACGATCCTTTACTAAAAATTGTTTAGAAAAGATTCAAAAATCTAAACATGAAGATGAATATAGCGAAATAGAATCAAAATATAATGGTCGGTTCTAAATGATCACTAGGAAGAAATTAAATGGTGGAATTTAAATAGGAAGGGTAAGAAGGAATGAACGACCGATTTATTGAGATTAAGATAATAAGAAATGGGATGTCCAGTCTAATAGACGATTTTTCAAATAATTGTTAGAATGAACGACGATTCTAGAAAAGAAACTTGGGTTATCGAGAAGATATATAAAATCAAATTTGTAGATTATGAAAATAGTAGTCATATGTCAATAAAGATATAGCCTCTATGGTATTCGAAAATCATATGCATATCTGAATCATTTCACCGCGAACCCATGCCTCGCCAGTGTACATCTGGCTGCAGTAAACTCTTAGTTTCATGATTCGAGTATGATATTGTATCGAATACTCTATTAGCCCTACTAATATTAACATACAACTCAAAAGTCAAAATGAGGAAACTATGACATAGTTTTTATAACATTCAATAACTTACGCATTATTCGAAACTATTTCAACTTAGGGATCATGCCATGCCAGTGCGCTGCTGGCTGCAATGAACCCGCAGTCTCCATAACTCAAATAAATGGCGACAGTGCGCTGCTGTCTTGCCATCGCAAGTCATCGAAAAATTATTCCAACTATATTCATGAATTTCAATGGATCTTTCTAGAATTCCAACAAGTTGATCATTACAGAAAATGTAATTATATGTTCTCGAAAATCAATTTGAAAATCAGATGATGGAGTAGGAGAAAAATGATCGAAGACAAGAAAAAATATAAATATAAATTTCTATTTCTCTATTGTTCAAGATTCAAGAGAAACATATATATATATCTTGAATTTTTGCAGAATAAATATATGGATAGTTTGATCATGTTAGGCTCAAACACAATGGGAGGAGATAAAATACTGACATTTAGAAAATATAATAACTTATAAATATAAGTCAACAACTAACTCGAGATTCCTATGTGACCACAGAATCAGAGATTATAAAATAGTTTATTATGGAAACATGTGAAACAAATAAGCATTATATGGTATGAGGGTGATGTCTAAAGGGGGTTGAAAAGAAAATTTGCACAAATAGTCGATATTAGTAGTTGAATCCAAAGAAGTTCTAAGTTACAAGCGTCTACCCACCTTAGAGTCTATCATCGTGTAAAAACTCAAAAGTACATCCTTCTAGAAGATTTCCTCTAGTTAGTAAATAGGTGTAGAATTCAATAAATTCCTATATGAATTATATGACCTATATAGCAACTTTAGCTACCCAACAGTCAAATTAAACTTGGGACTCATATTCCTAGTCTTCTCCTAAATTCAAGTTATTCCTAATATGAATGAGCACTTCCTAGTCGCAGGCCCGTAATAGTACGACTAACTTAAGTACTATCGCGAGTTCGCACAATTTGCAAAAACTGACCTGCATGGGCCACCACAAAAACTTGTCACGACCCGCACCCGCTTTCCGGATACGAGACGTGTCCAAGCCAGCCTACGCCGCAGAGTCGACGGTAAAACGCTGTCACGGCCAAGATGCTCAAAATTACAAAATAATAACTTTATTGCTCATTCACATTTCTAAGATTTATTACAACAGTTACAAGATTTATATTTAAAGGAAATACAGAGTTTTACAATTAATAAAATTGATACAATTGCTTTCTATTTCTAGGTCGGCCTCAGCATACCCAAGTCTTCCCCAGTGCTAAGAGTGATCGCGGCTAAACCTGAAAAATATTGGTTATCCAGTCAGGATTGGAACAAGTACACAAACCGACGGCAGTGCAAAACACAATAGAATTAATAAGACACAAAAATAGTATATGAGATATGAAAGCTGTAGAAAACTGATGACATAGCACGATAGAGAAGTAAATAAGGAAAAACTAATAAAAGACATCTATCTAGGTGGTGTGAAATATCTGTTTCAACATGTGAACGGCTAGGGGGTAAATACGGCTCACTGCACGTGTCGTGTGCAGCTGCTATCGTTCAAGAATAGACTCATGGGAAAGTTCTGGGTAGTTCACATGTTTACTAAGATATTTTCCCTCCCGACTACTCCGTGTGACGAGCGTGTCAACAAGCAGCAAGATATATGTATAGACATGAAATGAAAAGACTACTATGAATCGAAAAGCAATCAGAAAGTGCACTTGCCTGAGGTCCTTTGCTGGTGAAAGCATTAATCCCGTTAGGTCCAGATTAGTCCAGTTAGCTAAGGTCGATGTAAATGAGGCAAAAGAAATAAGAATCTGATTAGCTACGACTAAGAACTAGTCTAACCTAAAAGAATTTTGATTTGGGCAGAGTTATTCTTGATTAAACCTACATATACTTATTATTTAGGAAATATTTACAAGAAAACCATATAAGAATATTTTTAAGAAAATACCCATTGTTACTATTCAAAATAATATTTGAAATATGTTTTATAACCGAAAATCCTTAAATAATTAATAATAACAAAACAATTAATTTTACGAGTCTATTATCATAATTATCATAGTGTAAAATAATAACTCAAGGATTTTATAAAAAGAAATTTGAAAACCTCTTTGTCATCGAGAATACCTTTTGTAGAATTTAAAATTTAATCTATTTTCTAGCTAGAAAATATTTAAAATTACAGAATTATATAAATAAAATAAAAAAGATCAGGAAGTGGGCTTACAAGTGATGCTCGGAGATTTCTTGATATTGAGTCAAATCATATCATTGAATCTCGCGACGCAGAATATTTTGAAGACAAATATGCAAGGCACAAGAATATTGTTCTTACGGATGTTCCGGAGAACAATGAGGGTGCGCAGGTCTTCAATGAAGATGTGGTCCAAGAAGATGTTGTTGTTGAAACAACGGTTGAACCAGATCTCGCTGAGCCGTCAATAAAGCGAGTGAGGAGGCCGAAGGACTTCGGAAGTGACTTTGTCACCTATCATGTGGAAGCTGATCCGCTTACCTATGATGAGACGATGAAGACCAGAGATACAGTTTTCTGGAAGGAGGCGATTGACAATGAAATTGATTCCATCACCTCAAATAACACTTGGGTGTTGGTTGATCTTCCTGAAGGAGCGAAACCCATCGGATGCAAATGGATCTTCAAGAAGAAGATGAAAGCAGATGGAACTATTGACAAGTTCAAGGCTAGGTTGGTAGCCAAGGGGTTTTCTCAAAAGCAGGGGATTGACTATTTTGACACGTATGCTCCAGTAGCCCGGATGAGCACCATCAGAATATTGATTGCTCTCGCAGCAATACATAAGATGGTGATACATCAGATGGATGTGAATACGGCTTTCCTAAATGGCGAGCTGACCGAAGAGATTTACATGCAACATCCAGAGGGATTTGTCATCAGGGGTCTTGAAGACAAAGTCTGCAAGTTGGTAAAATCCTTGTACGGTCTTAAACAGGCTCCCAAGATGTGGTATGAGAAATTTGACAAAGTTATAAGGTCAAATGGCTACATGGTCAGCGATACGGATAAGTGTTTTTACACAAAGTTCGCTGATGGAAGAGGTATGATCGTTTGTCTGTACGTAGACGACATGCTTATCCTAGGTACGGATATTAGCTGTGTCACGGAGACAAAGAAATTCATCTCAAGCAAGTTCAGTATGAAGGACTTGGGGGAAGCTGATGTGATCTTAGGGATCAAGATCATCCGGACAGACACTGGACTAGCGTTGTCACAGTCTCATTATATTGAGAAAATGATCACTCATTATGGGTATTAGGATCTTCCAGGGATCGATACGCCGTACAAGTGTGATCTGAAGCTGAAGCCTAATTCAGGGGAAAACGTCAGGCAGCTGGAGTATGCAAGCGTAATCGAAAGTTTGATGTATGCTACTACTGCCACGAGGCCTGACATAGCTTTCGCCGTGGGAATGCTGAGTCGTTTCACGAGCAACCCAGGTGCTGAACACTGGAAAGCTGTGAAACGGGTTATGAGATATCTCAAGAAGACTCAGACATATGTACTGTACTACAGCGGAGATCCGCCGGTAGTGGAAGACTTCAGTGATGCCAGCTGGTGCTCAGAGGTGGAAAGCGAGAGGTCCACAGGTGGATTCATTTTCACAATGGATGGAGCTACTATATCGTGGAAGTCGAAGAAGCAGACTATGCTCTCGCGGTCATCCATGGAATCTGAGTTCTTTGCACTGGATACCGCAGCCGAGGAAGCAGAATGGCTTCGAGAGCTCATATATGATCTTCCAATGGTTGGGGCACAAATACCGGCGATACCGATATACTGCGACAACCAGGCGACTGCGGTGGTGGCATCAAATGACCTCTTCAACGGGAAGAAGAGGTATGTACGGTTGAAGCACAGGGCAGTACACGATCTTATCAAGAGAGGTGTTATTGCAGTGATTGATGTTCGGAGTCAGGAGAACCTGGCGGATCCGTTCACCAAGGGCCTCAAGCGCCAGCTGGTCGATAATACAGCTTGTAAAATGGGCTTGAAGGCATTCTGATATTGTATTATTATATTCCTACCATAAAGTTTTATGCTATTAGTTCAAAGATTTATCTACTAGGCATCTAGCTTTTGGTTTAAGGGAGGACCACTAATCGGAAGAATATCAGAAACGGTGGGTACATGTTCTAATGGGCATGGAGAGGTTACAGTCCTATAACCACTGTTGTCTACTGTTATTTTCTGTAGAAAACGGTTCCTGTGGGAAGGTTGGTTTAATTGCCTTAATGAGTTCTCAGGCAGAGTGAATGCTTGGTGTGCTTTGCAGGAGGCACGGTAGAGCAGCACTACAAGGAGTGAAACTCCATGCTACAGTGGGGTGACTCCACAATGAGGTTCCTATATGTAGGGTGCTGCCCAGTAATAGGATAAAGCCTCGACTTTGCTGGCCAAGTCACAGCGGCGTAGCACCGTAAATAGGCAGTTAGCCTAATGCTGTATGTTAAAAATAAAGAGGGGTGTAGTCAGCACTACAAAGAGGAGGAGTTCCTCATGTTACAGTGGCACGACACCACGATGAGGTACCCGGTTAGGGATAAAGCCTCGGCCTTGCAAGCTATGTCGTTACGGCGTAACACCGCAAGGGAGCCTAAGGCTTCTTGCTGGGTAGTTTGGCACTGCAAAGAGGCGGTTGCCTCATGCTACAGTAGTATGACACTACGATGAGGTTCCCGGTACGGGGTAAGGCCTCGGCTTTAAGCCATGTCATAGCGGCGTAGCACCGCAAGGGAAGCGCAAAGTACTTCATGCCATGTCTCTTTATAATGAACTCACCTATAGTGTATGGACAAAGAGATATCAGGCCATCTCTTGAGGGTAAACTTGTAGACGCCCAAAATTATACACTGATACCAGGCTGGCACAGGGCCTTTAATGTGTAGCCAGAAGCACATGTAACTACATTATGTGAGTGGAAAGAATTTCAGCTATGATGCAGAATTCAAGGCTTAGTCCATTCTTGTATTATAGATTGATTTTTGATCCATACGGGAAGATTCAAGTCGTCAGCGACATCTCTCCTAATGCATGATGGACAGTTACTGTGGGGAACACTTATACACATATATAGAGATATGTGGGGGATTGTTGGAGTTTTGGTTTTTCCTTTAGAAAACTTTAGTCCCACATCGAAAAAAACAAAGAGATTGTATCTCTATATATTAGCTTTGCTATTATTGGAGATGCACATGTGGTGTGGATGTGCACATGGGTCTGCTATTTGGGGTTATTTTTCTAATGGGAAAAAGGCTAAAATCAACAATTAAAGCATTCATGCTTTTTGCTCTTGGAAAATTTATTTCCATGGGAGCTAAGCCTCGTAGGGGCTTAGCGACTCGGACTCGGACTCGGACTCGGACTCGGACTCGGACTCGGACTCGAACTCGGACTCGGGATCATGGGCTCATGAGGCGTAATGTGGCATTTTGTTGGTACACTTTGTACTTAGCACATCAGCATCGTCGTTAGGCGCATAGTGCACTTTAGTTACGCTCGTTGCGCGAGCCACTTGCGCTGCCACGTTGCGCAAGCCTAGTTGCGCTGCTCAGGTGCGCATGCTCAGTTGCGCAAGCCCAGTTGCGCTGCCCAGGTGTGCGCCCAGGTTACGCTCAGGTTGTGCTCAGGTTGCGCTGGGTTGCGCTGGATTGCGCTGAGTTGCGCGGGTTGCTCGGGTTGCGCAGTTCAGTGCGCGCTCTGTCACGCAGAGTGCAAGGAGCGCGGGGTGTGCACAGTTGGCACAACTTGCAGCAGAACGTGCGTTTGCACGTTCTGGGTAGTTGCTACATGTTCGGGGTAGTTTTTACCACGTCCCTAACTTTGTGGCAACCGAACAGTTGCTGCAGGGCCTATATAAGGCATCCTCTCTCTCTCAAGGCTTAGTACAGATAGAAGAAAAAGAGAAGCTACCACAGAAAGTTTACGAAGTATTTTTTAACACAAGTAAACAGAGATTTCAGACGTGTTCTTTAACACAGTTCTGATCTTCCAGTAGCCTTCGAGAGAGAGAGGAAAGGTTCCGCACCAGTATTGCTTTTGTACGGGAGTTCGTGTCCATCCGAGGAGTCAGAAGAGCAGGAGTGTTCCAAGTTCTCCGACGAACTTGCTGGTTCCTGGAAGCTATTCGTGTAGGGCGAATAAAGCTTTGAGCAACGGTGATTATTCACCCCAGTAGGAGTTCTTCCATCTTTCGCCAGTCACCTTCTTCGTTGCTGCTAGTAATTCTGATTGTATCTTCTTTTTAGAAGTACTACGATCTGATTGCTGTTGATTACGAAATCTTTTTAGATTCTCGTAATTCAGAATCACCTTCCTTGAAGTGTTGATTTGAAATATTGTTTTTACAATTGTTTCATTTTCTCAGTTTTCCATCGAAAAATTGTGTCCCGGCACTAACATATATATATATATATATATATATATATATGTATGGGAAAACGGGATATGAGCCATAGGCTCATACTCTTATATGAGCCATCTCACGTAGCTTCCATGTGGACCAATAAAAATATAGTGACGTGGAAGAGAAAATTTAAATAGATAGAAATAAAAGATCCTATAAAATATTTGATATATAATAAGTTACCATATCTTCGCCTAGGAACTTACCAAATATGTTTGCCTAGGAATTTAAATAGATAAAAATAAAAGATTCCATAATGATAATGTTAATATTAATATTAATATTAATTTGAATGTTAATATTAATGTTAATATTAATGCTAATATTATTGTTAATATTAATTTTAATTTTAATGTTAATGTTAACGTTAACATTAATGTTAATATTAATATCAATATTAATATTATTGTTAATATTAATTTTAATGTTAATATTAATGTTAATATTATTGTTAATATTAATTTTAATGTTAATATTAATGTTAAAAATAATTTTAATTTCAATTTTAACATTAATTTTAGTAATTTTAATTTAATTTTAATTTTAATTTGGAGGGACAAATAACATTATTCCTATTTAAATTCCTAGGCAAATATATTTGGTAAGTTCCAAAGATATGGTAAGTTATTATTTATATAATCTTTTATGAGATCTTTTATTTCTATCTATTTAAATTTTCTCTTCCAAGTCATTATATTTTTATTGGTCCACATGGAAGCCACGTGGGATGGCTCATATTAGAGTATGAGCCTATGGCTCATATCCCGTTTTCCCTATATATATATATATATATATATATATATATATATATATATATATATATATATATATATATATATATATATATATATATCGTCATTCGCCCGCCCCCCCCCGCCGGCCACCTCCTCTGGCTTCGCGCCCGTCCGCTAGTCCCCGGCCCCGTCTTCCTCCGGGCCGGCCAACGCGGAGCCCCCTCGCACGTCCGGAGGTCGAGCTCCGCTCCATCTCCGCTCCATCTCCGCCGTTCTCGACCCCCTCATCCGCTTCCGGCGGCCGCGCCCCTCCGCGCCGGAGCAGCCGTCCAGCGCCCTCCTTCCTCGGCGGAGCTTCGAGCCGACCCTCCCCCCTCACTGGCGATCCCCCCCGGCACTGCGCCCCCTTCCTCGCCGGAGCGTCTGGCTTCGGTCGGCGAGTTGGGGCGGGGTCTGAGACCCCCTCGTGGCCTGCGCCCGCCTCGGTAGGCGCGCTGGAGCGGGGCCCGGGACCCCCCTCGTGGCCTACACCCACCTCGGGTCACGCAACCACCAATCCCCCATTGGGCCTTGTGCCCATTCCACGTAGGGCAGAGCCCCCGCTTCCCTCCTTTTTTTTTTCGGGATTTTGAAATTTCTTTTTGAAATTTCAAATTTTCGAGTATTGCTTTCGAAATTTCGTTATTTAGGTTTCTGAAATTTCTAACTTTCTAATTTCCAACCGTTTTAATTTCTACCTTGTCTAACAGGGCCCGTTTTGTGTTCTCGGCCTTGTACCTGCTTGTAATGCTCTTTCAGAGCCACTCTTACTCTTTATTTCAATAAAAGGCATTTTGTTTTATATATATATATATATATATATATATATATATATATATATATATATATATATATATATATATATATATATAAAATATATATATATATATATATATAAAATATATATATATATATATATATATATATATATATATATATATATATATATATATATATATAATAGATATATATATATATATATAAATATATATAAATATATATATATATATATATATATATATATATATATATATATATATAAATATATATATATATATATATATATATATATATATATATATATATATATATATATATATATATATATAAGTTATTTCTTTTACAATGTTTTTAAATTTTATTTTGGCCTAAAATTTAAATTGAAAAATGATTAGTGGTTTAATGCCTAAAAATGATTTTCTAGGTTTCATATAATATCAGAAAATATTATTATTGATAAATATTTCTAAGTACTATAAGTAAATTTGTAAGATAGTTTACGTTTAGATATACCCCCTTTTTTTTTCCTTAAATCATAAGTCACGACTATTATAGTTGTTTCCTATTTCTTGATTTGATTATCGTACCGAAATCTGATTTTGGGATTCTATATACCAAACTAGGCTATTTGGACTACTCTGAACCCAATGGAACCGCATGTGCCGTCGTTTGGGACCATCTATTGGAGCGTAGTATCGTTACCGAATCCGTGCTAACACGTTCGTGTCGTGTACGTCGACTCCAGCAAATTGAGGCGAGTACATTCTCTGATAGTTTTTATTACCTTTATAGTCCCTATGATATCAGTTTATAGTTGTATGCTTGATTCCTGACACAAGGGTACACGGATTGGTATAGCTTGGATCCCGTCATGATATGTTATTCATGGTTATCCTGGTATATTGGTACATGACTTGTTCTTGTACTTGTATAGACACCGATTCCTAAGGGAATTTGCTACCCTATTAGAGAATCACGTATCATAGCGTGCTATGGTTGGATCCATTATACTAGTCTGGGGATGAGGAGATATTAGGAGATTATGTGATCATACCCCTACTTGTTTACTCGCTTGTGCATAGCTCACCCTCACTACAAGTAGGGTTTAGCCTGACCTTACTTGTATTTGTGCATAGCTTCCATGTATGGCCGGCCTGATTTCAAGTTTACCTGTGCTTGTACTTATGCATAGCCGGTCATATGGATAGCCTGATCCTAGTCCCAAGCCGATCACATAATAAACTAACATCTCAATGCACTATCTAGTAGTAGTACATGTTCTATTCCAGATTATTGCCTGTTATTACACTGTACTCCTGATTACTTACAGTATATTGTTACCATGACATGCTCACATGATTTTTCTACTTTTCTACTGTTTAGTTCTAGTTATCCATTATGTATTTCATTGCTTAATGTTATTTATAGCTTTTTGTCAATTTAATGGAACTTAGTTTATGTACTTTGCTCCAATCTTATAGCTCCCCTTCCCGAAAATTTTTGAAATATTTTTTTATTATTTATTTGATTTAAATGGTAATTTTTATATTTGTTTTTATAAATAATTATTTAGCTAATTATTACGGAAGATGACTTTAGCCATGGTTGAGTTTTGAAGTACAAGACGACTAGGAATCATGGTACGGATAGCATGGTCGTGTGCCTTGACTAGTGTATTAGCCATACCAGGGAAGACCCAGCCATAAGTGTATCCTAACTAGAAAAACCAGGCCAAGTTGCGACCTAACCCCTATAGATGATCTAAATATTTATTAAATAGATTATTGACTTTTAGAAGACCCGGTTTGTACCAAACCAGTCCGAACTTGACCAGAACCAAGCCCAAGCTCATGTAGCCTTATAGTGCATCCAGAGACGTCCATGTCAATATAATTTTTAGGCGTGTATGCCATATTTTGTCTTATTGCTCTGTTAAATATATTTTATAAATAATTGTTATATATGAATAGTAAAGACATCGATATTATTTGATATAAGTGATAATTGTTTAAAATAGGGTAATTACTTTCCTAGTAACCCTCATGCATTTCAGGAACTTTAGACTGTATATACTTTGTATATACCCCTATTATAAATTGTCCTTATTGGTTATCATTACTATTGTTATTAGGTTTATAATAATAAAAACTATCTATTATTATTATTGGTTATTTTAGTGCTTGTTATGATTATATATATATATATATATATATATATATATATATATACATTTTAATTGATTATATATATATATATATATATATATATATATATATATATATATATATATATATATATATATATATATAATTGATTATATATATATATATAATCAATAAAAAAATATATATATAATCAATTAAATATATATATATATAAATATATATATATATATATAAAATATATATATATATATTAAATATATATATATATATATATATATATATATATATATATATATATATTATATATATATATATATATAGGTCCATGTGTATAAAATATTCTACACTAGATTATGGTAATATTTGGATGTTATTCAGATTTTTGGAGTTATTTATGTAGACATATGGGTGCATATACCTATATATATAGATATAAAATAGATAATGATATATATATAGGAGATGGAAAAAGAAAGCAAAAATAAATAAGATAAAAACACTCACACACACAATACCAGCAAACAGCCCAACCCGATCCCAAGCGCGAGCCCCCAACTTCCCACTTAAACCAGCAAGCCCAGCCAAGACAACCTAGGCTATAGTAGCACCCCGGCTGTGAACTAACCCGATCCCTTCCGTCGTTATATATATATATATATATATATATATATATATATATATATATATATATATATATATATATATATATATATATATATATATATATCGTGAGGAGGAGTAACAAGAAAACCCTAACCCACGCACATCCCCCTAACCTGGGCGGCCACCCAGACGGTCGTGCGTCGCAGGAGGACGACCGCCGGCCGTCCACGAGGCCGCACGCGCGCCACGCACAACGGCAGCAGCAGTAGCTTTCGGAGGAGAATTCGCAGCGTGATATCTCAACGCGCGATCGATTGTTTTTCGATCTACTTCTTCAGATTAGAACCTAACCTATACACCTCTTAACCCCATCAATTAGATTTATTTAAAACAGATTAAAACCGTATAAAAATTCGAAGAGAAATCGACCAAAAACTTGTTCGAAACAAGACAAAGAAGCAGTCCCAATGCCTCTGTTGGAAGGAAAATATCAGACTAGTTATTAGGAGTTTCAAAAACCTAATTGAACAGATTCATAGATGATATAATAGGGATCAAAACCCTATTATTACATTTTATTCTTGTTTATTATACAATAAAATAAATCACTAGGAAAATCAAGGAAAAACAGTTTTTAAAACCTTAGAAAATTTAGAAAATCATCCGATACGACGTGCGTCCCGTCAAACCGGGCGACGTGGTCGCGAACCGAAAGCATCGAAAGGTGCGTATCGGCTTTGTGGACGTATGGGTTTTGACGGAATTCAAATTGGTTGCGTGTGCACGACGAATTTGATGCGTATCCGTCAAAATTTACCATATCGGCCTCTTTGTAAATTTGCCAATTACTTTGTGTACGTTCGTCAGATCGATACAAAACTTTTGCCAAAAGGACCGTATCATTTTTTTGGTCCTATATGCCAAGTTTGGTCCGATTCTGAGACAGTTGATCGGATCGCCGTTTTGCGGGCCCCACGATCCGATTCAACGGACGATTTCGTGTATGGCCCACCGGAATCCAAAACTGGATATACCGATGGGTTCGTACCATAGACATATAGTTGATAACTTTAGAGACCATTGACTCTGGCACGCTTTTTCGGTACAAAGCGGGTCAACGGCGGACACTGTTTTGACCCAAAATTACTGTTTTGCCCCTGTATCCAGAATTGGACTTGAGGATAGACAATCCTAGAAAATTTGAATAATCTGGAAACATTGGTAATATCTATTACAGCTTCTGGAGGTAGTTGTGAGACTTGGACTTTCTGACTTGTTGATTGGCGATATATTGTTGGTTCTCGGTGCAACCCTCAGGCAAGTATACCTTGCCGAACATATACAATATTTACATTATTTTTCTATTTCTCTATTGTATTTATTTTCATATTGTCACATGATTTCCATATTGTGATTGGTTTGTCCGTGATTGTTTTACTTGTTCTAGATTTACGTGCACGTATAGGATATTCGACATTGCTTGATTATTGGTCTTTTTGTGTTACCATGATTGAGTTGTCAGTTTCTATATCTTGTTCTTGACTTGACCATTCTTGACTGGGAGTATCTTGTATTGTACTACAGTTGAGACATACTATAGATTGGGAGTATCTTGCATTGTACTACGACCTATAACATATATTGATTGATTGATTGACTTGACTTGCAATACTATAAATTGGGAGTATCTTGCATTGTACTACGATTTATAGGAGTCTACTTGACCTTGTATCCTTTAGGAGAGGAGATCGATACTAGAATTGGCTAATCTCGACTAAGAGTATCCTGCTTTGTACGTCAATTAAAACGCTATAGATTGGGAGTATCTTGCATTATACTACATGCTATAGGAGTTCTGATTGATAGTTAGCCAAGTCTAGTATTACATTTCCACACGACTCGTCATCCTTAGATGTTCTTCCTACAGTGTTCTTATCCTCCATACATGTTATTTACTGTCATATTGGCAGACATATTTTATGTATCTTGCTAGTCCTCTGAGGACCTGATGATCTCTTCAGGTAGCTGATTGCACGGAGTTGGTTAGCTAAGCATGTGGTAGTTGACTTCATCTGCATGATTCAGGTATTTTGTTAGTGTTATTGATTTACTATCATTCTCGTACTTTTATGAAATAATCTTCTAGTCAGCTTAGCTTTATAGACTCATATTATTCTTGGAGTCTAATCGGACATATATGCTAGTGGGCTGCAGACCACGACCCATACTTATTCATTCTTGTCTTATATATTCTCGTGGATTGAGATATAGTTTAGATTACCATACTAGACATGATACCATGCTCTTGACAGCTTATACGTATTCGAGTCGGGCTGGAGTCCGCTTGATACGTAGCTGGCTTGCTCACGTACTTGCATCCTAAAAAGCGGGTATGGGTCATGACAAGTTTTTGTAGTGGCCCATGCAGGTTAGAGCATATCGTATCGGTTACGTAACTGTACTGATACGAGCCTGCGAATTTGATTAAATCCTTAGGAATGTCAATCCACACTGCTGTGAAAATTCTTTTAGAAATTTCTCTAACGTGCTTGAAACTTCGTATTCGCTCTCGATTGTCCTTCCTTGCCTTCTGAACCATTAATTTTCGTCTCTTCCTATTTCAGGGTGACGAACGATCGTGCTGTGTAGAATTCATTAGAAATTCTTAAGTTATATTATAATATTTCTTGATTATTGAATATATGGTTGTTTATAGATATGAGGGATTATATATGCCATATGCCCTAGATATCTGTTGGTAGGATTGTTAGCAACTAGTTAGAAGATTATAAGATTTTAGTCTTGAGGAGTAGTGTGACCAAAGGTGGGTAGAAGTCCTAGAGGTTATGTAGTTACAAGATGTCTAGGAGGAGGATATAAACTATTTTGAGAAATTAAAATTTAAAGAGATTAAAGTAATAGTAGACTTCCTCTTTGAATTTTAAGGAATAGTTATGAATTAGAATTTCGAGGACGAAATTATTTTTAAGGTGGGTAGATTTGTAGCTCCCCTTCCCGAAATTTTTTGAAATATTTTTATTATTATTTATTTGATTTAAATGGTGATTTTTATAAATAATTATTTAGCTAATTATTACGCTAGATGACTCTAGCCATGTTTGAGTTTTGAAGTACAAGACGACTAGGAATCATGGCACGGATAGCATGGTCGTGTGCCTTGACTAGTGTATTAGCCATACCAGGGAAGACCCAGTCATAAGTGTATCCTAACTAGGAAAACCAGGCCAAGTTGCGACCTAACCCCTATAGATGATCTAAATATTTATTAAATATATTATTGACTTTTAGAAGACCCAGTTTGTACCAAACCATTCCGAACTTGACCAGAACCGAGCCCAAGCTCATGTAGCCTTGTAGTGCGTCCAGAGACGTCCATGTCAATATAATTTTTAGGTGTGTATGCCATATTTTGTCTTATTGCTCTGTTAAATATATTTTATAAATAATTGCTATATATGTATAGTAAAGACATCGATATTATTTGATATAAGTGATAATTGTTTAAAATAGGGTAATTACTTTCCTAGTAACCCTCATGCATTTAAGGAACTTTAGACTGTATATACTTTGTATATACCCCTATTATAAATTGTCTTCATTGGTTATCGTTACTATTGTTATCAGGTTTATAATAATAAAAATTATATATTATTATTATTGGTTATTTTAGTGCTTGTCAATTGATTATATATATATATATATATATATATATATATATATATATATATATATATATATATATATATATATAGGTCCATGTGTATAAAATATTCTATAATAGATTATGGTAATATTTAGATGTTATTCAGATTTTTGGAGTTATTTATGTAGACATATGGGTGCATATACCTACATATATAGATATAAAATAGATAATGATATATATATAGGAGGTGGAAAAAAGAAAGCAAAAACAAATAAAATAAAAACACTCACACACACAATACCAGCAAACAGCCCAACCCGATCCCAGGCCCGAGCCCCCAACTTCCCACTTAAACCAGCAAGCCCAGCCAAGCCAACCTAGGCTATAGTAGCACCCTGGCTGTGAACTTACCCGATCCCTTCCGTCGTTATATATATATATATATATATATATATATATATATATATATATATATATATATATATATATATATATATATATCGTGAGGAGGAGTAGACAGAAAACCCTAATCCACGCCCATCTCCCTAACCTGGACGGCCACCCATACGGCCGTGCGTCGCCGGAGGACGACCATCGGTCGGCTACGAGGCCGCACGCGCGCCACGCACAACGGCAGCAACAGTAGCTTTCGGAGGGGACTTCGCAGCGTGATATCTCAACGTGCGATCGATCGTTTTTCGATCTACTTCTTCAGGTTAGAACCTATCCTATACACCTCTTAACCCCATCAATTAGTTTTATTTGAAATGGATTAAAACCCTATAAAATTTGATGAGAAATCGACCAAAAACCTGTTCGAAACAGGATATAGAAGCAGTCCCAACGCCTCTGTTGGAAGGCAAATATCAGACTTGTTATTAGGAGTTTCGAAAACCTAATTGAATAGATTCATAGATGATATAATAGGGATCAAAACTCTATTATTATATTTTATCCTTGTTTATTATATAGTGAAATAAATCACTAGGAAAATTACGGAAAAACAGTTTTCAAAACCTTAGAAAATCTAGAAACCATCCGATACAACGTGCGTCCCGTCAAACTGGGCAACATGGTCTTGAACTGAAAGCATCGAAAGGTGTATATCGGCTTCGTGGACGTGTGGACTTTGACGGAATTCAAATTGGTTGCGTGTGCGCGACGAATTTGATGCGTATCCGTCAAAATTCACCTTATCGGTCTCTTTACAAATTTGCCAATTACTTTGTGCATGTTCTTCAGATCGAGACGAAACTTACGCCAACAGAATCGTATCATTTTTTTGGTCCTGTATGTAAAGTTTGGTCCGATTCTGAGACAGTTGATCGGATCGCCGTTTCGCGGGCCCTACGATCAAATTTAACGGGCGATTTCGTGCACAGCCCACCGGAATCCAAAACTGGACATACCATTGGGTTCGTATCATCAAAATAAATCCATAGATGTATAGTTTGGTGACTTTAGAGACCATTGACTCTGGCACGCTTTTCGGTGCAAAGTGGGTCCAACGACAGATACTATTTTGACCCGAAATTACCATTTTGCTCCTGTGTCCAGAATTGGACTTAAGGACATGCAATCCTAGCTAATTTGACTAATCTGGAAACATTGATAATATCTATTACAGCTTCTGGAGGCAGTTGTGAGACTTGGACTTTCTGACTTGTTGATTGGCGATATATTGTTGGTTCTCCGTGCAACACTCAGGCAAGTATACCTTGCCGAACATATACAGTATTTACATTGTTTTTCTCTTTCTCTATTGTATTTCTTTTCATATTGTCACATGATTTCTATATTGTGATTGGTTTATCCTTGATTGTTTTACTTGTTCTAGATTTACGTGCACGTATAGGATATTCAACATTGCTTGATTATTGGTCTTTTTGTGTTACCTTGTCTCGTGATTGAGTTGTCAGTTTCTATATCTTATTCTTGACTTGACCATTCTTGACTGGGTGTATCTTGTATTGTACTACAGTTGAGACATAATATAGATTGGGAGTATCTTGCATTGTACTACGACCTATAGCATATATTGATTGATTGATTGACTTGACTTACGATACTATAAATTGGGAGTATCTTGCATTGTACTACGATTTATAGGTGTCTACTTGACCTTGTATCCTTTAGGAGAGGAGATCTATACTAGAATTGGCTAATCTCGACTAAGAGTATCCTGATTTATACGTTAATTGAAACGTTATAGATTGGGAGTATCTTGCATTGTACTACAAGCTATAGGAGTTCTGATTGATAGTTAGCCAAGTCTAGTATTACATTTTCACACGACTCGTCGTCCTTAGATGTTCTTCCTGCAGTATTCTTATCCTCCATACATGTTATTTACTTTCATATTGGTAGACATGTTTTATGTATCTTGCTAGTCCTCTGAGGACCTGATGATCTCTTCAGGTAGCTGATTACACGGAGTTGGTTAGCTGATCATATGGTAGTTGACTTCATCTGCATGATTCAGGTATTTTGTTAGTGTTATTGATTTACTATCATTCTCGTACTTTTATGAAATAACCTGCTTATCAGCTTAGCTTTATAGACTCATATTATTCTTGGAGTCTAATCGGACATATATGCTAGTGGGCTGCAGACCACGACCCATACTTGTTCATTCTTGTCTTATATATTCTCGTAGATTGAGATATAGTTTAGATTACCATACTAGACATGATACCATGCTCTTGACAGCTTATACGTATTCGAGTCGGACTGGAGTCGCTTGATACGTAGATGGCTTGCTCACGTACTTACATCCCGAAAAGCGGGTACGGGTCATGACAAATCCTGATTGGATAACCATATTTTTAGGAGTTGTTGTCTCCCACATACTTGGACTACACGATGATGCTAGCTGAGACATATTCTCGATGTTCACATTGCTGTGAGTTGACTTCTGGGAGCTCTAGGCCATTGTTTCCTTATAAAATTGTGTTTTCGTTATCAAATTTGTCTCCGATACATTCTTGTCAGATATGATCATTTTTAGACTTTAGTTGATTCAGTATTATTGTTACCTTAGCTGTATGTGATTTGAGTACATGTTGTTGTAGGTCATATATGTTGTAGATATTTATTGGGTACTTGACAACGTTCTACCGCCGATACTGCGACGTAGGCTGGGCGTGGCTCACGTACTTGTGCCCGAATATCCGAGTACGGGTCTTGACAGAAACATCTACTCGAGGGACAAATCCACGACAAGCATTTAGGAAACAGACAACCAAAGAAGAATAAAAAAAGAGTTGAAGTACAACTAACATATTGTTTCACATAAGTGACACAACAAACAAATGATGTTCATACCCAAAACCATAAACTAGATACTGGTGGTTAATGGAGAGCGTAATTGAACTAGTTCAAGCCAATCCTATAAATGATCCAAAAGATAAACATTAGATCCAAAATAGAGCCACAAATCAGAATATACAAAAAATTAACGTTGTCATCACCTTGTGTGCCGCTAAATCAAGATCCTTTAATATTTTAATAACTTTCAGTTGTGCACTAAATGAAAACATAACAAGGTAATTCTTTATAGGTGCTTGTCGTGGAGAGTTTTGCTCTGAATTTTGTAGTACACTCCAATGAATACCTTGCTGCAAAATAAACCTAGACATTGACAAGTATTGAAGTTGGAAAGCTCAGATTGGCGAGTTGTAGAACATTTGATACAATGCAGTATCTGTCCACTACTTGCACCCTTTCATCATTGCCAACTTTCTTTATAATTGTTAGCAATTTATAATTGAATAAAAACATGTAAACTATTTTATAAAGCAAAAGGTTTACAGTTTCTACATAGTGCATAAACATAGAGTGCCAACAACATAAGAGCATAGTCTATATAGTATACGTACAACGTGGAATACCAACAACAGAAGTCTGCAGATTTTACATAGTGCAGACTGCAGAAATAAAGTCTCAAATGTAATACTGCATAGTACCAACTTGAACAGAAGTCTGCAGAGTCTGCATAGTGATTAGTACAGATACATAAAGTGCCAACAACAGAAGTCTGCAGAGTCTGTAGATAGCAGAAGCATAAAATGCCAACAACATAAGTCTGCAGAGTCTATATAGTGCAAACTGCAGAAATGTAGTCTAAAAATGCAACACTGTGTAGTACAAAATAATTTAGAGCAGTTAATATTACAGTCCAAAATAAGTAGATCTTTAAAGCCCGCTTGAGGTTGAGTTCATCGTCAAATGACTTAATCTTTATAAGAAAGGATACCGCAAATCAATATTCAATACAATTAATAAAGTAAAAAAGTAACTTTTCAACTATTTGATAAAAAGATATACATTTTTCAAGTTGATCTAGAGATTCCAAGTTCGCTTCGAGACTACTAACAATAGATAGGTTGGCGCTGGATCGTAACCAATCTTGTAAACAAATACGACCTTGAGCAATCTTAGGTGTCAAAGAGCTCATAAATGCATCAAGTACACGACCACCTGTACTAAGTGTACTCTCAAAAGCTACCGTAGATATAGGAACAACCAACACATCACAAACTATTCTCGTAAGAATGGGAAAATGAGGAGAATTAATCTTCCACCACGCTAAGAGATCAAAATTTGGATCATTAGTGTCATGGGAACTTGTGTCATTTGTGCTTAAAATTAGTTGTCGAATTAACAATTGGATCATTTGTGTCATGGAAACTTTTCCCTGCCACTACCCAGCCTCATGCTCAATAGGTTCCCCCTCATTTGACATCTAAAATAAACATGACAACAAAAATATATTACAATTCAAACTTATAAAGTAAAATTTTAAATTTTTTTAAGGAATTAAGAATACGTACAATGCATGAGTACGATATTGATGCCATGAATTTGACACAACTTACGCAACAAATGACCTATTAAATTATTTTTTGAACACTATATATGAATAAGATATAGTTTTTTTAATATATAAATAAGATATGGTTTTTTATCTGTTATTATCGTTTTTTTCTGTTCTCAATTTTTAGTTGTTTTATCAGTTATGCAAAACCACAAGTAGCAGAATGCAAACTGAACATAGACAACCTGAACACAGACAATTCATAAGAGAATTCGTGATCTAAGACGACTCAAATACATTCATGAGACAATTCAAAATAACCCAAAAAGTCTAAAAGATGAGAACAACGAACAAAATCATGACACGTAGGAATCCAACAAAAAAAATACTCCAATCAAAGAAAGCAACTTTAGTGCAACAGACGACACGGCCAAACTGATGAACGGTGTGAGTTAGCGAATGGAAACCAAATTAGACACATAGGGCTATGTATTAGTTTTGGTTTCAGGAGAAATATAAGAGAAAAAATAGATGAAACCCATCGGAGAAGATAACCAACCTGCTGGTTTGCAATGAATTGTGCTGCTAGAATTGGCTGAATTGTAAGACTGGTGTACTTGAAGGGGTTGTGGACATGTGAGGTTTGATGGGATTGTAGAAGGCTGCGTTAACATTGCAACGAATATTCATGGAGGATCACGGGAGGTCGAAAAGGGGTCGAAACTGCCGTTACGCCATAAGGTGTCTTCGACGGTCAAGGCTGAATACAGTTTCAAGATTTGCAAGATGGGGAGTAGGGGTGACTGTTTTAGGAGTTTAATATATAAGAATTTGGCCTATATAAATTAGGATTAATATAAAGGATATTTGGATTGACTTGGTGAAGATTTGGTCATCCAATCAACTAATATGGCAAGATGGGTTTAGTGGGTTTTTGTAGTTGGAAATATGGAAGATTGAATCAAAGATGTATGAATTTAATACATGTGGGATACTATTAGATGTTCAAATATCAATTAGATATGTCTATAATTGATTTTGGCTATCCTAGGAAGGCTCCACTTAGTTGGGTTAATTAGGTTATGGTCCAAACAATTATTCGAATTGAATTGAATAATGAAAATACTATAAATGGGTCTCATGTGCCACTTGACATATGCGTTATGTACCTTGTACTTTATTTACTGTTACTTTGGCATGCTATATATCCTGAGGTCCTGGTGATCTCTCCAAGTAGTCGACTGAGTGGAGTTAGTTTGCGGGCCATGATGGTGTTGAATTTCTGATTAAAGTATCTCTTGCAATTACATAGTTATCTCTATTTAATGTTTGAGTGGGACATGAAATATCAAAATAAAGTTAAACTTGTCTCGGTCAAAAACATGTACAGGACGTTTCTAGAGATTGGCATTTCTTGTGCTCCATAAAGCAAAGCTACGAAAAAGGGTATTTCATAATCAAAATAATATTAGTAGAAAAATATCTTTTAATAACTATATTAATTAAAATAGTAAAAATAATTAAAAAATAACTCTAAAATCCAGGGGGCTTACAGTATAGAAGCTGGACCTTTGTACGCTCACTTGGGAGATACATGTAAGTGTATATTGCCAAAGTCTCAGTACATGCTTAATTGTTCGTTTATTTTGTTAGTTGTAGAAACTATGGACCTAGGATTAGTTGATACTTAGCGTTCGAATTGTATTCGGGTACGATGTCAGCATATATAGCATGTTTATTGACACGATTGGCCATATGACACAGACATGATCAAGATTTGTATTTTATTCATGTTTTCTATTCATATCGATGTTTTTATTCATGTTTATTTGACACGATTGACCATATGACACAAACACGATCAAGATATATAGTCTTGCATGATATATTCGTGGTTTGGACTCTATGATAGGATATATGATTTTTTACTTGTATGGAGATCTTCATGACTTGACTGGATAGTTCTAGACCATGGGGTGGAAAGGACATTACCGTAATATCAGGCTACTTTTACTCGTTTAACCTCTTCTCTATAGTCCGGACTTGGTTGTTATCCTACTAGTATTCCATCGTCTCTATAGCAAAACTTTGGTGATTGTTGACATGTATGCCCTTAGTCCCACGACATGGTGCCTAGGACGATAGCCTTACAGAGGAGCTTGTGAGCCTCAGTAGCTAAAATCTGATATCTAAAAGTGTTCTTATATGCATTTTACTTAGTTTGTTGTTGTACTTGTCCTCTGTAGTGTCCCATCTCTACATCGTGCCTCGTTTTCCATCCATGGGGTACGCGAAAAAGGAACAATATCACTATCAATTTAGTCGGGACCGATTGTTCTGGATCGATTGAACGAGACCGATTGAATTAAGATCCTTTTCTCGTTATGGAATGGCTTCTTCGGAATCAAGTCCCATATTCAACAGGTTGCACCTCGAGGATGACTCTGCGGCTGAGTCGGAAGTGACCTCCAGCTGCTCTACTTTTCATGCCACACTGGATTGCATTTTCGTGAATGTTTTTGATGGTTTTCGTGACTTTTGTTCTTCGAACTTCGCATTTTCTATTGAACTCATTTAATAGCGCAATGTTCTGACTAGTTTCTTATGTGATTTCAGGTGATCACGTAGGTACCGTCTAGCGCAGTCAACCAATCTCTCGCCTCAAGAAAAAGCAAGATGAGCGGCTGACCTCGTTCCCTTCGACCCTCTAATTCTAAATGATATCAAAACACAAATGGGATATGCTTGTCTTTATTGTGTTGAATCAATAAATTGTGGCACGATTCTTAACGAACACTTGCTATTGAACTGCTATAACATCATACTGATGCATGCTTTCTTATGCCATACTTACTATAGACCTGTTAAAATTGAAGAATGAATCGATTAACTAATATCTCAATGATAAGACAAAGTTTCTTAAAATAGACTAAGTTCTAAAGAACAAAGAAGAACAGTACGGTCATTAACAAAGAAGAACAGTACGATCATTGGACAACTTGTGGACAAGGTGTAGTTTCTTCAAACGGTTGCCTAGGCCAAGGAATCGATTCGGCCTAGGAGGAATGAGTATAACAAGTGCTAGCAGAATTGGCATGGGTGATTCGGGAACTTTCGAGTAGGACTTGCAACCCGCCTCATAAAAATGTTCACATAAAATCCATCAGGATGGTTAGAAAGATCACCAAGTATATAACTTGTTTTATAAACTTCTTGAACAAGTGAGAGCTTGGTTTAAATTAGCCACCCACCAGTACATATGATCGTATTTGTAACACCCAGTTTTCCAAATGAGGGTAATTTTGAAATTTTGTATTTAATTTATTTAATTATGGTAATTAAAATTTTAATTTAATTTTTGGTGATTTTTTAATAATTTTTAAAACTATTTAAATCATGACTTGTGATTTTAGGTGTTTTGCTAGTGAGCCGTAGTGACTGTCTACCCTAGAGCCTAACCATGTGAGTAGAGATTTTGTTTAGTACATTCTAGCCTAGCGGGTATTTTTGGTCATTTTAGGATTTATTAGAAATTTTGGGAATTTTTAGGAATTGTTTTGGAATTATTTGACTAAGGGTTAACTTGGTTGATTTTGACTAGTGTTGACTTTGATGACTAGCCTAGAAGCTAACCCTAGTTGTGATAGCCTTGGTTAGGTTAAGTAACCTTAGTCCAACTTAGGTTAACCCATGATTTAGTCCATTAGACTCAAGTTAGAATAGAGTGGGTTAAGTCATAAGTCATGACTTATGGTTTTGAGACCAATAGAAATGAACATAGCCTTAGCTCATGTAACTTGGCCCAAAGCCCATAGCCCATCACTAAACCCTAACCCTAACCCACTATGGCCAGCCAACATAGGGATCCCAACCCTTTAAATAGTCTCTTCCATTTAGGGCTAGCCACTTTAGAAAGAAATCCCAAGTTGGAAGAAGAGGTAAATCCCCAACTTCTAAAATCCCTAAAAAATCCATTTTAAATCCTTTTCTCCCCAAACCAATTGCAATAGGTTCTAATTTAGGTATTCTTGCTGTTGTGAAAGTTTATTTCCAGCCTTGGGACAATTTGGTGGAGTTTGGACATAAAGAAGAACACCTCTCTTTGGAGCTTTTTGGGGCTTTTGACACCTATAGGTAAATTACTAAAACTCTATTATAGTTGTTAATATTTTTGCATGGAGACCTAGATCTAGGTGTCCCCTAGCTAACCCCCAAGTTTGGTAGGAAACCCGTGTCCCAATTGGACACGAATCCATGCTAGGCAGTAGGTGTTTGTGAAAATGCCACAAAGAATATTTTTGTCTTATTTTTGAATTCTTTTTGAACATGATTGTAGATCTAGGTGTATGTTTTAATTCTTGTGAAGTGTCCATGGTGTTTTAGTGTCTGTGTCGGGTGCACGAAGGGTCGGACACGCTCGCACGTGCGGTTGGGGCTTCCCCTGCTACTCGGGTTGGATTGCACTCTGGACACGGCGATTCGGGACACGCCACTTGACACGTGGGTGGGGGCAGTGTCTGACATGGCCCTCCCCAAGTCTCACGTGTCCCTGTGCCGTGTCGAGCGAGCACGAGCTCGTGCACTGGTCGCTCGAGCTGCTGCGCGCGAGTTTCAGTCCCCTCTGATACGGGCTGTTAGCGTGGACACGGCGACACGGTGTCGCATTGCAGGCTGACACAGACCTAGGGTGACCCTAGGCGAACACCCCTGTGTGAGCACGAGCCTCGAGTCGCACTGTGTCGCGTGCACGACACGCGTGCACGCGTGCACGATGCAGTGCTATTCCTGTTCACTGTAGGTGTTTGATTAGTGTTCTTAGGCTTGGACACGCGCTGTGTCGCATCGTGATGGACACGAATTGGACCATAAGACACGGGCACATGTTTATCTTCATTTACCAACCAAGAAACTTGCATTTTAATTCCTTTTGAAAGATTCTTTTCAAATACCCTAAAATCTGAACTGTGTATAATTACACTGTATTTTCTAGTTTTTGCAATTTGATTTTGGGCAGCTAATCAACCTATTTTAAAACTGTTTTGGCATGGTTTGAAACCCTATTGCTATACTCATACATGTTTCCTAAGTGTGGGTCGAGTTTGAAACGATTTGGTGTTAGTTTGACATTGTTTGGGTTCTTTTAGTATAGACTGAAATATAATTTTGAAATATGATATTAGTAAACTGATTTTTACCTTTACTTGAATTTTGAGTTTGGGGATAGTGATAGGAACTGAACTGAGTTAGTTTCCCTTCCTTTCAGTTTTTTATTCCCCTTTCTTTTGTTCCCTTCAAACTAAGTTTAGTTGTAAATGGTAATGTGGTAGGGTAAAAGGAAATTCTGAAACTGTTTTTGAAGTGAAGAAATTGAGTTGATTTTTAATGCAAAACTGAGAATGTGGTTATAAGTTTTGATGTTGGTCAATATTAGACTGAATGGTAATTAGTTAGTTAGGTTTTCATGTTTAAGTGTACATTGGAATCTGATTTCTCTCACATTGTTTCACCCTATCACTCTATGTACACTATGACACTTTGCACTCTCCATACATTCACATGCATTCACTCCTTGACACACAAAACTGAAAACACCCTACTGCCTACTGTAAACACATGACACACACAGCCCACTTGCCACTTTTGCTTCACTTCACTTCTTCACAATGACACCCTTTCACTTTGACACTATAACATCCTTCACATTGACATTGACACTGTTTGAACTAGAATTAGAATTTAAAACTGAGATTGTCACATGTTTTAATGTTAGTTAGGCAATTGAAAATCTGAAAACTGAGAATAGTAGGCTGAATGGTTAATAATGATATGGACATTGTGTAACTTAGGCAAAAATTTGAAGTTTGATAATGATGATGTTGTTAATGTAGGCTATAAAAACTGAAACTGAAATAGAATGCTTTCCTTTCCCTCTTTACACTGTTAACAGTTAACTAATGACCCCCTTTGCCATGTGACACTATCATTCACACACACACACACACACACTCTACACTATGTGATACACACACCACTCTAACACCCCCTTGCCATGATTCCCTCACCCCTTCACCTATACACTTGCCATGTACCCATGACACTTAACCCTCACTTCACTTGCTATGTCCACATGACACACACACACTCACTTGCCTATGCACTTTCACTTCTCCACTTTGTACACATGCACACATTTTCCCTTTCACTCTCTTCACTCTCTAACCCTCTATGTATCTATTGTATACATATATATATATATATATATATATATATATATATATATATATATATATATATCTATATATATATATATAGAAGCTCATATAAGTTGTACCATATAGATAGTAATGTAATGCATATGGCTTGGTAGTATATATATATGATATGATAAGTGATATGTATATAGTTAACTATCATATATATATAATCATGTATGTGTTGTGACTTGGATTTGAGTTATGGTTTAGATTAGGTTTAGAATGACTTGTGTAGCCTTAGTTAGACTAAAATAGACTAGTATAGGCTAGTGTAGCCTTGTTAGACCTAGTTGGCTAGTTTGACCATAGTTGACCTAGGGTTGACTTCTTGGTTGACCAGGGTTGACCAAGAATTGACTTTGACCTAGATTGACCTAGAAATCATGTAGATGCATTGTAGAGCTTTATTATTCCATTTTAGACTTGTTGTGACTAGCGCTGTTCTGAATAGGAGCCAGACACCACTCCTCAGGCAGTACATTTCCTCGGGATATTCAGTTATCAGGCGAGTATATTCTCTGATCATTTCATAACTTGCTTAGAATTATATTCCTGCTCTAGTTTACCTTATTTGATGCTGTCACGACTTTATCACGGATTGATACTATATGGATCCTTGCTTGAGATGTTATCCCCCTCGAGAGCATCGGATACATTGTGCCATGTGTTTCATGTACATCGTGTATTCCTCGCTCTCTTGTTATCCATGTTTATCATGTTCTTCATGCTCGTTCGTGCTTGCTCGTGTACTCTCATGTGCTATCATGATCGGTCGTGTTTCCCGTGAATCTTATGTATAACCTATACTTCATGTGCACCCTTCGTGGGCTTTCGTATGGAATTCATGTGCACTCAGTTCTCTGAGCCTAATGAATACTTCATGTATACCCATCTATGGGCTTCATGTGAAAATTATGTGCGTAACATAACCTGTCTGGATCCTTGTGTATTGATTGGGGCTTGGGGGAGTATAAATAGTCATGTGAACAATTCCAAAGTAGAATAGCCATGTACACCTCTTTAGTATAGCCATGTGCAAATCAAGCCGTTCACATGTCGACTTTGTACTCTAAATCACTAGTCACTGGTAGCTCTCTACTTATAGTAGATATTTCTATTACAGTTCTCTTCCTGTTACATCATGTATTTCCTTTCAGTTTCATGTATTGTACTCTCTTGCACGTTTATATTTTCTAACCTGTTATGATCTGCGTGAGATGTATTGTGCTCGCTCCCGTCCTGACTGGACCTGTTGAAAATTTTACAGAGGATGATGAGGAACCCTGCACCCCTTACCTTGGAGCTTGCCTAGATGACACTCGCGACCTGGACCCCTGGGAAGGTTCAGGCAGCTGCTGAGGATGGCACCCTTGCATAGTGTAGTTTGCTTAGTATGTTCTTCTTTTCATGTTTAGTTGTTGTCTTATTTCCAGAGTTGTATATTTTAGTAGATATTGAGACTAGTAGATGTTGAGACTTGTATTTCATTTGAGTTGTACCTCAGTTGAGGATTTTTTATCTCTTTCATCGTGCTACATTCTACCTTAGATTGTGATTGAGTTGTACCTCTGTGTTGGCCTCCTTATGGAGAGTATTCATATTATGCTATTTATAGTTCATGACCTAGAACAGCATTCTACCGCCGACACTGCGGCGTAGGCTGGGCGTTGTTACGTTCTCGTACCCTCACAGTGGGTGCGGGTCGTGACACGTTTTTAGTGGTGGCCCATGCAGGTCGAGTTTGTGTAGTGGTATTCGAACTAGAGTACCACTACAGCCTGCGGTAGGATTAGGAGTTATTTTCGAGGTACTCAATCACATTAGGAAAAACTCTAACTGAATTCCTACTATCTAAATTCCTGATACTTCCTTGAATAACTGTCCTTCCTTGAATTATCATTCTATCTCAGTATTGATTCCTTGTTGATCTGTCTCCAGGATGGTGATTGAGACACGATCGCATCGCTCTGGCTTAGTAGACGCTGGTGAGAGGCCTACCACCCCTCACCCGATTGTGGATGCTGGGACCACAGCACCTCCTATTTCTGCTCATCTAGGAGTTTCTACAACTTTTGGGAGTGCACCTCCACCTGTCCGGAGGTCTTCTCCCGTCATCCCAGATCTGTACCAGCAGCAATTACCTTCAGGGACAGTAGATACGGCCCAGATGTTTGCCCTTTTTCAGCAGTTCTTGGAGTCTCAGCGACAGATGCAGCAGAGCCAGTCTGTCGATATCCGACAGAGCATGCAGGATACTCACCAGTTGGTCAGGACGACAGTAGAGCTGGTGGCTGCTCAGCCACAGGGAGGTCAGATGCAGCCGTATCAGCCGAGGACTCCAGACATCCAATCCTTCAAGAAGATGGAACCCCGAGATTTCAGAGGTACAGAGGGCATCATATACGCTGACGATTGGATAGAGCACATTGAGGAGATATTCAGATTGGCACAGATACCAGCAGGATTGCAGATCGAGGCAGCCGCCAGTCAGATGCAGGACTTGGCCCGTACTTGGTACCAGACGGACCCGAGGGTTGGTACAGCCGGTCAGACTTGGGCAGCATTCAAGAAACTGTTCAAGGAGAAATTCTTCCCTGATACAGCTCTCCGTGCTCTGGAGGCGCAGTTTGAGAGTTTAGTTCAGGGGAACCAGACCGTTGAGGAGTATGCTGGAGAGTTCAGTCGCTTGAGCAGATTCATCGAGGATCTTACCGAGGTCGGGAAGGCGAGGAAGTTTCGTAGGGATTTGATCAGGAAAATCAAGTCATATACCAAGAGCGACCGCGATGCCACCTTCGAGCAGATTCTAGCAGGAGCCATGACAGCGGAGGACGATCTTGGACTGAAGGAGAAGAGGAGGCTAGATACTCAGGGAGCCAGTGGTAGTACGGGCCCGGCCAAGAGGCCCCACATACAGATTCAGCAGCAGGTGCCCTATTTGCAGAGTCAGCAGCAGTATCCGCAGCAGATGCTACCTCTGCAGTTTTAGCAGCAGTTCCAGCAGCAGTACCAGCAACCGAGGGTCTACCTTCAGCAGCGGCAGTTTCAGGACCATGTACCCTTTCAGCAGACACAGCAGCCACAGATTCAACAGCAGGCCTCAGAACAGCAGCTAGTTATTATTTGTCCCTTCTGTAAGAGACCAGGGCATGGTTGGGGTGAATGCCGGAAGAGGTTGGGCAGATGTTTGCTTTGCGGAGGATCCGATCATCGTCTGAGAGAGTGCCCCGAGTCATCAGGACAGACAGTTCAGGGATCAGGAGCTAGGGCTCCGGTAGACCAGCAGACAGGATTACCCTTACCGACTCAGCAGCAGAGGTATATGCAGCATCAGCAGCAGGCCAGAGGAGGCCAGTGAGGGCGAGCTTTCGCCAGGACAGTTGAGGGTGCTCAGGCCAGTAGAGATTTTGCTGCAGGTTCCGATCTATTCAATTTTCTTTCTGCAATTGCCTCTTATAACTGCCTTGAAATTTCGATTCCCTCTGTCTCCTTGTTGATTTATCAATTTTGTCCTGTTGTTCTTAAGTTATGTTTGATTTTCTTCTGAGATAAATCATATGGGCTAGGTCACCCAGTTATGGATATCTAGAATCTTCGATAGTCGTGTTTAGCTGGCATAGTGAGGACATATAGTCAGATTTAGGACGTATTTCTCAGGTGTGGGAATTTAAGGTTTTTGCTGCCAAGCATGCGGCAATGCGAAAATTTTAAATACCATAATTCTAGAGGTATGTGCCTTAGTCAAGGACTCTGTAATTATTGTAGCCTTGCTCGCTAGCATGACGAAGGTTCTGAGTATCATGATTTTGGACAGACGCATATGATTATCTGACGGTATATTTGAGACTTTGTTGTGGGGTGTTTGACCTAGAAGGCCTGCTACCATCTTAATTTCGAGGACGAAATTTTTATAAGGTGGGTAGGATTGTAACACCCAGTTTTCCAGATAAGGGTAATTTTGAAATTTTGTATTTAATTTATTTAATTATGGTATTTAAAATTTTAATATAATTTTTGGTGATTTTTTAATAATTTTTAAAACTATTTAAATCATGACTTGTGATTTTAGGTGTTTTGCTAGTGAGCCGTAGTGACTGTCTACCCTAGAGCCTAACCATGTGAGTAGAGATTTTGTTTAGTACATTCTAGCCTAGAGGGTATTTTTGGTCATTTTAGGATTTATTAGAATTTTTGGGAATTTTTAGGAATTGTTTTGGAATTATTTGACTAAGGGTTGACTTGGTTGATTTTGACTAGTGTTGACTTTGATGACTAGCCTAGAAGCTAACCCTAGTTGTGATAGCCTTGGTTAGGTTAAGTAACCTTAGTCCAACTTAGGTTAACCCATGATTTAGTCCATTAGACTCAAGTTAGAATAGAGTGGGTTAAGTCATAAGTCATGACTTATGGTTTTGAGACCAATAGAAATGAACATAGCCTTAGCTCATGTAACTTGGCCCAAAGCCCATAGCCCATCACTAAACCCTAACCCTAATCCACTATGGCCAGCCAACATAGGGATCCCAACCCTTTAAATAGTCTCTTCCATTTAGGGCTAGCCTCTTTAGAAAGAAATCCCAAGTTGGAAGAAGATGTAAATCCCCAACTTCTAAAATCCCTAGAAAATCCATTTTAAATCCTTTTCACCCCAAACCAATTGCAATAGGTTCTAATTTAGGTATTCTTGCTGTTGTGAAAGTTTATTTCCAGCCTTGGGACAATTTGGTGGAGTTTGGACATCAAAAAGAACACCTCTCTTTGGAGCTTTTTGGGGCTTTTGACACCTATAGGTAAATTACTAAAACTCTATTATAGTTGCTAATATTTTTGCATGGAGACCTAGATCTAGGTGTCCCCTAGCTAACCCCCAAGTTTGGTAGGAAACCCGTGTCCCAATTGGACACGAATCCATGCTAGGCAGTAGGTGTTTGTGGAAATGCCACAAAGAATATTTTTGTCTTATTTGAATTCTTTTTGAACATGATTGTAGATCTAGGTGTATGTTTTAATTCTTGTGAAGTGTCCATGGTGTTTTAGTGTCTGTGTCGGGTGCACGAAGGATCGGACACGCTCGCACGCGCGGTTGGGGCTTCCCCTGCTACTCGGGTTGGATTGCACTCTGGACACGACGATTCGGGACACACCACTTGACACGTGGGTGGGGGCAGTGTCTGACACGGCCCTCCCCAAGTCTCGCGTGTCCCTGTGCCGTGTCGAGCGAGCACGAGCTCGTGCACTGGTCGCTCGAGCTGCTGCGCGCGAGTTTCAGTCCCCTCTGATACGGGCTGTTAGCGTGGACACGGCGACACGGTGTCGCATTGCAGGCTGACACAGACCTAGGGTGACCCTAGGCGAACACCCCTGTGTGAGCACGAGCCTCGAGTCGTGCTGTGTCGCGTGCACGACACGCGTGCACGCGTGCACGATGCAGTGCTATTCCTGTTCACTGTAGGTGTTTGATTAGTATTCTTAGGCTTGGACACGCGCTGTGTCGCATCGTGATGGACACGAATTGGACCATAAGACACGGGCACATGTTTATCTTCATTTACCAACCAAGAAACTTGCATTTTAATTCCTTTTGAAAGATCCTTTTCAAATACCCTAAAATCTGAACTGTGTATAATTACACTGTATTTTCTAGTTTTTGCAATTTGATTTTGGGTAGCTAATCAACCTATTTTAAAACTGTTTTGGCATGGTTTGAAACCCTATTGCTATACTCATACATGTTTCCTAAGTGTGGGTCGAGTTTGAAACGATTTGGTGTTAGTTTGACATTGTTTGGGTTCTTTTAGTATAGACTGAAATATAATTTTGAAATATGATATTAGTAAACTGATTTTTACCTTTACTTGAATTTTGAGTTTGGGGATAGTGATAGGAACTGAACTGAGTTAGTTTCCCTTCCTTTCAGTTTTTTATTCCCCTTTCTTTTGTTCCCTTCAAACTAAGTTTAGTTGTAAATGGTAATGTGGTAGGGTAAAAGGAAATTCTGAAACTGTTTTTGAAGTGAAGAAATTGAGTTGATTTTTAATCCAAAACTGAGAATGTGGTTATAAGTTTTGATGTTGGTCAATATTAGACTGAATGGTAATTAGTTAGTTAGGTTTTCATGTTTAAGTGTACATTGGAATCTGATTTCTCTCACATTGTTTCACCCTATCACTCTATGTACACTATGACACTTTGCACTCTCCATACATTCACATGCATTCACTCCTTGACACACAAAACTGAAAACACCCTACTGCCTACTGTAAACACATGACACACACAGCCCACTTGCCACTTTTGCTTCACTTCACTTCTTCACAATGACACCCTTTCACTTTGACACTATAACATCCTTCACATTGACATTGACACTGTTTGAACTAGAATTAGAATTTAAAACTGAGATTGTCACATGTTTTAATGTTAGTTAGGCAATTGAAAATCTGAAAACTGAGAATAGTAGGCTGAATGGTTAATAATGATATGGACATTGTGTAACTTAGGCAAAAAATTTAAAGTTTGATAATGATGATGTTGTTAATGTAGGCTATAAAAACTGAAACTGAAATAGAATGCTTTCCTTTCCCTCTTTACACTGTTAACAGTTAACTAATGACCTCCTTTGCCATGTGACACTATCATTCACACACACACACACACTCTACACTATGTGATACACACACCACTCTAACACCCCCTTGCCATGATTCCCTCACCCCTTCACCTATACACTTGCCATGTACCCATGACACTTAACCCTCACTTCACTTGCTATGTCCACATGACACACACACACTCACTTGCCTATGCACTTTCACTTCTCCACTTTGTACACATGCACACATTTTCCCTTTCACTCTCTTCACTCTCTAACCCTCTATGTATCTATTGTATACATATATATATATATATATATATATATATATATATATATATATATATATATATAAGCTCATATAAGTTGTACCATATAGATAGTAATGTAATGCATATGGCTTGGTAGTATATATATATGATATGATAAGTGATATGTATATAGTTAACTATCCTATATATATAATCATGTATGTGTTGTGACTTGGATTTGAGTTATGGTTTTAGATTAGGTTTAGAATGACTTGTGTAGCCTTAGTTAGACTAAAATAGACTAGTATAGGCTAGTGTAGCCTTGTTAGACCTAGTTGGCTAGTTTGACCATAGTTGACCTAGGGTTGACTTCTTGGTTGACCAGGGTTGACCAAGAATTGACTTTGACCTAGATTGACCTAGAAATCATGTAGATGCATTGTAGAGCTTTATTATTCCATTTTAGACTTGTTGTGACTAGCGCTGTTCTGAATAGGAGCCAGACACCACTCCTCAGGCAGTACATTTCCTCGGGATATTCAGTTATCAGGCGAGTACATTCTCTGATCATTTCATAACTTGCTTAGAATTATATTCCTGCTCTAGTTTACCTTATTTGATGCTGTCACGACTTTATCATGGATTGATACTATATGGATCCTTGCTTGAGATGTTATCCCCCTCGGGAGCATCGGATACATTGTGCCATGTGTTTCATGTACATCGTGTATTCCTCGCTCTCTTGTTATCCATGTTTATCATGTGCTTCATGCTCGTTCTGCTTGTTCGTGTACTCTCATGTGCTATCATGATCGGTCGTGTTTCCCGTGAATCTCATGTATAACCTATACTTCATGTGCACCCTTCGTGGGCTTTCGTGTGGAATTCATGTGCACTCAGTTCTCTGAGCCTCATGAATACTTCATGTATACCCATCTATGGGCTTCATATGAAAATCATGTGCGTAACATAACCTGTCTGGATCCTTGTGTATTGATTGGGGCTTGGGGGAGTATAAATAGTCATGTGAACAATTCTAAAGTAGAATAGCCATGTACACCTCTTTAGTATAGCCATGTGCAATCAAGCCGTTCACATGTCGACTTTGTACTCTAAATCACTAGTCACTGGTAGCTCTCTACTTATAGTAGATATTTCTATTACAGTTCTCTTCCTGTTACATCATGTATTTCCTTTCAGTTTTATGTATTGTACTCTCTTGCACGTTTATATTTTCTAACCTGTTATGATCTGCGTGAGATGTATTGTGCTCGCTCCCGTCCTGACTGGACCTGTTGAAAATTTTACAGAGGATGATGAGGAACCCTGCACCCCTTACCTTGGAGCTTGCCTAGATGACACTCGCGACCTGGACCCCTGGGGAGGTTCAGGCAGCTGCTGAGGATGGCACCCTTGCATAGTGTAGTTAGCTTAGTCTGTTCTTCTTTTCATGTTTAGTTGTTGTCTTATTTCCAGAGTTGTATATTTTAGTAGATATTGAGACTAGCAGGTGTTGAGACTTGTATTTCATTTGAGTTGCACCTCAGTTGAGGATTTCTTATCTATTTCATCGTGCTACATTCTACCTTAGATTGTGATTGAGTTGTACATCTGTGTTGGCCTCCTTATGGAGAGTATTCATATTATGCTATTTATAGTTCATGACCTAGAACAGCGTTCTACCGCCGACACTGCGGCGTAGGCTGGGCATTGTTACGTTCTCGTACCCTCACAGTGGGTGCGGGTCGTGACAGTATTGACCCTTGCTCTCCGTAGGTGCTACAAAACAGTTGGAATGCGCCAGCTAGCAAGGCGATGGTCGTGTTTTGAATCTTCGTCCATGTGCCGAAGACTTTTGCTGAATACTTTTGAACTCTCTACAACAGTCCAAAGAAGATGTTGCGACTCCCTACCATTCCGGGTGGTTCGTAAATGCTGGTTGTACAAAAGGATGTAATGAATGGAATGACTATCTCATCATCGTTTGTTTTTAGTGAAGTTTGTAAGCCCGTGCGGCATCAAGTTGTAATTCGTAAAGAATAGGAGAATGAGTTCATACAATTGAGGCACGGGAATATGACAGTTCGCTAATATGCGTCTAAGTTCAACAGGATGGCCAAGTTTGTAAGTGCACTTCTGCCTAACGCCATGAGTAGAACACGATGTTTTGAATTGGGTTTGAGGCCTTCCATCATCGCACATGAGATCGTTCCAGAGTATCAAATGGTACGGACGGCCCTCAATCACGCTATCCGTCTCGAGCCCCATTATCCCCATGCTACTTCCGGCGCTGTGCTGAAGATACGTGTAGGCAACTCTAGAGGGGGGTGAATAAAGTTTGTGTCAAAAATTACCAATTAAAATTCAACTCTATGCCAGTCCAGAATCAACTACCAATAGAATATATAATCAGTAATGCGAAACTTTAAGAAAGATCAGAAGAGCATACGCAAACACAGCGATTTAACCTGGTTTCTCTCGTGGAGGACTAGTCCAGGCTTGAGAACTCTCGCTCAGGATTAAAATCCACTATTTGTGAAATAGGGTACACATAAGAGCCTTTACTCAGAAGAGCACGCCATCAACTTCACAGAGACGAAACTTAAAATTGTCCAAGTGACTTTTTTTCAACTCTTAAACAGAACTTCTAGCTGAATCTCACTTGAGCACCTTGGGGCTTAGGAAGTTTTGTGGCAAGTAGATTGGAAGTGTAAGGCTTAGAATGTATAAGGCTTAGAAGATTGAGAGTGAGAGATGATTTGAAATGAGAGAATTCAATCCCCATTTATACTAGTCTGAGGAGGCATAATTCGGCCAGAATTCTGTCTCAAATATTCAAGAATTTGAACGTTGGACAGCTTGGATCAAGGTGTTCCTAAAAATTAACATTCTGAAATTTAGGGGCAGAGTTCGGCCCGAATTCTGCCTAGGGCAGAGTTCGGCCCGAATTCTCATTCCCTTAGGCCAGAATGTTCAAAAGGGCTAGAATGGTTTGGTTTGGTTCAGGGATTGTCTTGTTTTGTATGGTGGAGCTTTGAAGAAGTAATTCTAGGGTTGAGATGACTCAGTGCGACTTAACGTCCATGTTTCTGAACTCAATAAGTTGAAAAATTATATACTCAGTACAAGTACATTTGTAGACTAACAGCTTGTCGATGACGTCTTTCTTGAACTTGATACGTTATAGATGATGTTATGTCTTGAGCTCGATGTGTCATATTAGATCATATCAGATATCATTTTGTTAATTCTCTAAATTAGGTTGACTGTGATCCAGTTTGGGTCAACAATCTTCTCCATTTTGATAATTAACAAAACGATATTTGTATGTCGCAACATTCATACCTGAACACATGTTAAAGGGAGTAAAGTTGTTTGTACATATGAAGTAGCTCCCCCGCAATTAGATATGTCGACTCCCCCACAAATAAATATTTCAGTTTTCGTCCTGAGACAAAGTTCTTTTCCAAGCACAACACAATTCATAATATCCATTATCATATACAAGATCACATCAATCAAATATCTATTATTCTCCCCCTTTGTCACTTAGCAAAATAATTCATAGCTCCCCCGTAAAGAGAGTAAAAAATAAACAAAGTGAAGATAGCAATCACACAACTTTAACCATAACCAACCATCGATAGAGACAACTAGCAGTTTTGATAATCGAAAATAAAGAAACTAGAAGTCATACATATGGAATGACAAACTGAAGTCATAAACTAAAACATAGTAGAAATAGTGCTAAAAACATGAAATAAAAAGGTATAACTAAAAGTGAACATCAGCAGCAGAAGGTAGAATATCACAGCCATCACGAAGCATGAGAACGGGATGGACCGGCCGAATCAGATGGCTTGCTGGAAGAGCGACGAGGATCAACAAATGCCGCATCAGGATCCAAATACCGTATGTGGTAGCCTTCGCGAGAAGGGTCCCGACCCATAGGAAACGACATAGTGGGATGTCGGGCCATGTTGTACTAGATATCATGCAGGGTGTTGCTGATGGTGCTCATCTGCAGAGTGGTCCGATAGTCCAGCTAGGTATAGTGATCGTCTTTCAAACAGAAGCGGTCGTGCAACATATCTCGGATGGAGTCGAGGGTGGCAGGTAGCTCAGGCTGAGGGGCATCTGAGTCAGAAGATTCCACCTCAACAGGAGCAGAAGGAACATGAGCATGAGCAGTCCTACGAGCCTTGGATAGATAGGCAGGAACTGGTACAAACTGACACTCATCCAAAGGAATATTGAAGGCACGAAAGATCATAGGAAGATACATCGCATAAATAAGCAATTTTGGCTTATTCCTTGCACGAATCATCCAGTCCATCATCGTACGAGAAAAATTGAAGGGGATGGTGAAGTGAAGATAGTAAAGAGCCATAATCTTATGATAAGTAATTTCATCGGTAGATCCCGCTTTGGGCCGGATGGAAGAGAAAATGATGCGATGAAGTTCATCAAAGTGGTTGTTGAGATACTTGGCACGAAGTTTGCGAGGGCGAGTATTGGATGTACACATCATATCCTTAAAGCCTTCAAGTTTGAATGTGATTTGGAGGAGGCGAAGGAGGATTGGATAATAAAGCTCCTTCAGTCCTAATCCTCTTTCCTCTATTAAAAAGTCTATGGGCCATTGATAATAGCTAATAAAAAAATAGATATGAAGAACAATAATTAAAGTAGAGATGGAGAACTAAGAGTTATACCTCAAAAATAAGGAAGAAGGATGGAAGAGAATCACCCAAAACTTTGGAATCTTGAGTTTGGAGAGTGGAGAGCACCAACAAGAGATTTTTAGGGTTAGGGTTTTGCATAAATAACTTTGGAGAGAGGTGGAAGATGATAGCAATAAGGAGAGAGAAGGAAAATTCGTATTTTTGAAAAGTAAGGCCAGCTGCACTAGCAAATCGTGGGCCCTTGATCAAATAGCTTGGACGGCCAGGAGTGGCTACAAGTTATGGAATTCACTATACAGAGTTCGGCCCGAGTTCTGCCTAAAGCAGAATTTGGCCCGAGTTCTGCCTAGAGCAGAGTTCGGCCCGAGCTCTGTGTGGGTGGTTCCAGAGTTCCAACAAGTTTAAAAAAATGATAAGATAGATAAAATATGGTCTTGAATTAACAATGCTGGATTTTATAAGTTATAAAATAAATGAAACATGCGACAAACTTTGTAAATCAATGATCAGTACAGGTGAATCATCTCAGGTTAGCTGTAGGAGCCGGATCCCAGCTAGCGGTACTCCAAAGACTAGTACACCGTGTCGCATTGGCTTTTACGCCTTGTCAATTTTTCCTTTTGAAAAACTTTTGTCAAGTAAGAAAGTGCTAAGGCGTTCATATCAAGCTCGAGGGGCTTTTTTGAGGCCATAAAAAGTTTTCTTATGTTTGAAAACATAATTGGGAAATTTATGATTTTCAAAACCAGGTGGTTGCTTTACAAACACTTCTTCTTTAATAAAACCGTTAAGAAAGCAATTTTGACATCCATTTGAAAAAGCTTGAAATTTTGGAAATTTGCGAATGCACAAAGCATGCAGTTAATTCAAGTTGTGCAACAGGAGTATACGTCTCATCGTAGTCGATACCTTCCTCTTAGTTGTATCCTTGAGCTACGAGACGAACGTTGTTACGTGTGACTGAACCGTCCTCATTGACTTTGTTACGAAAAACCTATTTAGTACCAATGATCGAATGATTAGCAGGTTTAGGAACGAGTTTCCAAACTTGATTTATTTCGAATTGGTTGAGTTCTTATTGCATTACAGATATTCAAAATTCATCAGAGAAGGCTTCTAAAACGTTTTTGGGTTCTATTTGAGAAATAAATACAGTGCTAGCAATAGAGTATCTAACTGATGATCGAGTACTTACTCCTTTTGATACCTCAACGATTACCAAGTTTTTCGGATGTGATGGTGTGAAGTGAAACTTCTTTGGTAAGCCTTCTAGAGAACTGGTTCCAGGTGTTGTATCCACAGGTGTAGAAGTTGACGGTTTGATGTGTATGTCATCATCGTCATCGGGAAGAGCAGCTGTACTATTATTCTCATCAAAGGTTACATTAGGAGATTCTTCAACAATCATAGAGTATTTTTTGAACACTTTGTATCCTTTTTTCTTGGCAACATAACCAAGAAAAATAACTTCGTCGTTTTTGGCATCAAACTTGCCTAAGTTGTCTTTGGTATTCAGGATAAAGCAGCGACAACTGAACATTCGAAAATAGGAAATAGTTGGTGTTCTACCAAACCAATGTTCATAGATATTTTTATTCGAGATAGGTCGAATCAAAACCCTATTCAATACATGGCATGCTGTACTTACAGCTTCTGCCCAAAAAAATTTCGGAAGTAAAAATTGATTCAACATGACTCTAGCCATATCGCCAAGAGTCATATTCTTTCGCTCCACAACACCATTTTGTTAGGAAGTTCTAGGACAAAAAAATTCATGATTAAAACCTTTTGAATCACAAATCTTTTTAAAATTAGAGTTTTTGAATTCGCCGCCATGATCACTTCGGATTCGAGTAATCATGAAGCCTTTTTCATTTTTAACCTTTTTAGCAAAAACTTCGAAAACAGAAATGGTATCACTTTTGTTTATAAGAAAGAAAACCCAAGTAAATCTAGAAAAATTATCAATAATTACAAAAGCGTAGGGTTTTCCACCAAGACTGGCTACTCTACTAGGACCAAATAAATCCATACGAAGCAGTTACAATGTTCTAGTAGTACTTACAGAGTTAATTGATTAAAAAGAGGATTTGGTTGCTTTGTTTTCTCACATTCGGCACATATCGTATCCTTCTTGAATGTAATTACAGGTAGCCTTCTTACTAGCTTCTTGGTTGAAAGTCTTGATATGGTATCCATGTTTGCATGTCCAAGACGCATATGCCATTGTAGTCTTTCATCCTTGTGAGCGTAGAGGCATCTTCCTGCATTGTTAGTATCTCTAGACAGATAGAATATATATATATATATATATATATATATATATATATATATATATAAATATATATAAATATATATATATATATATATATATATATATATATATATATATATATATATATATATATATTATCTTCTCTTATCCCTTCAAAAGCGATGTCTCCAGATGATCTATCATATATGGAGCATTTAGTTTTTCCAAAGTTAATATCATATCCATGATCAGCAAGATGACTAATACTGAGCAAGTTATGCTTTAACTCTGTCACTAAACAGACATCCTTAATGACAGAAGAAGGAGGATGACCAATAGTATCGTTATCTATGATATAACCTTTCAAATTATTGTCGAAGGATACATATCCTTTCCTTTTCATCGATAGTGTTACGAAAAGATTTGCATTTCCAGTCATGTATCGCGAGCACCCACTATCGAGAATCCACTTGCTTTTAGAGGATGAAGGAAGGTCCACCTACGCTACGAGTAGATGTGACCTTTGGTACCTAAATCTTTGAGGGTCCTAAAAGTTTAGTCTTCGGTACCCATGTATATAGTTTTAAATCAACTAGTCTTCTAATTCTACACTGAGGTGAAGTGTGCCAATATTTATCACAGTAGTGACATGTAGCATGTATGTTCGTGTTAGGTGTAGGATAATAGTGATGTCTATGAGTTTTTTGTGCTTCATAAGAATGTGTGTTCATAAAAACATGTCTATGCGTGCCATGTGTATGAGTGGGTATTTTTCGTGCTACTTGTGAATAAGTGTACATAAAGGCATGATTGTGAGCAGCATGAGTATATGTGTTTTTCTTGTGACGTGTGTTCTTGTGTTGAACAATCTTTTGTCTTGTGTACGTGTTGTGACTGTGAGACTGGGTTTGAGGCTGAACAGCTTGTTTCTCCAGTTTGATCTCTAATCTTTTAGAGGCATTGCACATATCATCATACTTGACAGTCAAGGCATCAATTCTTACAGCAGCAATATTATACTTTTTTTCTTGTCTAAGAGTTCTTTATTGAGTGCTGTAATATCATGTGTTTGTTTCTCAATAAGAGATTCGGTATCGTGCAAGCTTAATTTAAGGTTGGATACCTCCTCAGTGTCATCCGTGGGTGGTGTGTCTCTAACATTATCAAGTAAACATAAAAGTTTATGAATCTCAACTTCATGAGTCTTGATCTTATCCTTTGCATGTTTATACTTGTTAAGTAACTTCTTGTGATCTTCAAGTAAGTCGCTAAAAGCATCTCCAAGTTCAGCAAAGGTAAAGTCATCAAGAGGATCATTTGTTTCCTTTTCGAACGTTTCCATTAGGCAGACGTTTGCTGTATCTTGGGGATAGTCCTCTTCTTCTTCTGAGTCACTGGCTTCGCTTTCGTACCAGATACTTGTGTTGGCATACTTTCGAGAGGTTGGCCTCTTGTACAATCTTTCATATCGGCTTCCTTTCTTTGCTGTAGGGCAATCTTTCTTGACATGTCCTGTCTTCTTACATCCGATAGAAATAGGCTCTTTGTCGTCCTCTTTGTCTTGTTCCTTCTTTCTTTGGTTGAAATGACGAAACTTTTTAAAATTTCGGACCATGAGTGCTTGATCATCACCTTCGGAGTCATCGTCGTCCGTTTCTTCTGGAGTAGCCTTTCGGCGATGAGCACTTAGAGCAATTTCTTTTTCCTTTGGAGCCGCTTCTTCAAAGTCTTTGAGATCGAGCTCATGCATCATCAGCTTGCCCACCAAAGTTTCCAGAGACATGGTGGTGAGATCATTGCCTTCGATGATTGCCATGGCTTTGGGGTTCCAGTTCTTCGTTAGTTCCCTTAGCACCTTACGTATCTCTCATGGTTGGAGTAGTCTTTACCGAGGAAAGATAGAGGGTTGAAGATGTCGAGGTATCTAGTGATCATTTGTTTGATCGTCTCATTGGGCTTCATCTTGAATGCTTCGTACTCTTGTGTTAGACGGCTGATTTTTTGATTCTTTAACCTGTGTAGTTACTTCATGGGTTACCTCCAGAAGCTTCTATACGTCGTGTGAGGTGGAGTATATAGAGACCCTGTTGAATTCAGTCTTGTCTATAGCACAGAAGAGAGCATTAATAGCCCTAGCGTCTAGACTAGCCTGTTTCTTTTCTTGGTCAGTATATTTATCGTGGGGTTTATCCATGAGATTTCCCTCAACAACAATTCTAGCAGGTTTCTTGTAACCATCTGTGACTATGGTCTATAAATCAAAGTCTGGAGACTTTAGGAAGAAACTCATTCTGGTCTTCTAATTGGTGTAGTTGGTTCTATCAAATAGGGGTGGCCTACTTGTGGACTGTCCTTCACCATAGTTGGTAAAGATAGGTTATGTGGTTGCCATGGATCAGCTCTAGGATGTTAATCCATTATCAAGATAACAGAGCTCTGATACCAATTGAAGATACATGTAGGCAACTCTAGAGGGGTGAATAGAGTTTTTGTCAAAAATTACCAATAAAAATTCAACTCCATGCCAGTCCAAAATCAACTACCAACAGAATATATAATCAGAGTAGTAATGCAAAAATTTAAGAGAGATCATAAGAGCATGCACAAATGCAACAATTTAACCTAGTTTCTCTCGTAGAGGACTAGTCCAGGCCTGAGAACTCTCGTTCAGGATTAAAATCAACTATTAGTGAAATAGGGTACACATACGTGCCTTTACTCAAAAGAGCACGCCAACTTCTTACAACTTCGTAGAGGCGAAACTTGGAATTGTCCAAGTGACTTCTTTTCAACTCTTACACAAAACTTTTAGCTGAATCGCACTTGAGCACCTTGATGCTTAGGAAGTTTTGTGGCTAGTAGATTGGAAGAGTAAGGCTTGGAATGTATAAGGCATAGAAGATTGAGAGTGAGAGATGATTTGAAATGAGAGAATTCAAGTCCTATTTATACTAGTCTGAGGAGGCAAAATTCGACCATAATTATGTCTCAAATATTCAAAAATTTGAACGTTGGACAGCTTGGATCAATATGTTCCTAAAAATTAGCATCCTGAAATTTAGGGTGCAGAGTTCGGCCCAAATTCTCATTCCCTTGGGCCAGAATATACAAGAGGGCTAGAATGGTTTGGTTTGGTTCAGGGATTGTCTTGCTTTGTATGGTAGAGCTTTGGAGAAGTAATTCTAGGGTTGAGATGACTCAGTACGACTCAATGTACATGTTCCTAGACTCAATAAGATAAAAAATTATAGACTCAGTACAAGTATATTTGTAGAGTAATAGCTTGTAGATGACGTCTGTCTTGAACTTGATACGTTGTAGATGTTGTTCTGTCTTGAGCTCGATGTGTCGTATTGGATCATATCCGATATTATTTTGTTACTTCTCTAAATTAGGTTGGCTGTGTTCCAGTTTGGGTCAACATATGCACCATAATAATCACAAATAACATAGTAATGCAGGAGGAAACAACACATACAAGTGTCAAAACTACGACAACAGAAGCAACAATCAGGGAAAGAATCGGATACGACGATCATTGCCACAAGGACAGGCACCTGGCTGACGAATGACAAATAAAAACTGGAGCATATTTCAAGTGCGGACGAGCAGGCCATATTGCACGCAACTGCCAGGAATGTGGGCAGAACCAATGCCCTCCGCAATCGTAGTACCAACAAAATTGAGGGCAGGCACCCTGAGCTCCTCCAGACGCACAAGCAAAAGGCTAAGATCGTCGTCCCAATGCCCAAGGATGCGTCTACGCCATGACTCGAGGTAAGGCGTTCGCCTCAGACACAGTTGTGACATGTTTATTACTTTTCAATAATGTGCCTGCTCATGTACTATTTGATTCTGGTGCTATATATAGTTTTATATCGATGGACTTTGTCGCCGAGCATAAATTTTCTGTGATACCTCTAGGCCTTAATCTTAGTGTTAACATTCCTTCGGGCTTGCAACTACTTACACACACAAGCTGTAGAGACAAAATCATCTGTATTGGAGGTAAACAGGTGTATGTTGTGATAGTTCTAGATATTAAGCGACATCATAATTGCATTGGCGCTTGTAATGCCACCATCGACTACACAGAAAAAAAGTTCACCTTCCGCATACCTGTAATGCCCGAATTCTGTTACTCGTGTGGTGAAGCATCGTCGACCTGCAAGGTGATCTCGACGATTTTTGCTCGAAGGATACTGGATTCCAGATGTGAAGGCTACTTGGCATCCGGTCGAGAAATACGACATGATGGTGCAAACGCGGGTCAGACAAATGTTGTAGCAGAATTTTTTGACGTGTTTTCGAACAAGCTACCTGGCATGCCACCCGACCAAGAAATCGAGTTCAGCATTGACACATTTCCTTATACCCGACCAATTTTTAAGGCTCCATACAGAATGAACCCTACAGAGCTAAAGGAGCTTAAGATCCAGTTGCAAGAGTTGCTCGACAATGGATTTATTTGGCCTAGCATTTTGCCATGGAAAGCGCTCGTATTGTTCGTAAAGGAAAAAAATGGGTCAATGCGTCTGTACGACGACTACCAAGAGCTGAACAAAGCCAATGTCCAGAACAAGTATCCACTGCCCCGCGTAGACGACTTATTTGATCAGCTACAAGGCGTCTCGGTATTTTCGATGATCTCCGCTCAGGCTATCATCAACTGAAGATCAAGCCAGACATAGTGTCGAAGTCAGCCTTTTACACTCGATACGGCCATTAAGTGTTCATGGTGATGCCCCTCGACCTAACAAATGCCCATGCTGCCTTCATGTATCTTATGAATCGGGTGTTTTGACCCTTTCTCGAAAAATTTGTTGCAGTCTTCATTGACGATATTCTCGTCTATTCGAAAGATAGAGTACAACATGCACATCATCTGTGGACCATGCTTTAGATATTTTGAGAGAATCAGTTGTATGTAAAGCAGAGCAAATATAAATTTTGGCTGAGCAGTGTGTCATTTTTTGGGCACATTATTTTTGCCGAAGGCATTACAGTCGACCCAAAGAAAGTTGAAGCTGTTGCTGATTGGAAGCGACCTATGTCAGTTAGTGAGATTCGAAGTTTTTTTTGGCCTGGGTGGTACTACAGACGCTTCCTAAAAGATTTAGCAAAGATTTCATCGCCTATGACTCGCCTCACTCAAAAGGGAGTCGTGTATGAGTGGTCGAACGACTGTAAAGCTTCCTTTAAGGAGATGAAACAACGGCTCGTTTCGGCCCCTATACGCGATCTCCCAGACAGGAATGAAAGATTTCAAATATTCAGCGATGCTTCAGGCCAGGGCTTCGGATGTGTGCTCATACAGCGAGACAAGGTGATCTCCTTCGCCTCCAGACAATTGAAGTCGTACGAAAAGAACTATCCTATGCATAACTTGTAGTTAGCGACAATTGTGTTCGTGTTAAAATTATAACGTCACTATCTTTATGGTGTGGCATGCGCAATCTATATCGATCACAAGGGCCTCAAGTATCTCTTCACTCAAATGAAGTTAAACTTACGATAGAGGCGTTGGCTAGAACTGATCAAAGACTATGACTTGACGATCGACTACACGTCGGACATGAAAAATATTGTGGCAGATGCTCTGAGTCAAAAATGTATTACCTTGCTGTCAATCAACAGCAGACTGCTTCGGGACTTAGAAGAGATGGACATCGACCTCCGAATTCGATTTACGGTAGGATAACTGGCACAACTACATCTAGAGCCAAGCTTGAGGGAAAATATCAAGACCGCTCATAAGGACAATTCATACCTGGAGAAGATGCGAGAGCAGATTTCAACAAGAAGGACGACCGACTTTACGGAAGATGAGACCGACATGTTACGATTGAAGGGCCGACTATGTGTTTTGGATGACTCAGAACTGCCAAAGGGTATATTGTCGGAGGTACACTATACAAAATATTCCTTGTATCCAGAGAGCACCAAAATGTACAAGGACCTTCGTACAACATTCTGGTGGCATGGGATGAAGAGAGATATGGCACTCTTCGTATCAAAATGCATGGCCTATCAGCAAGTAAAAGCTGAGCATCAGAGACCGGGCAAGAAGATGTAAAACCTTGGTATTCCATAATGGAAGTGGGAGTATATCTGCATGGGCTTTATTGTTGGGTTTCCAAAGATGCCACGGAAGAAAGATGCCGCCTGGGTTATCTTCGATCGACTAACCAAGTCAGCGCATTTTATTGCCATCAAAGTTACTTGAAGTATCGATAGCCTGTCTCAGATTTATCTCGATGAGATTGTGCGACATCACGGAGTAGCTGTATCCATCATCTCATATCGGGATGGGTGATTTCTGGTATGCTTCTAGAGTAGCCTTCACTCGACTCTAGGTACTAAGTTGAAGTTTAGCTCGGCTTACCATCCTCAGACCGACAACTAAACGGAGTATAGTGCCCCGACCCGCAATATATCTTATGATGGATGGTTGGTTCGATGAAGCCTTATTGCACTTAAAAATAGGCGAAGGATCGCTTGGAAGGCTGTGCGATCGAGGTAGAATCGTCTTAGAAATATGAGTAGTGTTGAACCTTTCGAAGATCCTTTAGCTTGACGCATAATAAAAAGGATAGTATGCTATACTTACTCGTCGAGTTGTTGAATAACACCTTGCATGGAAGTCGGAAAGATAATCAAAGATAATTAATCACATAATCTGAGAACGGTTGCGTATCATTTTCATGAATTATGGGCTTGCGTGTTGTTACTATAAAATACATGACAGTTGAAGAAAAAGTCCCAAATACTTGGGCGGTGAGTATATCGAGCCTTAGCTCGATGAATCGATGGTAACAAAAATAATAAGACCCAAGAACTGGGCAGTGAGTATGCTTGAATTGTATTCGAATGAACGTATTCTAAACAAAAGTTAAGTTCCAAGAATTGGGTGGTGAGTACATTGAGTTTTGGTTGAAAAGATGTATGGTATCAAAGATATGCGGAAAAGCTTAGGTAACAACATTCTATCATCCCATCGTCGATGTAGAATGTTGATTACATTAAGACCCTGAATTAGGCAAAATGGTAAAATGGCGATACGAATGAGAAAGATGGCTTATTTACTTAGTTTTTCTCATCATGCATTATATGTTTCTTCATAGATAAGTTGCATATACTTGCATGGTCATGGACAACTTATCGACTTCCTTGAATGGTAATTCGAGGCCACGGACCCAATTCATCCTAGGAAGAACAAGGATTGGTGCCGACATACTGGCATCGGTATACGGGACCTTCAGTAGGGCTAGCTATCCGCACTGTAAGGGACACCGTTATACCTAGAAGACGGTCCAAAATGGCATGTCGCCAGTGACCTTCATATAGATAGATCCAGTGCTAATGTTGTCTTATGCAGAAAGAGTAAGTTATTACTCAATTATAGGGAAGGATGTTGACTGTTGGTAAGAATCACCTGAGCGGTGACAAATATATTAAATTATGATATTGTTTCTAACAATGTCCTATGCAGGAAAGGTAAGTATTATAAAAATATAGGGATGGCTATACGACCATGGGTAAGAATCACCAAGTGTGATAACTGTATGCTTTATATTATACTGGCTAAAAATATATGCATGCTTTACTTCTGTCGGATATGAACTGCTAATTGACCCTAAGGCAACGAGAAAGATCACTTTTGATAATATTCTATAACATGATTACTTAGTGTTGTCTTCTTAGGTGAGTTGGGCCAGCATCGCTCGCTAGTACATTAATGATGTACTGATCTACGTTATGGGCAATATTTTAGGTGCTTGTATATGGAAGAAATCGTTTGATCAGTGCTTGGCATCGATGAATCGGATGGGTGCACAGAAGCTCTTCTTACAAGATGATGTCTTCTGCTATACGGCATATAATGCATGGAACAGTGTCACTCAGTTGTACCAGTAAAATTATTGCCAAATCGACAAGTTCATTGTAAGCAAAGTTGGCATGTTCGGTTGTAAAGACTAAATGGCAAGTATATATTCAGTTGGCTATTCAAAAGCCTTGTAATCGATTATAAACTTTGTATTCTGCTACGAGTCTTGCAATCATTTGAGATAATCAATAAAGAGAGACTTTTTTTCATACCTTATTGTTACTTCAATTTATCTGTTTGGTTTTTGTCACGTCCCGACCCAAAAAATTGCTCGTCCTCGCATCGATTTATCCGAATCATCATCCTCACTAGGCATGATGCTGCACGAGTCTGGAGTTGCACTCGTACAAGGCAAGATGATAAGTCGTCAAATAATTATCTTTGATTTGATATTAGCAACTGAAGAAAACAAAGTGTACGAAATAATTCTTTTTTATTCAATAAATGAACTGAGGTTACAAAGACTTTCAATAGCCCAACTAAATTTGCCAGATTGGCTACAACACTCAAGTTCTCTCTTGCCCACAAATGATTTTATCGTTCCATACATCATGTCTTCCCTGTCATTTTATATGTGCTCTGTACAGGAGCTCTTTGTTCCTACACTTTCGACCCATCGTTTCTTAACTATATGAAGATTACTAGCTTTTCGGGCAAGAATGGACTTATATTTCTTAAAATCGAATATGTAAGATAGTGATCACTCTGTGCGGTTGATAACCTAAACATCAGAGGACCCCCGAATTACTCGAGTAAGTGGTTTATTACATCAATAGCATGTCGCAAACCGTCTTAATGAAGTGCACCAACAATACCGATTATCCCACAGTCCCTCCTAGGCCGAACGGTCCCAGCGCCCAGGGAAACCACGTTCGAAGGAAAAAACACCCGTACATGGGCAATATATCTTTAAGTCCATTTGACCACGCAACACATCTTATCTTTCATACAACCAAGCAAATTTGCCTATCTCTATTTCAATTGGCACAATGCCCCAATTCAATGTTCATCAATGAACGCCTCGAAGACCATAAACATTTCAAAGGCACCATGCCATATTGGACAGTTCTGCCATATTCGTGCCACAACTATTCCCTTTACAATGAAGCCATCATTTGTAAGTCTCGAGCATGCAAGTACGCTTTGATATATTTATTCTCTATTCCTTCCGTCGTGCATTCGATATGCGTCTCGATTTAGTATTTCTGTATTCTATGCTTTAGTGTTCAATGCGTTAGACTTATGTTCCTTTCCTCCGACTCGTACAACTGAGGCACGGCTCGATAGGGTATTCAATTTTCTATGGCTCGTGCACTGAGGCACTCGTACCGATATAGTCTTTCAATGTTCTAGCATACTAACTTGTGCACGGGAGTATGAAATGACTCATACATTAAAAAACTTGTCGATATAGTTATCTCATGTTCTTATGGCTTGCGCACCGAGGTGCTCGTCTTTGCGATATTCAATGTTCAATAGCGACTCGTATATTTGATATACGTTTTATTTCAATTATTCTATCTAGTGTTCGACACACACTATGTTCATCTTTCGATCTAGCCACGCCTGTGGACTCGATAGGTTAACTTTAACATACAATGTCATATTTTAATTAAGCATGACGGACTAGAAAATAAGAGTCAAAGTCCCTCCACCTTAAGCTGATATGCCTTGTCGTTTCGCCAAGCCGATGCGGCTCGATTTTATATCTTTATTGCACGGCCAACTCTTCTGACTTTACCATTCGAACACTTTGTGCTACATTGAATCATATAAGATATTTGGCCTATCGTGCCTATAATTCAGTCCGTAGCAAGGCGACGATTTGGTTTTGCGGACACCATTGCAAATAAGGCAAAATATCGACCTCTTATATTTCAGCGTAAATGTATAGTCTGCACACGAAACCAATTTGTAACTGACTATTTTAAAAAATAAGCATAATTTTGTCATTTTTCATATTCTAATATTTTGTGAATATTTATTTATTAATATTGTATTTTGGAGATTAGTTTAGTCGAATTTGAGTTCCGTCTAGTTTTGACTTGTGTTAGTGGCCCGGGTAGCTTAGACTCTAGTCGGAGCCCAAAGATTAGCTAGGCATGGCCCACAAACTTGACTCATTATACTAGTACATTTAGACTAATCCCACATGACATGTTTAGTCATTTAGTTTATAACTTTGACCAATTTGACCCCAATTTCTTACATGACTTAAATTAACCAAAGGGAAACCATTAGGGGCAACTTGGACTTTTTTATTGACCCAAATAGGGTTTACATGGCATCCAAGAGAAGGGGGTTCCATCTGCATTGCATTTTCTCAAGTAGCCTCCATTTCTTCCATTTTGGTGTTCTTCCACAACTTGAGAGAAAACCCCTTGTTTTCTCCCTCAAATCCACTCATTCTTCCACCAAATTCTCTCATTCTTTCAAGGAGAAGGAGCCTATAAGGATTGTGGTGCCAAGAGTAAGGAGGAAAGTCTATTTGCTAGAGGAGTTCGTGTCCGATTCGTGTCCGATTCGTGTCCTTTGGGTTGTTCATTGGAAAACCACTTCCAATAGGTATAGCTCCCTCAAATCTTGTCATTTCATATCATATTTGTCGTTTTGAACCCATAGGAACCCACCCCATGTTAAGAACACCCTTAGGAATGATTTAGAGGCTCATTAGAGTCCTCATTTGGTAGTTGGATTGAGTTTTGTGTCACCCATGGAAGAATTCCGAGGGTAACACACCATGTGTTTGTAGAAATGCCCAATATGACATTTGGAAGCCTAATTTCATTTTTGATTACGTTAGAGGGTAGTTTATACATGGTTGAGGTGTCCTATATGGTTTTCATGTGGTTTTCTATATAGGTGTACATATGTTTTTGGCCTACAAGTCATATTTATGGGTAGCTATGTGTTATATTGCATATATAGTATATAGGGGCTGTTTTTATGTGGTTTTATATATATTTGTATGTGTGGTTGTGTCTTGGCGTGTGTGTGAGAGAGGGAGGATCATGGCCATCCTACTTTGGTTTTGGTTGTGTGTGATTGTGTTAGAGTGTTGTGATATGTGAGTGAGTGTGGTATAGTGAGACTTGGTTGTGGTTGTGGTAGGGAGTTGTGTTTAGAGTTTGTGTTGTGTTAAAGTGTTGTGGTAGTTGTTTGTGAGATTTTTTATGCTAGATTGTGTGTGATAGAGTGTGTATCATAGAGACGGGAGTATGAGATGGTAAGATGTGTGAAGTATAAAAGGGTTATAGAGGAGTGAAGGGGGAATATGGACTGCAACTACAGCAGCAACAAGCTGCATACAGCAGCCATTGCAGCAGCAAACTGCTGCACTAGGCAGCAGTTTAATACAGCAGCAGCCGCACCAACCATACTGCTTCAGTAGGCAGCAACCTCCCCTTTATGTGTGTGTGCGTGTGTGTTTGTGAGCTAGTGTTAGTGTCCTAGTTAGTATATATATATATATATATATTTATATATATATATATATATTATATATATATATATATATATATATATATATATATATATATATATATATGTTGGAGTTTCGCTTTTTGTTTTAGAATTTTAGTCCCACATCGGCTAGGCCTAAGGAGTTGTATCTCTATATATTAGCTATGCTCTTTTAGAGATGCACATGTGGTGTGAAGGAGCACATGGATGTGCCATGTGGGGGTATTTTTCTAATGGGAAAAATGCTAAATCAATAATGAAGTATTCATGCTTTTTTGCTCTTGGAAAATTTATTTCCATTGGAGCTAAGCCCGACTCAGACTTGGACTTGGACTCGGACTCGGACACGGACTCGGACTCATGGGCTTATGAGATGTAATATTACATTTTGTTGGCGCACTTTGCACTTAGCATGTCAACATCGTCGCTACAGCATCGTCGTTAGGTGCATAGTGTACTTAAGTTGCGCTCGTTGTACGAGCCACTTGCGCGGCCAAGTGGCGTGCCCAATTGCACGGCCAAGTTGCGTGGCCAAGTGGCGCATCCAGTTGCGCGGCCCAGTGGCACGCCAGTTGGCGCTGTCTGTTGGCGCGCGGTTGGTACAGGTTGCACAGGGTGCAGAAGTGGTACAGTGTGCGCTAGTGGCACAAGTTGTGCGTGTTGTGCAGGGTGTACGAAGTGTGCGTAGTACACTAGTGCGCGCTGGAGCGGCTGTGCGCGCGTTGCACAAGTGGCACAGATGGCGCGCACTGTGCGCCCTTTGGCTCAGATCATGTATGTGCACGATTGAGCAGTTCCAGCAGGTTAAGGATGGTTTCTTCCCATATCCTGAACATGTTGCTAACTGGACGGTTAAAGAGTGAGGCTATATAAGCTTCTCTGTTTATTTGTCACGCCCCGACCCGGAATCACCCGAATCATCGTCCTCGTAGGGGACGTGATGCCGCACGAGCCTGGAGTTGCGTTCGTGCAAGGTAAGATGACAAGTTCTCAAATGGTTATCCTTGAATTGTACATTAACAACGAAAGAAAAACAGAGTATACGAAACGATTCTCTTTATTGATATCCGAAACTGAGATTACAAAGGCTTTCGATAGCCCAACAAAATTTGCCAGATTGGCTACAACACTCAAGTTCTCTCTTGCCCATAAAGAATTTTACCGTTCCATACATCATGCCGTCTATATCTCGGCCGTATCAATCCTGTTGCATGTCCGAGCGTCAATGAGATCGCACGCTTCAATACGCTTCGGCATTCCAAGCCTCCACGCATTCAAGCGAAGCTCCGCTACGAGCAGACCAATCCCTGAACCTGCTAGCAAACTAGTGGAAGATTAGTACTTTCGTCCTTGCTGTACTGATAAAAAACCCACTTAACAAACCGACATTTAGTATTGTATTGATTCATGCAAACATACAATTTAGTTCTCTTTCTATGATCTCATTAGGATGACTTCATGGCATATTCGAAGACTGTAAAGCATGGCAAGCATGTTATTTAATTCGCGTAAGTAAACAGGCAAGCAATCTCGTGTTTGTTTTGTGGCACGACTCACCAATATCGACGCACTTGCCCTTGTACCGACGCAAGGTGAATACGCCTATCCGTTTTCCCTGTCATGTTATAAGTGCCCTCTATTCAGGATTCATCCATGTAGGATATACGTATACCTTGCACTTCCAAACCCATCGCCCTTAACTATATGAAGGTCACTAGCGTTCCGGGCTAGAATGGACTTATATTTATCGAATCGAAACATAAGACGATGTTAACTCTGTGCGGTTGCTAACCAAACATCAGAGACCACCGAAATAATCGTAGCAAGTGGCTCATCACATTCACCAGAAGGTCGCTACCCGTCTAAATGAAGTGCACCAACAATACCGTAAACAAAATCCCTCATAGGTCGAACGGACCAAGCGCCATGGTGCGCCACGTTCGAGGGAATACCCATACACGGGCTTTTATATATTTAAGTCCATTTGACCATGCAAAGAATCTTATCTTTCATACAACCAAGCAAGTTCGCTTATCTCTATTTCAATTGGCACAACGCCCTAATGTCCTTAACGAATGGCCGAAGGCAGCGAACATTTCGAAGGCACCATGCCGCATCGACAGTTATGTCACATCTATGCCACAACTGTTCTCTTTGTCGTAATGACGCCATCTTTTGTAAGTGTCGTGCAATTGTGCATATTCGTTGTCTTTTCTTGCATCGTGCATTCAATGTACGCCTCGAAGTCGTGTTTTCATTTTCTATGCCTTAGCATTCAATGCATTATACTTATGTTCTATTCTTCCGATTCTTGCAACTGAGGCACGCTTCGATAAGTATTTAATGTTCTATCGCTCGTGCACTGAGGCACTCGCACCAAAATAGTCTTTCAATATTCTAGCATACTAACTCGTGCGCGAGGGCACGGAATGACTCATGCACTAGGCACTCGTCGATACAGTTATCCCATGTTCTTATGGCTTGCACACCGAGGCGCTCGCCTTAGCGATATTCAATATTCCGTAGCGACTCGTATATTTGTTGTACGATTCATTTCAATTGTTCTATCTAGTGTTCGACACGCACTATGTTTATCTCTCTATCGAGCCACGCCTATGGCATTGATAGGTTAACTCAACATACAATGATATGTATTTTACTTAAGCATGACGGAGAAGGAAAGAGAGTCAATGTCCCCCCACCTTGAATCGATATGCCTTGTCGTTTCACCGAGCCATTGCGGCTCGATTTCATAACTTCGGTACACGGGCAACTCTCCTGACTTAGCCATTCGAGCACTTCGTGCTTCATTGAATTATATGTCCATTTTGGCTTACCGTGCCAACGCTTCAGTCCGTCGCAAGACGACGATTTGCTTTTGCGGACCCCTTACTGAATACGCAAAAGATTGACCTCTAACATTTCAGCGTAAACGTATAGCCTGCACATGAAACCAATTAAAATCAGTACTTGCATCGATTTGGACTTGCGCTTTGGTCGATTCAATTTCTTAGAATCTTCGAGCTGTCTCAACGCACTTATCCTTCGAGACAACGCGGCGCTTCGTATCGATTCACTCGATGCATTCTTTGGGACAAGGCAACTCTTCGCATCGACTTAGTTTGATGCATTGCTCGAAAAAACTTAACACTTTGTATCGATTCGCATCGATACGTAATCGGGTCAACGCAACTCTTCGAGTCAACGACTCAACATAATGTACCGTGCGGAGCGGGGCATTATATATAAGTTTTAGAAATCACGTTAGACAGAAGTATTTTTAGCACCATTTCTTACGTGTTTCCACAGAGTTTGAGAGTGAAGAGAAGCAGTGCATCAGCTCCACTTAGTGCAGGAGTCCGTGCGCCTTTCGAGGAGTCAGAAGAGTAGAGTGTTCCAAAGTTCTCCGTCGAACTAGCTGGTTCCTGGAAGCTATTCGTGTGGGGGAGAATTAAGCTTTGAGCAACGGTGATCATTCACCCCAGCATGCCATCTTCCATCTTTTGCCTGTCATCGCTGCTGTTGTTAGCATTTCGATTCGTACCTTCTGTTTAGAAGTGCTACTGTCGTTTGCTACTGTTACGAAATCTTTTTAGATTATCGTAATCCAGAATCCTCCTAGGATCTCTATTATGCATCTTCTTTGAAGTGTTGCGTTGAAATATTGTTTTTACAATTGTTTCATTTTTTTAGTTTTCTATCGAAAATTGTGCCCCGGACTTAACAATCTCAAAGCTTAATTTGCTGTGATGGAAAACTTTCGTGCTTCGCTAATCAATCCTAACTTCTCTAAGTTAGAATAATTTGATGGTGAGCACTATCAAATCTGGAAAAGAAAGGTTTTCCTCAATATTCAGTTCTCTGATGTTGATCACGTGCTAATTGAGGAGGAACCTACTATTCCAGAAACTGGATCTGCAGCCACAATCTCTGCGGCTACTAAGAACCAGGCCAAGTGGAGAAGGGACAATAGCATTTGTAGGCTTATGATCCTAAATGCTATGGAAGATTCCCTTGCCGAATCTTATTCAAAGAAGACTGTTGCCAGAGAGATTTGGGTGCCTGGAGAATCTTTATGACGAAGATAAGAACCAGAACAAGATATTTCTTGTTAAAAAATATCACAAATGGTTTTTTGAAGACGAAAAGCCAATGCTGCCGCATGTGAAGGAGTTCCTGAGGCTGCGACAGAAGTTGAAGGACGAGGCGATATCCCTTACCGACAAGTTTGTGGTTGGTGGGATCGTCTCTAAGCTCCCTGCTGGGTGGAGCAAGTTCTATGCAAATATGCATAGGAAGAAGTTGGAGATCAGTCTGGACGATCTCCTGCAGGAAGTCTATGTTGAGGACCAGATACGAGCTCAACAGAAAGTGGATGCACTGTCCAAGAAATTGGCTAATGCTAATTTGGTTCATACCAAGGAACCAAGGGGAAAGCATGCTGCTTCCAATAGCAAGAAGAAGGACCCTAACAATCTGAATGTGAAAGGTACTTCATTCAAGCAAAAGAAGGCTAAGTCTCAGATAACATGTTTCAAGTGTGGCAAAAAGGGCCACTTCAAAAGTGAATGCAAAGCAAAGACCAAGCAATCAGAGCAAGGAGAGCCTAGCAAAGTATCTATGATCCTTGATGTTATTGCCATGATTGTGCAAGTCGATGCGGTAGGGGCTGACTATGACTGGTGGGTAGACACTAGAGCCACCTGCCATGTTTGCTCCAGCAAGGAGTGGTTTACCACCTATACACCAACTTATGAAGTGGTTATGGTGGTAAACCAGGCACAAGCTGAAGTGCTCGGGACGTTGGTTTTGAAGCTGACTTCAGGGAAGTCTCTGACGTTTCAAGGTGTGAAGCATATTCCTGCTATCGCAAAGAACCTGATCTCGGGAGGCCTACTCTGCAATGCAGGCCTCAGGATGGACATCAATGCTGGCCAAATGGTGATGTCTATTAAGGGAATATATTTCGGGAAAGCTTTTTATACCGAAGAAATATTCAAAATTCTGCTTGTAAATCAGTCCAATGTAATTAATGCAATCACTCCTTCTGCTTATACTCTTGAGTTGTGGTATAATAGGCTAGGACATGTTCATTGTAAATGAATAAATAAAATGTCTAGTCTAGGACTTATCTCCAAGTGTGGGGGTAATGTAGAGAAATGTGAAGTTTGTGCTCAAACGAAGATCACGAGGAAAACCTTTCTTTGGTTTTATCGATGTACAGATATTCTGGAGTTGGTACACTCTGATATCTGTGACTTCAAACAATTCTCTATAAAGGCCGGGATAAAGTTTTTCATAACCTTTATCGATAACTTCTTAAAGTATGTGTTCGTCTACTTGTTGAAGGCGAAAGACGAAGCATTCGAGAAGTTCAAGGAATTCAGGGCCGAGGCTGAGCGGCAGACTGGACAATAACTCAAGAAAATAAGAAGTGATCGAGGTGGAGAGTACAGGTCTCATGAATTTGCATCATTCTCCAAAGAATATTGAATTGTCAATGAGACTACGGCTCCGTACTCTCTGCAATCAAACGGAGTAGCTGAGAGGAATAACAGGACGTTGACAGAAATGATGAACTCAATGATGTTGATTGCAGGTCTTCCTAAGTGCTACTTGGAAGAAGCTGCATTGACGGTCACTTTTAATCTAAATAGAGTGTCTCATGCAACTTCAGACGTTACTCCACATGAACTCTGGTTCAAGGTCAGACCTAACTTGAATGTCATTCGAGTGTGGAGATGTCTGGCATATGTCAAGTTTCCAGATCTGAAGATTCAGAAGCTTGGGACGAGGACTAAAAAGATGATTTTCATGGGGTATGCCGAGAAGAGTGATGCTCGAATTTTTTTTGATATTGAGTCAAATCATATCATTGAATCTCGCGACGTAAAATATTTTGAAGATAAATTTGCAAGGCACAAGAATATTGTTCTTGCGGATATTCCGAAGAACAATAAGAGTACGTAAGAAAATAAAGTTTTCAATGAATAAGTAGTCCGAGAAGATGTTGTTGTTGAAACAACGATTGAACCAGAACTCAATGAGCCGTCAGCGAAGCATGTGAGGAGGCCGAAGGACTTCGAAAATGACTTTGTCACCTGTCATGTGGAAGCAGATTCGCTTACCTATGAAGAGGCGATGAAGACCAGAGACGCGATTTTCTGCAAGGAGGCGATTGACAATGAAATTGATACCATCACCTCAAATAACACTTGGGTGTTGGTTGATCTTCCTGAAGGAACGAAACCCATCGGATGCAAATGGATCTTCAAGAAGAAGATGAAAGCAGACGGAACTATTGACAAGTTCAAGGCTAGGTTGGTAGCCAAGGGGTTTTCTCAGAAGCAGGGGATTGACTACTTCGACACGTATGCTCCAGTAGCCCGGATGACCACCATCAGAATGTTGATTGCTTTTGCAGTAATACATAAGATGGTGATACATCAGATGGATGTAAAAATGGCTTTCCTAAATGGCGAGCTGACCGAAGAGATTTACATGCAACGGCCAGAGGGATTTGTCGTCAAGGGTGTTGAAGATAAAGTCTGCAAGTTGCTAAAATTTTTATACGGTCTTAAACAGGCTCCCAAGATGTGGCATGAGAAATTTGACAAGGTTATAAGGTCAAATGGCTACATGGTCAACGAGACGGACATGTGTGGCACCTTCGCTAGACGGAGAGTATGCGACTTCTATTAGCGCTGGACTGTCGAGTCGAATTGATCGTGTCATATGCATCATTGTCTCGCACTAATGCCGATCGGAGATCAGACCTGATCTCTTCCACGAAAAGGAGCTCAAATGCCACTTTCAAATGACAAAAGAGGTACTTTTAGGCCTGATTTACCTCAGCTCAGAGTGACAGACAGTGTAGGCTGAGACTCCTTTGTCTTCACTAACTTCTTGGATGAATTTTTGACCCTCTTACATTCCTTTATTTGGATAAGCCATTCTATTCTGGATTAGACATTGTGAGGGACTCATCCTCCTGGGCGATTTGTGCTTGCTGTCTGCTATCTCGATTCTTCTCCAAGTCAGCAGTCTCACTCTCTATATCAGGGAGAGTGATAGGAACCTGGTTTGGTTTTGCACCCTCTTTGGCATTAGTGTGTTTACACGAAGTTTGCTGATGGAAGAGGTGTGATCGTTTGTTTGTACGTGGACGACATGCTGATCCTAGGTACGGATATGGGCTGTATCACAGAGAAAAAGAAGTTCATCTCGACCAAGTTCAGTGTGAAGGACTTGGGGGAAGCTGATGTGATCTTAGGGATCAAGATCATCCAGAAAGACACTGGACTAGCGCTGTCACAGTCTCATTATGTTGAGATGATGATCACTCGTTACGGGTATCAGGATCTTCCAAGGATCGATACGCCGTAAAGGTGAGATCTGAAGCTGAAGCCTAATTCAGGGGAAAGCGTCAGGCAGCTGGAGTATGCAAGCATAATCGGAGTTTGATGTATGCTACTATTGTTATAAGGCCTAACATAGCTTTCGTCGTGGGAATGTTGAGTCGTTTTACGAGCAACCCAGGCATTGAGCACTAGAAAGCTGTAAAACGGGTTATGACATATCTCAAGAAGACTCAGACATATGCACTGCACTACAGCTGAGATCTATCGGTAGTGGAAGGCTTCAGTGATGCCAGCTAGTGCTCGAAAGTGGAGAGCGAGAAGTCCACAGGTGGATACATGTTCACAATGGGTGGAGCTGCTATATCGTAGAAATCGAAGAAGCAGACTATGCTCTTGCGGTCATCCATGGAATCTGAGTTCTTTACACTTGATACCGCAACGGAGGAAGCAGAATGGCTTTGGAAGCTCATGTATGATCTTCCAGTGGTTGGGGCACAAATACCGACGATAACGATATACTGCGACAACCAGGCGACTACGACGGTGGCATCAAATGTCCTCTTCAACGTGAAAAAGAGGACCGTGCGGTTGAAGCACAGGGCAGTACACGATCTCATCAAGAGGGGTGTTATTGCAGTGATTGATGTTCGGAGTCAGGAGAACCTGGCGGATCTGTTCACCAAGGGCCTCAAGCGCCAGCTGGTCGATGATACAGCTTGTAAAATAGGCTTGAAGGCATTCTGATATTGTGTTATTACATTCCAACCATAAAGTTTTATGCTATTAGTTTAAAGAGAAATCTACTAGGCATCTAACTTTTGGTTCAAGGGAGGACTATTAATCGAAAGAATATCAGGAACGATGGGTACTTATCCTCTGTGGCATGGAGAGATTACGGACCTATAACCACTGTTGTCGACTGTTATTTTCTGCAGAAAACGTACCCTGTGGAAAGGTTGGCTTAAACGCCTTAATGAGTTCTCAGACAGAGTGAATGCCTGGTGTGCTTTAAACGAAGCACGGTAGCGCAACACTACAAGGAGTGAAACTCCATTCTGCTGTGGGGTGACTCCACCATGAGGTTCCCGAAAGGGGTAATGCCTTAGCTGTATGAGCCAAGTCACAGCGACGTTGCACCACAAATAGACAGGTAGCCTAATGCTGTATGTTGAAATGAAAGAGGGTGTAGTCAGCACGACAAAGAGGATAGGTTCCTCATGTTACAGTGGCACGAGACCACATGAGGTACCCGGTTAGGGGTAAAGCCTCGGTCTTGCAAGCCATGTCGTTGCGGCGTAACACCGTAAGGGAGCCTAAGGCTTCATGCTGGGTAGTATGGCACTACAAAGAGGCGATGACCTCATGCTACTGTAGTATGACACTATGATGAGGTTCCCGATATGGGGTAAGGCCTCGGCTTTAGGCTATGTCATAGCGGCGTAGCACCGCAAGGGAAGCACAAAGCGCTTCATGCCATGTCTCTTTAACAAAGAACTCACCCATAGTATATGGAAATAGATATCAGGCCGTCTATTGAGGGTAAACTTGTTGACGCCCAAAATTATATACTAAAACTAGGCTGACACAGGGCCTTTAATGTGTAGCAGAAGCACATGTAACTATATTATGTGAGTGGAAAGAATTTTAGCTATGGTGCAGAATTCAAGGCTTAGTCCATTCTTGTATTATAGTCTGTTATTTGACCCATGTGGGAAGATTCAAGTTGTCAGCGACATCTCTCCTAATGCATGATGGGCAGTTATTGTGGGGAACACTCAAACCCATATATAGAGATATGTGGGGGATTGTTGGAGTTTGGCCTTTTGTTTTAGAATTTTAGTCCCACATCGACTAGGCCAAATGAGTTGTATCTCTATATATTAGCGATGCTCTTTTAGAGTTGCACATGTGGTATGAAGGTGCACATGGGTGTACCATGTGAGGGTATTTTTCTAATTGGAAAAATGCTAAATCAACAATAAAGCATTCATGCTTTTTGCTCTTATGAAATTTATTTCCATTGGAGCTAAGCCCCGTAGGGGATTAGCGACTCGGTCTCGGACTCGGACTCGGACACGGACTCGGACTTGGACTTGGACTCGAACACAGACTCAGACTCATGGGCTTATGAGGCATAATATGGTATTTTGTTGGTACACTTTGCACTTAGCATGTCAGCATCGTTGCTAGGAACATAGTGCACTTAAGTTGCGCTCATTGTGCGAGCCACTTGTGCTGCCAATTGGTGCGGCCAAGTGGCGCGCCTAGTTGTGCGGCCAAGTTGTACGGCCAACTGGCGCATCCAGTTACGCGGCCCAGTAGCGCACCAGAGTACGCTGCCTGTTGGCGCACGGTTGGCGCAGGTTGTGCGGGATGCACAAGTGGTGCAGTGTGCGCTAGTGGCACAAGTTGCACGTATTGCGTAGGGTGCACGAAGTGTGCGCAGTGCGCTAGTGCATGCTAGAGCGACTGTGCGTGCGTTGCACAAGTGGCGCAGATGGCGCGCGCTGTGCCCCTTTTGGCTCAGATCGTGTCTGTGACTTCACTCTAAGCCTCGATTCACTGTCGATATTTTCCACCGGATCTCAGGCGAGTACATTCTCTAATGATATTTCTGTTTTATGATATCGTCTATGTTTCTTGTATTTAGTGTAGATAGCCTTGTTCTCTTGATACATTGTTCACACGGATTGGTATTTGTCTGGATCACGGATTGGTATTTGTCTGGATCCCGTCATTAGATGTTATTTCTTACATTCCTTGGTATATCTTGTGCGAGCCTTGTCCTTGTTCCTTGTGCACTGTATAGACACGATTCCTGCGAAGGCTAGCTACCTTCTCAGAGAATCCCGTATCATGGTTGGATCGAATATACTGGTCGGGGATGGGGTATTAGTGTGGATATGTGATCAATACCCTCCTTGTATCAAGTCTTGAACTTTGAACTGTGTTAATCATACATCGCACGTATGATTAACCAGGCCAAATCTTGTATCATGTTTCTAAGTCGATCACATGTTGAAACTAGTGCTAACTCACATAAATAGTAGTTTTTCTGATTTATGTACACGATATACACTATTCTCTTGCACTTACATTAATTTACAGTCTTAATATGCCTTACCATGGTTCATGTACGTAGCACTTTACCTTGTATATTCTCTCAATTTACTGCTACAGATTCTTTATCGCCTAACTAGAACTGTTATTGGAGATTTGTGCTCGTTTCATCCTGACTGGATATGTTGATAAAATTTTACAGATTATGGCAAGGACGAGTGTCCTATCTACTATGGTCCTCATGACGTAGTGGGCATAGACCAGAAGAACCTAGTCCAGCAGGGGTTAGTTCCAGCCGATGAGGCATTAGTGGTAGCTCAGCTAGATTAGTTTGGTACTGGACTTTGTCTCTAGATTACACCTTTGGACTAAGTTACCTCGGTTATGGAATCTAAAGGCTTTCCCAGCCATATTAGCAGGCATGGCGAAGACATAGGGTCTGATTTTGGATGTATTTCTCGGGTTATAGGAATTTAAGATTTTTGCAGCCAAGCATGCGGCAATACGAAAATGTTAGATACCATGATCTTAATAGTATGTACTTTAGTTACGGTCCCTATGGTTTATTGCAGCCATACTTACTGGCGTGACGAGAATTTCGATAACATGATTTAGGGTAGACGGGTATGGTTATCAAATTACAGAATAGTTACCCTATAGAGGGTACCCTAGTATAATGGAGTAGGTATTAATGGAGATGTTACTTGAGTATCTTGGAGCAGAGTGGGAGCTAGGCCACCTGTGGGGCAGCATCATACCCCGTACCAGCAGCAGGATATACGCCGTCAGGGCAAGGCTTTTGTGATAGCGGTCGAGGAGACCCACACTGTCGGTGATGGACTAGGAGGTTAGGTCTTATTCTTTCCTTCTTCCTGCTTCTTTCCACCCATTGATTGCTTGGTTGATTTCTTAGTACCCTTAGCTTGCACATGTGATATTCTTGCTAGATTAATAGAAAACCCCAATGGAGACAACAATAACATGACACTGTATAGACTAAAACCATGCATGTTTGTTTCCCTTTTCATAGAATTACATGTTGTATAACTTTGGATAGAATATTGTAGACTTTGATTGTTGGGGGTTTGACCTAGAGAAGAATACAACCAATTCAAATTTTGAGGACAAAATTTTTCTAAGGATGGTAGGATTATAACTGCCTATATTCAAAAATGAGGGTAATTTTGTTATTTTTTATATTCTAATATTTTGTGAATATTTATTTATTAATATTGTATTTTGAGGATTAGTTTAGTCGGGTTTGAGTTTCGTCTAGTTTTGACTTGTGTTAGTGGTCCGGGTAGCTTAGACTTTTGTAGGAGCCCAAAGATTAGCTAGGCATGGCCCACAAACTTGATACATTAGACTAGTGCATTTAGACTAATCCCACATGACAAGTTTAGTCGTTTAGAGTTTAGAACTTTGACCAATTTGACCCCAATTCCTTGCATGACTTAAATTAACCAAAGGGGGACCATTAGGGGCAACTCGAACATTTTCCGTTGGCCCAAATAGGGTTTACATGGGATCCAAGAGAAGGGGGTTCCATCTCCATTGCATTTTCTCAAGTAGCCTCCATTTCTTCCATTTTGTTGTTCTTCTCCAACTTGAGAGCAAACCCCTTGTTTTCTTCCTTAAATCCACTTGTTCTTCTACCAAATTTCCTCATTCTTTCAAGGAGAAGGAGCCTACAAGGATTATGGAGCCAAGAGCAAGGAGGGGAGTCCATTTGCTAGAGGAGTCTGTGTTCGATTCATGTCCTTTGGGTTGTTCATTGCGAAAACACTCCCAATAGGTATAGCTCCCTCAAATCTTGTCATTTCATATCATATTTGTGATTTTGAACCCATAGGAACCAACCCCCATTTTAAGAACACCCTTAGGAACGATTTAGAGGCTCATTAGAGTCCTCATTTGGTAGTTGGATTGAGTTTTTTGTCAACCATGGAAGAATTTCGAGGGTAACACACCATGTGTTTGTAGAAATGCCCAATAGGACATTTGGAAGCCTAATTTCAGTTTTGATTATGTTAGAGGGTAGTTTAGACATGGTTGAGGTGTCCCATATGGTTTTCACGTGGTTTTCACATGGGTGTATATATGTTTTTGGCCTACAAGTCATACTTATGGGTAGTTATGTGTTATATTGTATATAGGGCCTATTTTCATATGGTTCTACATATATTTGTATGTGTGGTTGTGTCTTGGTGTGTGAGAGAGAGAGAGGGGGGATCAGGACCATCCTACTTTGGTTTTGGTTGTATGTGATTGTGTTAGAGTGTTGTGATATGTGAGTGAGTGTGGTAGAGTGAGACTTGGTTGTGGTTATGGTAGGGAGTTGTGTTTAGAGTTTGTGTTATGTTAGAGTGTTGTGGTAGTGGTTTATGAGATTTTTTTGTGCTCGATTGTGTGTGATAGAGTGTGTATCATAGAGAGGGGAGTATGATATGGTAAGATGTGTGAAGTGTGAAGGGGTTATAAAGGAGTGAAGGGGGATTATGGACTGCAACTACAGTAGCAGCAATGTCACTCCCCGATTCCGTAGAATCGATAGTCGTCCCCCGGGAGTGATGCCATGCGAACCTAAGTTGCGATCTCGCAAGGCGTAGTCATAAGGTTATCCGAAACACAACATCAAGTTAGAGTACGCAGAAAAATTGATTGACACATTTAAAATAGAAGTAGACTTTTCATTGATAATAAAACTTTATTTACATTGACTCTATTACAATCATTGCCATGCGGGCTACAATATGACTCGACTTACAAAACGAACGCCGATGAGATAGTCGTTCCATACATTACATCCCTTTTTACAAGCAAAAACTATTAAACTTTCTACCTGCGATCGAGGGAAGTCGAGTCCCCATATATTCTTCTTTGTACTGAGTACGGAGTCTTCAAAAGGATTTCAGAACACAAGCCTTCACACGCGGACGAGGCTTCAAAAGAGTTCACGTCGCATTGAGATTTTAAGTGGCACGTCTTTCGTGGTTCGGGGTACCTGCATGGAGAGCGAGGATCAGTACATTACACTTTGTACTGGTGCGTGGCTATTTAAGTTCCACGCTCTCATTTGATTGAAGAGTTTATATGACTTAACTTGTGAATGTTTCTAACCATCCTAATGAATTTCAAACAAGCATATGACTAGCATAATATAAAATACGTTGGAACTTACCTACGGTGGACCGTGTCGCGCCTTACAAAACTTACCATGTTCTTTCCTGTCAATTGTTATCATTTTCATACAAAGTGCAATACTTCGTGTGGTTGGTCACTGGCTCCCAGAGCCATCATGGACTCCTTTAGCTTTTGTTAGACGAGGCCCTTTCAACGTGAGTAGCGAGCCCCGCTGTAAGTCCTCGCCTAACATCGTGCCCAGCACAACTTATGTAAATATTTCCTTCCTTGGCCGTAACGGTCCCGTGGCCCCGGATTGCCGTGCGGGGAAACTCTACCTTGTCGACAAGTTGTCCATGACCGTACAAAGACCATTTTTCTTTTAGTTATTAAGACATAGCCTACATTCTCTTTGAAAACTCAATCATTTTACCATGTCCGTACCCTTGCATTTATTCTTTCACTCGCAACAACATTAGAATTTACCTAGGAAGGGATAGAGAAGAGAAGGGTCAGCCACTCACCTTGAGTTTACTTCAGGCGAGAGAACTTGTTGGTCGCGCTAGACGTCGCCTACGCGATTACCTGAAATCGTACAAGCAACCCAATAGAACACTGTATTATTCAAGAAGTTCGATAGGAAATGCGAGTTCGAAATGCAAGCCATAAAAACCATCGAAAACGTTCACGAAAACGCTTTCAGAAAGCAAATCCAAAACTAACGCAAGCGGCGTAAAAAGCAGAGCAACGGGAGGTCTCTCCCGACTCAGCCGTAGAGTCAATCCTTGAGGCGCAACCCGCTGAATATGGGACTTGGTTTCGAAAAAGACATTCCATAATGGGGAATGGATCTTAATTCAACCGTTCCCGTTCGATCGACTCGATCGATCCCGACCGAATTAATAGCGACAGTATTCCTTTATCGTGCACCCCGTGGACGGAGTACGGGACAATATGTAGGGACGGGGTACTACACCATAACCAACTAAGAAAAAGTTTCATCCTCGAAACTTAAGAATAGAACCTACCTCTACGAGAACAATGAAGGAAACTTTTTCTTTATTTCTGACTCAAGCTCCCACGTCGACTCTTCGACCGAATGGTTTCTCCAGAGGACACGGACGAGAGGAATAGCACGGTTGCGAAGAAGTTTATCCTTGCTCTCCAAGATTTACATCGGCTCTTCGACATATGATAAGTCAGCCTTTAGGTCCAACTTACCCAAATCTACCACATGGCTCGGATCGTGCACGTACTTCTGCAATTGTGAGACGTGGAAGACGTCATGTACCTCTCATAATGCAGGCGACAAGGCAATTTGGTAAGCTATCGGGGTGACTCGCTTCAATATTTCGAACGGACCAACAAATCTTGGGCTCAATTTCCTCTTCGTACCAAACCTGGAAACGCCACGCATGGGCATGACTTTCAAGAATACATGGTCGCCTTCCGAGAACTCGAGGGGGCGTCGGTGCGTATCGGCATAGCTCTTCTGCCGTTTTTGTGCTATCTTCAATCTCTCCCGTATCAACTTGACCTTCTGCACGGTCTGCTCCACCAGCTCCGGACCGAGTATCTGCCGCTCCTCGACTTTATCTCAGCAAATGGGCGATCTGCACTTCCGGCCGTACAAAGCTTCATACGGCACCATTTGAATGCTGGACTGATTGCTGTTGTTGTATGCAAACTCGGCCAGCGGTAGATGAACGTCCCAACTTGACTTCAAGTCGATCGTACAGAGTCGTAATATGTCTTCGAGAATTTGGTTCACCCGCTCTGTTTGGCCGTCATTCTGAGGATGATAAGCTGAGCTAAACTTCAACTTTGTCTCCAACGCTGAATGAAGACTACTCGAGAAGCGCGCTACGAACCTTCTATCCCGATCCGAGACGATAGATACTGGAACCCCGTACAGCCGAACTATTTTATCAAGGTATATCTGAGCAAGACAGTCGACGCTCCAAGTAACTTAGATGGCGATAAAGTGCGCTGACTTGGTTAGTAGATCGACGATGACCCAGACGGCGTCGTTTCCCCGCGACATCCTCGGCAGGCCAACAATGAAGTCCATAGTGACATGATCCCATTTCCACTCTGGAACAACAAGGTTCTGCATCTCTCCGTCCGGTCGCTGGTGTTCGACTTTGACTTGCTGACAGGCCATACACTTTGACACAAAGACGTTACGTCCCTCTCTATGCCGTACCACCAAAAGACAACGCGAAGGTCCTTATACATCTTGGTGCTACCAGGATGCATAGAATATTTTGCATAATGCGCCTCCGACATTATCTCCTTTCTAAGTTCTACGTCATCCGGAACGCATAGCCGTCCCTTCACTCGCATCACTCCCGACTCGTCCTCTGCAAAGTCGGACGCCTTCCCTGTCGATATCAGCTTTCGCATCTTCTCTAGTTATGGGTCATCCTTCTGAGCAGACTTGATCCTCTCCAACAGGCTCGGTTCCACCCGTAATTGCGACAGTTTCACGTCTCTTAAACGAACTCGGAGTTCAATGCCCATCCCTTTCTAGTCACACAGCAGTCGATCGTTGATGCATAATGAAGCTAAGTACTTTCGGCTCAGCGCATCCGCTACAACATTTCCCTTGCCCGGCGTGTAGTCGATTGATAAGTCGTAGTCTTTGATCAGTTCAAGCCATCGCCTCTGCCGCAAATTCAATTTTTTCTGGGTGAAGAGATACTTGAGGCTTTTGTGGTCCGTATAAATCATGTACGCCACGCCATAGAGATAGTGACGCCACAGCTTCAACGCAAACACAATTGTCGCTAATTCTAGGTCGTACGTGGGGAAGTTCTTCACGTGCGGCTTCAACTGCCGAGAAGCAAAAGATATCACCTCATCCCGCTGCATAAGCACACACCCCAAGCCCTAGCCAGAAGCATCGCTGAATATTTGAAATCCCCCCATCCCTTCAGGAAGAGCAAGTATCGGGGCCAAAACGAGCCGTTGTTTGAGCTCCTGGAAGGAAGCTTCACAGTCGTCTGACCACTTGAATGCGACTCCTTTCTGGGTGAGGCGAGTCAACGGCGATGCAATCTTCGCGAATTCCTTCACGAAGCATCGGTAGTATCCCGCCAAGCCTAGGAAGCTTCGAATTTCGCTAATTGATGCGGGCAGTTTCCAATCAGCAACTGCCTCGACTTTCTTCGGATCGACTGTAATTCCTGCGACAGAGATGATGTGCCCAAGGAATGATATCAGCCCCTAATTTAAAAGAAAATAGTTTTTATAATTTTTAATAGCATTTATATGTTTAAAATGAATTAATATAATTATTAGGAATTTTTAATTGAATTTTAAATAATTTTAAATCAAAATATATCATTTTATAATATTTAAATTTATTTTAATATCAAATTACAATTTGTTGATTTGTTTTAATATTGATTTACAAATATATGATTTATTTTAATTGCGGTTTGCAAATTATAATTTGCAAACCGATAGGCGCGGGGTTGTTTTACAAATCCCCAAACTATGGGGGCCTTGCTGCAAACTACCATCACCCCCCATGTTCTTTCTCTCTCCTCCCCATCTGCCCCCGACGACCGACGGCTGGCTGACTACCCGCTCCGACAACCCGGCTTAAAACCGAACCCTAATCCTAATTCAAACCCTAATTCGACTGCCCTGCCCTCCTATAAATAGCCCCCGACCCCCAAACCCTAACCCTAGACTCACCCGACCACCACAGCCGCCCTAAGCCACCGCAATAGACCCGCCTTCCCCGACCAGCCTCACCGGAGATCACCCTAGCCCAGCCCGACGTCTATAGACCACTTCGACCGCCCCAACCACCACCACTCGACGTGTCTCGCTGAGACGAACACAGCGCCGCCTTCCTCCGCCGACCTCGACGCTTCTCCGCCCTGTCGCAGCATCAACTGCACGCTCGACTAGGCACGTACGTAACACTTTGAATCCTGTATCATCCTGTGTCTCGTGACTGCAACCCTAGACTCACAAGGATACGAGCAATGCGTAGGTAAGTCTGGACACGTCTAATTCGAGTCGTGCGTGTCGTGCACGACCCGACACTTGTACTCGACCGATCTTCGTGTCCTTAATTTCAGGACACGAAGTTTGTGCTATCGGGTTTACAACCCGTTAACCTAAACCCTAATAAATTTAACTAAAACCAAACCCTAACAACTGACCCGGGCTGACTCCCTGGCCAGCCTGACCGCGCTAAACCCCCCTCCCTTGCCCCTGGCCGAGTTCGATCCCCCCTTTCTTCTTTTTTTGTTTTATTTTGTTTTGTTTTTGTTTTGTTTTTATTTTATTTTATTATATAT